>JAVRXN010000012.1:3427953-4027953 GCA_033556935.1 Timema podura
GGAGATTATATTGTTATGTAAATAACAATAAAATGCATGATTTCTAGCAATGATTTTAAGAAAATTATCCCGGAAGTTTCTTCCAAGACAGCTTAGTTATCATCCAACTATGCCGATAATGTTTCAGAAATACAACGAGCATACACACATTTGAAACACATATTTTAAATTGAAAAGTGGTAGTAAAGAACTTTAAATAAAAGGCTCACCACTTGATTGCTTTCTATCGGTGAACATTTGAGTGATGCAATCAAAATCTAATGTCCGTGTGAGTCTTGATTCAATGGATAGTGTGTCAGTGTGCAGAATGTGCGTAAAGCAACGCATACACTCGGAAATAAATTTGCAATATTGAGTTTGGTTATTTTGTTGAGCAGTTTTAGGGACTGCAGAGTAGATTTAGAAATGTTTGTCTTGTGTATCACTTTAAGATACTTGACTTCTTCTGTTAGTTCATCAATATTTCAATAGCCTTAACGGCGTAACCTTTTCTTGTTTGTGCCTCATCAACTCAGGTTTAAATAGTGTAAGTTAGTGATTTTAGTGTACTTAATTTAAATTTCGTATTATAGTGCAATTTTCTTCCATCTCGCTAAAACATTTGTATTTTCATCCAAAATGAGAAGAAAAGTCTCAAAGCTGATCCGGGTCCCCCCTACGCCCAGGCCCCGGGGTTTTTCCCCCCTGCCTCCCCTCTCGGTGGGTCTGTGCGTTTCACCTGCTATTTGATAAATTAAGGCAGCATACACCCAAACTCTTCAATTATTGTATAATATCCATCTCATTATTTGACGAGCTAATGAAATGTCAAGAAGTGATACCAACATGAAAGCAGCTGTTACTGCAGCCGAACTTCCCCAGCTTCCAGCCACCAAGAGCTGGGATGAGGAGCCAGAGGACTAAGACTCAGACATGACCTTGCACCAGAGAGAAAATGTGCGGTAGCAACCGTCCTTGTGAAAGGTTTCCTTATGTTTGTTTGATGTTGAGCGATGCCACCACCGCCAACCGCCGAGATATACTCCAGGAAAGAGCGTTGGACTCAAGCCGTGCGTAACGCACTTGAGTGGAGGAAAGGCCCCATCGTAGCGTCACGCTGCGTGACATGGGGGAGGGGGCGTTAGGGTAGTGTAAGGTAACGAAGATTTAATTTATAAAACAAATAATAAAAAACTGTTTTAATTTGTCCAATTAAATTCAATGACATAGGTAGGCTACTAAAAAGTGTTTCATTCAATTTTTAAATAGTAGTTAATTAATTTGCAGGCGTACTAAACTGTTTTTCATATTCAATTCCAAAGATATGATCACAACATTATGTCTGAAGACAAAGATGCACAGAAGAACAAGTTGAGGCACAGGAAGCCGCATACTTGACTCATGAAACCACTCCATAAGAAATACCTCAAACCACATATGTAAATGAATGGTTGCAACCAAATTGGTTGGAAGATGTTTAAAAAATGATATAGTCATGTATAGGCTAAACTTAAGATTTTTCGCACTTATAAAATCGTGTTTTTGTTAAATACAAATACAACTGTTTGTCTAGAAATCGCATCCTTTATTCAAAATACTATTTATTTTAAAATTATAAGATCCGACGCGAGAATAGCTAGTTTATTTTAAAAATCTGCCCATTTGAAAACGACATGAGGAAATGCGCTTTTATATAGTTGAAACTTGAAGCGTTACGTAGCTTGAGGGGGAACAGAGGGTTTGCCAAACAGCTACGGAGCGTAAATGGGGGTAAGAGGGTCAAAAAGGCCTAAAATTCGTTACGTAATAGGCCTACATTTAAGGCACCTTGGACCAAATTATCGTGACCAAACGCGCGTTAGACCTGACGTGACGGTCGACAAACGGCACTAAAACTTTATCTTCAACCATGTTTGTTTCAAGTGTGGCACCTCCATTAGAAGTATGAGAATGTGTGTTTACCAAGTTTGATCTAAATGAGTCAAATTATAAAAATTAAAAAAATTGTAATTTGAAAAAATAATTGTAATATTAAGTCAAAGCAGAAAGGTTATTATAATTCAATCCAAACCAAAGAGGCAAACAATGTAGTTGCTATATTGCCATTGAAAGTTTGACCGAGATCTGTCAGACCTCCGTACAAGCCCTGCCAGTGCAAGTATTATATTAATCAAAAGAGAAACTACAAACCCCACGTTGGCTGTTGACAGAACTTCTCTGTCGCAGGTTTTGGGTGAGTCCATTTCATGTAGAAGGTCAAAATCTGACCAGGCATCCAGAGATGTAATTGGCGGGCTTGAAGTAAATAGATCATTTCTGTTCACAAAGAGAAATAATTATTTAATCTACGTACTGTACTTCAATTAATATGTTTTAATAAAAATAAACAGCTGGGTATCCTACATGCCTACATAATATGATGTTGACATTTGAAAATAAGTTTTAAATTCACCTGTTATGTACAATAACAGGTAACAGGTTGCGTCAGGCCTGGATAATTGTTTTTCTCTATCTACATGAGAATGCTTGTCTGTCTAAATTTTCACTTATGTTTTTATATTTTCATGAGTGTGAATATATGTTTACATACTTTTTTTTGGTGTCCATACACGTGTATTCAAGGTCAGTGCACTTTTTATATTTTTAAATTCCTGGATATCTAGGTCTACCAGACACAAACAATGCTTTTTCCTAACATATTGTGTGCAAATCACTAAAAAATATATTATTTGCACTATTTTATTTATAAAAGTCTTGGCAAAAGAATGATTAAAGACAAATATGCCAGTGCTTATAGAACACTAACATGAAATTGAAATAAAACTTTTAGTTGACTTTTTTGGGGTAAGTTATTACAATTTGTGCTTAGAAAATTATTGCAACCATATCTAATAATAATTACAGTATTATTTTAAAATGACCGTGACTTGTTCCCGTCACACCAAATTATCCAACCCAGTTTTCTGGGTGCTATCACTCTTGGTATTTATATACCTGCATGGGTGTGTTTCTATGTCTGAATGTGTCATTTTCTCTGTCCACAGCAAATTACAGCTCATACACAAGGCACTGATATGCCCTCCCAAAGAGAGTCTAATCCACAGCTTCACGATAAGCGAGACCAAGGATGGCAAGTCAAATATAATCTCGTCTAAGAAGAGCCCCTCATTTTTCCCAAGATGGCCAAATATATCGGCCCTTTATTTTGAGAAGGACAAGATTGAGACAGAGTTGTGGTACCTTTGTCAATTCTCACTTTAAATAACCAGGGAGACAGGGACGGACAACGAGAAGGTAAATAAACTCAACGAACTTAAAATAGAAGGAGCAGGGACTCTAGTAGAACAATGTAGGAAAGTCAGCTAGTGAAAAAGAGGGTGAGGAATTTGAGGAGAACATTAAACATGCCAGAGAAAGTGAAATCAGAGAAGGTATTGCAAAATAGACTATAAGTCAGGTAATTACTAATAAATTTGGAGGAAATGGGCAAGAGAGACAATTTTCACAAAATTAAAGTCTAAGAAATGAATATTGGAATGATCTTGAGGCAACGCAGAAGGCGATAATCCTGAAAGGGTGTGAACAAATATGAGAACCACAGACAAAAGTGAATCTTAAATAAAGTGCATGGGAGAAATAGGTGAGATAGTAAGCTGTATGACAATGGTAGGCGTAATAATAGGTTATGAATAGAGAAAACTCACTTCCTACCCTTGATATACGAGGCACTCTGAGGATAGATATCCGCTTTGGCTTCGTAGGTCTAGTGGCAGTTTGCACACATTAAGTGAGAACATTCCACTGGCAGCTGTCTGTGCCAAACCTGACACCTGTGAAACGCACCGCAAGTTGGAGAAGAATGGCCAAAGTGCAGACAACTATGTGACTGAAAAACATTCCTACAAAACAATTTCACAAACAAGGTTTTAATTTAGTTCAATGAGGTAGCCTTAGAAAGCTTAGTAACCTCGGATCGGCCAACCAATGCCACAAGGAAAAGTTAAAACGGGCTTTCCTCACTAATACTCAGCTGACTCATCCTCAGAGGCATCATCCAACAAATATTGTTATCTCGCCTCTAAGATATTCTCTAGCAGCAACTAAAGGGGTAAGATTCACAAGACCTTCCAACCATATAATTCCTCCTTAGATGGGTGAGTATAAACAATAAACATGTATAATATGATGTTATTGGTGAAACTTTGACTGGGAATTACAGTACAAAAGTCACTCAAGAAGAAAGTTTTGTGTTTTCTTGAAAAGGTGAATCTCACGCATGATCTCTGACAATGAAAACTTGCTTGGACCCACTGGGACAAGAAGAGTACCCAAAGAAATAAGGGAGTTGGGTAGTAAGTTAGACTGGAAGTTATAACCCACCAAGGCTAGAGAGAATTCCTAGTAATTTTGGCCTAGGAACTCCAGTAGATATCTAAGTCACGAAGGCCAGGGAACTGCCCACATTACCTTGACTGGGACCATTCCAATTCCGCAAGAGGACTAAACAATTATTTTTTGCCTTTCTCTTAGTGGTTGACAAGGAGAGCAAGACTCAAGACTTACCTATATATTTGAGGCAGTAATCTCTGATAGCCCCATGTGGGCAAATTTAGTGACTCCAGTTAGTTACAAAGGCTTGTGTCTCCATCAAGGTTAGATTATTCTATTTATTCCTTTCATTAGACTCTAAATTATAGTCCCCAGCATCGGAGTCGGGATGAGTAAAGGGACTATTACAACCAATACACATAAAATGACTCAATTTCAGAATATGAGTGGCAATTTAAGGCCCTATTCAAGGATGTATAACAGAATCAACAGAAAGCAATAAGCAAGAGCTGGTGTACAGTTTACAGATGTAGCCACCGTCCAACGAATTTTTGCTCCCTTAATGGGTGTTTAAATATGTCAACGCGGCCGTAAGAAACGTAGGGTCGAGAACAAAATCTCACACACCTTAGAGCAGAGTGATCTACAAGTGTAAACCAGCAGTATGGGTGAATATTATGAAGAAAACAAAATTACCCATGACGTGGTAAAATACATGGAAGTGTATACTATCACCATCATGAATGGTGGAATAGATTTACCATACTGGAGCCACCCATTTGAATTCATCCCAAGGGCAGTGGATGACATGATCAAAGAATCCTCATGTACTTGAAAACATTATTACCACAGGGAGAGTAGAAGTTACATAAATCTGCAAAGAAGAGCCAGTGATGTGGGCAGCCACAAACTCAACAAGATTAGTTCACAACAATCTAGAGCAAGGGTATCAAACATACGGCCCGCGCTTAATATGAAATAGGAATATAGTCCGCAGTTACAGACTGTGTCTGTGCCCGTGCTGTATTTTGAGTTTGGTATTAGATTTGTCACTTTACCTCATTTCTTTGAGCTCTTAAACCTCCTTAGCTTCATAAGATGCCTCTCCTCCAAACTCTCCCCTACATACCCTCCCTTCCAAACTCTCAATTCTTTCTATTCTCCCAACCATTCGTTCTGAGTCAAGATCGTGAAGACTTGTTTTGGGTTATTAATGAGTTTGAGTAAGTGCGGTATTAAAAGAAAAATTGATAAGGAGTGTAGAGTATTAAACGAAGCTTGGGAACTTTCTTTTTTTAATTGAAAATAACGGGAGACCAACTTGTTTAATTTGTAATTGTGTTGTTTTAGTGATGAAAGAATACAACTCGAGACTCTACTACGAAACAAACCACCATGATTCACATGAAAACTATACTGGCCAAGCTCATGACGACAAAATGTTTAATTTGAAAAGTGAGCGGTTGAAATAGCCTTTCAAGAAATAAAGTTGCAGCACGCATCACTGATATTTCAGGTAACATCAAAGAATGACTAATAAAGAGGCTGAGAGTTTTATTGCTTTATATATAGCCCTAGACGAAACTACTAATATAAAAAATGTGGCAGAGCTGGCTGTATTTATTTGTGGCGTGGATATACACTACCCCAGCAAAATATATTATTTTTGGTTTAGAAACAGTAATAAATGATACAAGATTTGATTGAAAAAAAAATATTCAGCCTTACTATTGATGGTGCTTCTATGGTGGGTTAAAAAACGGCGTGGCTACTAAATTAAGAGAGAAACTAGTGGTTTTGGGGCTGCCATCTGAACATTTTGTTGTGCTACATTGTATCATTCATCAGGAAACTGTGTGCGCAAAAACACTAAAAATGGACCACGCGATGCAATCAGTTGTACAAACTGTCAATTTTACTCGTGCTCACGCGAGTAATCATCGTCAGTTTGCAGCTTTTTTGGAAGAAATTGGTGAATAGTATACAGAATTACCGTATAATTCCAAAGTTAGGTGGTTGAGTCGTGGCACAGTTTTAAAACAACTTTTTGAACTGAAAGACTCTTTTGAAATATTTATGGCTGAAATTTTTACAAGTTTTGTAATAGATCTAACTTTTTTAATTTATATTAAACAACATCTAAATTCCCTTAATTTACAACTTCATGAAAAGGGCCAAATCATCACACTGTTATTTAACCATGTTAAAGCCTTCCAAACCAAACTTAGACTGAGAAAACCAGCTTGCTAACAACAATTTTGCTCACTTATTTAAGCTCAAAACAAGTTTGGAAACGTATAATGATACGTCCAACCTCAATAATCATGTTACACTAATTTCAGCTTCCAAAAAGAGTTTAGATACAGATTTAGGGATTTCCAAAAGGATAAATTATTGTTTATCTGTTCTCGGCTCCATTTACAGTTGATGTAGAAATTATAAAGGAATAAATGCAACTTGAATTTGTGGGTTTTTAATGTTATTCTATTCATCAAGACATATTTATGAAAGTGTCCCTACCAGAGTTTTACTCGAATTATTTGGGTGATAAATATCCCACAGTCAAAATTAACGCAGCAAAAATAATATAAATGTTCGGAAGTACAGTAAGTAGTTAACATTGCTAAGTAACTTTTTTTTTGTATATAGTATTAAATGGAAGTGTAGCTTTATGTGTCCACAAAAACAATATTGTATTTAATGATATCTTTACCAGCCATCACTAGTCGCATTTAGACTTCTTTCGTTAAAGTTGGTCAGGACGCTTTAAATATTATTTCGTAAATAAAATAAGTTTGTGGTATCAGTGTCATTTCTTCTCAGGGCCAGTTCTTGGCCTATGCGAGAGATGCACCCGCAGGGGGCCCCAAGGATTAGGGACCCCAAAGCTGGCCCTTTTTTTAATTGTATAAATAAATAAATAAAAATAGAGAAATATATAGGAACAGTAAAATGAAATTAGTTACAACAGCATCGCCTGTTCGATTAGTGTTTGTTAGTTTTCATCCCTCCTTTCCCTAGGTCACGTCGTTTGTCTCCCCTCCCATCCTGAGGCCCCTCAGCTGGTATCTCCTCCCTTCCTGAGGCCACGTCATTCCCGCCCTCTCCCTCAATTGTTAAGTGTAGTGTTGTAACATGACCGTATATTAAAATCAGGCCCACGTTACTTGTGTTTATCTTTATTAATTGTGAATATTAATAGATTCTACAAGACTCCCCCTACCCATCACTCCTACTCTCCACCCAGTTAGCTGAAAAAGAGCTCTTCTTTACCTCAGTCGTGGATACACAGGTCAGTGGGATGCTGCCATATTGTTCGTTACACTTTTATTACTGTGGGTGGGTAGGGCTGGTAGAGTCCCAATGCTTTTTCCACCACGTTCCGGTACAATGCTGTTAAGAAGGTCCTGAATTATGGATATAATAGTTTAATAACTATTTGGTGTCTAAAATATTGTTTAGAAACTGTTCAGAATATTATTATGTTGAAACATTTTGTGAGAAGTATCAAATTTATGTATAATATGTTTAATTCTTTTTTTCTTTCAAAGAAGCTTTTCCAAATGAAAGCTAATAAAGACATATTTGAGATCTACAATGACACAAGAAGGAATGACAGGGCTAGCCACTATTTCTATTGAGAATAATATTTGTCGTCAAATGAACATCAGCAGCATAATAGACGACTTAACAGCAAGAAAAGTTAAATTATGAAAATGCATAATATTGAAACGCATTTAAAAAAATGAGTGGTTTGTATGAGCCAATCAAAGTTTTTACCATATTTTAATATGTTTTAGCATGTTTATTTATTTATGACCCTTCCATTTTGTTAAGTACTGCATTGACTGCTTGTTAATTACTATACTATTCTAATTAATTAGCTTACTAATATAGGTTATCTAATGATTTCTTATAGCATTGTAATAAAAAAGTAAGAATTATATTATATTTTATTTAAAAACTAAAGTATATGCATAATTCATCGTATAAGAGTAACTTATTCAATCCCAAAATAATACATCAATCAATAGTCTCTTTTTAAATAATTAGTTCCAGCTCACATGTCCGTTTTATTTTCAAGATCATATAAGACATAGCTACCCTATTATATTTTTTGTTTGGTCTGATTCATATTATCTAACTTGTTATATGATTGGACTGCTCTAATATTTTATAAAAATAAATGTATGGGGCCCGCATTCTACAGTTCTTAGGGGGGCCCAAATTGGCTAGGACTGTCCTTGTTTCTTCTATTCGTGCTATTTATTATGATGATCTTTATTCATTTCTCTATGCTGCTTTATATACTATTCTCACTGTAGATACCTTGCTATTCCTGCTGGAGCTATATATCACTTTGACTAATTTTCATTCCTCCTTTTTACTTTCTCGCTATCTTACAGGTAGAGAAAGTATTGTTATCGTAAAAAAAAAATCAAACTTGAGATTTTGATGAATTACGACGTTCCATGACGCCCCGAATCCGAAAAAGTTGTTTTTGAGTTTCTGTCTGCCTGTACCTCGGAGTAGAGCCTAAACTAATTTACCGGTAGGGTTAAAACTTTGTATCTAGGGTTTTCATATGGTTGCTCCGAGGGGCTTATGGAATTGGATATCTAGCCCTAAAATTAAGGGTAGTTTACTGAAGGGAGAAAAGAGATAAAATCCATTTCCTCAAAATGGGCTCTTAACGATTTTGATTAAAACTCGTATCAAGGCGTTGATTAAGATTATAAACAAAATGGCTATTTTCATTTTCCTATGAAAATGAATTTTAGGATAATTTACAGAAGGGAAAATGTCCTTATCTCCGCAACTATTTAAGATACTAAATAACTTGTCAGTGCCAAATTGTAGTAACTACTATTAAAAATAAAAAACTTTTATTTGAAATATATTTTTATTAAAACCAACAGTTTCTTAGATATTAGCAAATATATTAATAAAATTTTATAAGCTTTAGTTGTGAAGAGATACTACTTAAGTTTTAACGCAATAAATTCTCTAATTCCTTAGAGTAATAGATAAGTAAGTCTCTCAAAAAGTTGATGTTCTTTTTTCTTCAACCTCTTAGGGAAATTTTTTGTACAGCAAAGATCTATCATTATCATTTTAGACTCAATAGTCATATTTACCTTTTTTATTGTTCTAAATTTATAAATGAGGAATTTAATAGCAATGCGATAACCATTCCTGTTTAGTATTATCAGAAGACTGTTATTTATTCTAGAATCTAGACCCGAGACTATAGTAATAACTTACAAACCCAATGGGAAGAGACCATTAGGAAGACCTAGACCCAGATTGGAGGTAATATTATAATGGACCTGAAAGAGATAGGGTTTAATGAGGTGGACTGGATAGCACTAGCTCATAGTAGGGATAGGGTGTAATAAGGTGGAATGGATAGAATTAGCTCAAGATAGTGATAGAGTGTGATGAGGTGGAATGGATGTAACTATATCAGGATAGGGATAGGGTTTAATGAGGTGGACTGGATAGCACTAGCTCATAGTAGGGATAGGGTGTAATGAGGTGGGCTGGATATAACTAGCTCAGGATAGGGATAGGGTGTAATGAGGGAGACTCGATAGAATTAGCTCAAGATAGTGATAGAGTGCAATGAGGTGGACTGGATATAACTAGATCAGGATAGGTATAGGGTGTAATGAGGGAGACTCGATAGAATTAGCTCAATATAGTGATAGGGTGTGATGAGGTGGACTGGATGTAACTAGATCAGGATAGGGATAGGGTGTAATGAGGTGGACTGGATAGAATTATTTAAAGAGAGGAATAGGGTTCTATGAAGGAGACTGGATAGAATTAGCTCAAGATAGTGATAGGGCGTAATGAGGTGGACTGGATACAACTAGATCAGGATAGGGATAGGGTGTGATGAGGTGGACTGGATACAACTAGATCAGGATAGAGATATGCTCTAATGAGTCTATTCATTACTTTTATTTTATTCTATAATATATCCCTTGGTTTCGATAACATAGGATATTTTTAGTGGATACAGCTTTAAAGTGTATACATTACTACTACATTGCTACTAATATTTGTTAATTACATTTCTTATTTGACGCTGTTTGTTAAACAGGAAACCACATTTTGGGTAGTCATAGAGCATGGTTCATGGTGCACTTTTATAGACTAGTATATTAATTGAGTTCTGGAGGTGAGACTGGAAAATATTATAAATCCAGGAGTTACTTTTGTATGGTTGTATTGTTGAAAACAATAATTCCACCGTTTGTGGTAAGAGTGTAGGCCTACTGACCTGAGAAATGGCCCACTCGATGTCCCTTGGTGTTCCAAACGCTGTCTCCACTCTCAACCCCAACTGGCCGAGAAGTAATGCTTGCTCTTCTGTGATGCATATCTGTGTTACTTCTGTGTTAGTTAGACCCGTGGTAATCACACCTCCCACATCTAGCAACAATATTCAGGGAGAACATCATTTGGAAAGGTCAAAGATGATAGCATGATCGTATTATTATTATTATCATTATTATTATTACTTTGCTCAATTATTTATAGCTAAAATGTTTAAGCCAATGATACGGCGGTAATACTAAACAAAGAACTCTAAATCTTTGGTGAATAGCACTGACTTTGACATACATGATTTTATTTATGTCTTTATTTAATATATTCTGTGAAGTTAAAGCTAGTTTGGCTTGTCTTAACCTAAGTCTTTAGATAGGTGGGGTACAGACACGCCAGTAGGTAGGTGGGGTACAGACACGCCAGTAGGTAGGTGGGGTACAGACACGCCAGTAGGTAGGTGGGGTACAGACACGCCAGTAGGTAGGTGGGGTACAGACACGCCAGTAGGTAGGTGGGCTACAGACACGCCAGTAGGTAGGTGGGGTACAGACACGCCAGTAGGTAGGTGGGCTACAGACACGCCAGTAGGTAGGTGGGGTACAGACACGCCAGTAGGTAGGTGGGGTACAGACACGCCAGTAGGTAGGTGGGGTACAGACACGCCAGTAGGTAGGTGGGCTACAGACACGCCAGTAGGTAGGTGGGGTACAGACACGCCAGTAGGTAGGTGGGCTACAGACACGCCAGTAGGTAGGTGGGGTACAGACACGCCAGTAGGTAGGTGGGGTACAGACACGCCAGTAGGTAGGTGGGCTACAGACACGCCAGTAGGTAGGTGGGGTACAGACACGCCAGTAGGTAGGTGGGGTACAGACACGCCAGTAGGTAGGTGGGGTACAGACACGCCAGTAGGTAGGTGGGGTACAGACACGCCAGTAGGTAGGTGGGGTACAGACACGCCAGTAGGTAGGTGGGGTACAGACACGCCAGTAGGTAGGTGGGGTACAGACACGCCAGTAGGTAGGTGGGGTACAGACACGCCAGTAGGTAGGTGGGGTACAGACACGCCAGTAGGTAGGTGGGGTACAGACACGCCAGTAGGTAGGTGGGGTACAGACACGCCAGTAGGTAGGTGGGGTACAGACACGCCAGTAGGTTGGTGGGCTACAGACACGCCAGTAGGTAGGTGGGGTACAGACACGCCAGTAGGTAGGTGGGGTACAGACACGCCAGTAGGTAGGTGGGGTACAGACACGCCAGTAGGTAGGTGGGGTACAGACACGCCAGTAGGTAGGTGGGGTACAGACACGCCAGTAGGTAGGTGGGCTACAGACACGCCAGTAGGTAGGTGGGGTACAGACACGCCAGTAGGTAGGTGGGGTATAGACACGCCAGTAGGTAGGTGGGGTACAGACACGCCAGTAGGTAGGTGGGGTACAGACACGCCAGTAGGTAGGTGGGGTACAGACACGCCAGTAGGTAGGTGGAGTACAGACATGCCAGTAGGTAGGTATTTTTTTTAAATTACATTTTTTAATCACTATACTTTGTTATAGTTAATCTTACAGTAGTTATACCCTCATGAGATAGCATGATGTAATAATAATAAACTTTAAGACATTTAAGCAATACTTTTTATTGATTTTTCCCAATATATGGTTTTTAGAAATAATTTTTTTATTTTATTTCTCAATATTATTTATCATTAAAAAAAGTAACTCGGATAGTAAAAGGTAAAATCCATATAATCTGATACTAATGTAGCGTCTTATGATGAGCTACAACGTAGTATTTCAAAAAACTGGACACTAAATCATTACTAGTTATATCCCACCACAACTAAAATGGTTTAATGTCCTAAACTCACCAAGCCCCATTCCACTGTGTACGTCCCAAGTTGGCTATCTACCAGGCTACGCAACCGGCTATAGTGAACGTGATGTTAAGACTGACAGCGTGAGGCCAGGAGGCTCATCAACACCGCGTGTTCGTGAGTACCATGTTCCGGCCAGGCTACGCAACCGGCTATAGCGAACGTGATGTTAAGACTGACAGCGTGAGGCCAGGAGGCTCATCAACACCGCGTGTTCGTGAGTACCATGTTCCGGCCAGGCTACGCAACCGGCTATAGTGAACGTGATGTTAAGACTGACAGCGTGAGGCCAGGAGGCTCATCAACACCGCGTGTTCGTGAGTACCATGTTCCGGCCAGGCTACGCAACCGGCTATAGCGAACGTGATGTTAAGACTGACAGCGTGAGGCCAGGAGGCTCATCAACACCGCGTGTTCGTGAGTACCATGTTCCGGCCAGGCTACGCAACCGGCTATAGCGAACGTGATGTTAAGACTGACAGCGTGAGGCCAGGAGGCTCATCAACACCGCGTGTTCGTGAGTACCATGTTCCGGCCAGGCTACGCAACCGGCTATAGTGAACGTGATGTTAAGACTGACAGCGTGAGGCCAGGAGGCTCATCAACACCGCGTGTTCGTGAGTACCATGTTCCGGCCAGGCTACGCAACCGGCTATAGCGAACGTGATGTTAAGACTGACAGCGTGAGGCCAGGAGGCTCATCAACACCGCGTGTTCGTGAGTACCATGTTCCGGCCAGGCTACGCAACCGGCTATAGCGAACGTGATGTTAAGACTGACAGCGTGAGGCCAGGAGGCTCATCAACACCGCGTGTTCGTGAGTACCATGTTCCGGCGCTAGATGGTTGCAGGTGCCAATGGACGGTTCTGGATGAGTCTAGGGCACTCTCGTCACATGTTCCCCTTCTTTTCTCTCTTCGTATGTATATTGTGTGTGTAGCCCCTATTACCCCCCTCTCTGAGCAACTGATATAGGATAAATACTGCCAGGAGGTCAGAGGACAGATCCCTCTTGGCAGGATATATATCTGAGGCACATCTACGTGTTCCCTACAAAAATGTAAGCTCTAAATTAATTTTCGGGGTTTGTAATTCAAAATTCCTTCTCGGTTACTAGTACAATTTAAACATTCGACTTTTCTCCTATCTAACTGTTTTACTCCATCCTGGAAATATTCTCTAATTATTGTCTGTTTATTATTTTCTTGTTTAGCGCTAAATTCTGAATGGGTTGCAGGGAAACATGAGCTAATATATTTGTTTTTTTTTCCTATCGGCTTACTCTGCATTTATTCCCCCCCTTTTTTTATGCTGTATAACTTTGTAAGCCTACCTTGGTCCTGGAGGACGAAAAGAAGCTCACTAATTAAGATCTTAAAACATAAATCGCACAAAACTTTAATTTTAATAATATGTATAAAATAGGCCTATTGAGTTAAAACAATATTTAGCTTTTTGTACTAAAAAATACTAAGACTTATTTAATTTTTCTTAAAAAAAATTATAGTTTCCAAGACAAAATTTTGTTAAAATATAAGAGGGAAAAAACCAATAAAATGAAGCTTACTTGGATTTTAGAATATCTCTAAACATTCCTTTTCTATGTCCCTAGAGATCTTCTCCAGAATCACAATCTGATGATTAAATTAGATTTAGTTTACCTCCTTTGAATGTGCCCGCAATTATCAACAGGGCAAAAAAAGATCTCATTTCGACTTAATTAGCTTCCCGGCATTTATTTTTGTTTATATACAATTTTTCAATAGAGTGTATGTAAATATTTGTACAATCTGTAATTAAATGTACAATGACGTTATCAATAAGAAGATCAAAACATTCTAGCAACATGCTTGGTTCCCGGTAAATGAGTGGCTAAATTATGTTTGCTTGTCCTAACTGATGTAGAAGCTGGTTGTCTCCCCATTACGTTTTACTATCCTTTCCCGTCCAATATTTAGGTTTATATTGAGGCAAAATTACGTCACTGTCCGACTAGTGAGCGATCACTTTCTTCACAGTAATCAGATTCACTGAACTCTTATTTATCACTGTCTACATCACTAAGCTCTTCCAACAACTTTTAAAGACGCTCCTGTTCTTTTTCATAAGACAATTTGAAGAAAAAAACCCTCAAACTTCACAAAACTAAAAACAAAACAAAACCTAAAATCAAAACACAAGTAGTAGGTGGAGTATTGACAGCATACTAGCAAACTCTAACTGAACACAAATAGAAGGTTGTGTGTTGATAGCACGATCTCTAACTGAACACAAGTATTAGGTGGGGTGTTGACAGAACACTAGCACGCTCTGTAACTGAACACAAGTAGTTGGTGGGGTGTTGACAGAACACTAGCACGTTTGACTCTCTCTAACTGAACACAAGTAGTAGGTGGGGTGTTGACAGAACACTAGCACGTTTGACGCTCTATAACTGAACACAAGTAGTTGGTGGGGTGTTGACAGAACACTAGCACGTTTGACTCTCTCTAACTGAACACAAGTAGTAGGTGGGGTGTTGACAGAACACTAGCACGTTTGACGCTCTATAACTGAACACAAGTAGTTGGTGGGGTGTTGACAGAACACTAGCACGCTCTATAACTGAACACAAGTAGTTGGTGGGGTGTTGACAGAACACTAGCACGTTTGACTCTCTCTAACTGAACACAAGTAGTTGGTGGGGTGTTGACAGAACACTAGCACGCTCTGTAACTGAACACAAGTAGTTGGTGGGGTGTTGACAGAACACTAGCACGTTTGACGCTCTATAACTGAACACAAGTATTAGGTGGGGTGTTGACAGAACACTAGCACGCTCTGTAACTGAACACAAGTAGTTGGTGGGGTGTTGACAGAACACTAGCACGTTTGACTCTCTCTAACTGAACACAAGTAGTTGGTGGGGTGTTGACAGAACACTAGCACGCTCTATAACTGAACACAAGTAGTTGGTGGGGTGTTGACAGAACACTAGCACGTTTGACTCTCTCTAACTGAACACAAGTAGTAGGTGGGGTGTTGACAGAACACTAGCACGTTTGACGCTCTATAACTGAACACAAGTAGTTGGTGGGGTGTTGACAGAACACTAGCACGCTCTGTAACTGAACACAAGTAGTAGGTGGGGTGTTGACAGAACACTAGCACGCTCTGTAACTGAACACAAGTAGTTGGTGGGGTGTTGACAGAACACTAGCACGCTCTATAACTGAACACAAGTAGTAGGTGGGGTGTTGACAGAACACTAGCACGCTCTGTAACTGAACACAAGTAGTTGGTGGGGTGTTGACAGAACACTAGCACGCTCTGTAACTGAACACAAGTAGTAGGTGGGGTGTTGACAGAACACTAGCACGCTCTGTAACTGAACACAAGTAGTTGGTGGGGTGTTGACAGAACACTAGCACGCTCTATAACTGAACACAAGTAGTAGGTGGGGTGTTGACAGCACGCTCTCTAACTGAACACAAGTAGTAGGTGGGGTGTTGACAGAACACTAGCACGCTCTGTAACTGAACACAAGTAGTAGGTGGGGTGTTGACAGAACACTAGCACGCTCTGTAACTGAACACAAGTAGTAGGTGGGGTGTTGACAGAACACTAGCACGCTCTGTAACTGAACACAAGTAGTTGGTGGGGTGTTGACAGAACACTAGCACGTTTGACGCTCTATAACTGAACACAAGTAGTAGGTGGGGTGTTGACAGAACACTAGCACGTTTAACTCTCTCTAACTGAACACAAATTCAACCTGTGTGTGCCACTACCACATCCACCTGTCACGTGATAAACAACAGTAAGGTAATAAATATATTAGGTACTCTGTCAACTTGAGAATATGAAATATTTTAGAAAACAATGCCAGGGGTGCTGTGACCACCCCACCTACCCACGTGAAGGTGTATGCTGGCAAGTATCAACATTAGATACGTGTTTTTTGGTACCTACG
Organism: Timema podura; assembly: GCA_033556935.1. Classification (NCBI taxonomy): domain Eukaryota; kingdom Metazoa; phylum Arthropoda; class Insecta; order Phasmatodea; family Timematidae; genus Timema; species Timema podura. Next base: position 3,444,426 of record JAVRXN010000012.1, read on the forward strand.
TTAGAGATGCATACACGTAACACCAAACTAGCTATTCATTTTAGTTAACAAACATTTTGCAAACCAATTAAGAGGAAGATTATACGGATTACAAACTGCAATTTACCTTAAATAAAACAAAATACATAGACAACTTTATCTTCTTTTATTTTTTGCATTACCTCTTAATAAGCTAATTCAACAAATGCAGGAATACATTTTAGATGTTGCTGTGGCCATTTATGTTGTTTGGAAATGACACGCCACGAGAGACCAGGCCCCCTGACTTGTTTCTTGTTGGTGGTTTGGCATCGTCCCCCCTCTCCCTCTTGTAGATGTGCATAATATAACCAGTGTACCCCTCTCTCTTCCCAACCCCTCCATATTCAGCCACTCAGCCCTATCCAGGTTATATTTATGCTCAACACAAGAGTCATAATGTGACCGCGAGCTCAACAGTAGAGCTCATCACAGAACTATCTTTATAGTTGGTCATTTGTTACCCAGGGACACTTTTCATTGGCAGAACACCTTTCCAAGCACCTCCCTTTTACCTAGCTTTAACCTGGGTAGCCTCCCACCCTCCCTACTCTGGGATATAGAGAGAGATAGACATAGCTTTTCTACGTGGACATGAGTGTGTGAGCAGAATGACGTGGCCTGAGGACCACGAAGAGCTCCTCCCGGCCAAATGTAGCCAATGTAGCCAATGTAGCCTACTCTCATAGGTTATCATAAACAAGAGAGATGAGTGTCTACGTCCATTGTAGGTCGAGCCCGAGACACCAGAAGTGGGCACCCAAGTGCATTGAGCCTGGGACATACTCTAAGTTTGGAGGACATGGTAGAGAATAGGACTAATTTTAAATAAAAGCACTCTCATTAGATGTTTATATTTTAAGATCGTCCCAGGCGATGGATATCTTCCTTCCTCTTCTCACACACACACTTTCAAAGAATGGATTATTCTCTTTTTGATTAAATGAAGTAGAATAACAAGGACTAAGGTTAAATCATTAATGTAATCTCAATAAATGTTTGTTCTTCGATCTTGTTGTTCGATCTTTCTCAAAGCGGTCCAATGCCTCACACAGAACGTCCTTATCCAGCATTTCCTCCTTAACCTCCTCAACGTATTATTTTATGCGCAGGATCTCGGGACTGTCTCCCCTCTTCAGTCTGTGGATGGTACATCTATCGGTGCAGCTTGAAGATAGAATGGCTGGGCTCCCAAATACCAGGACTACGTCTTCCTAGCCAGGAGAGTGCTCCATTGCGTGACTCACTGTATTCTAGAATTGTTTGATGAGGCGAACACTAACCTTTTGACGTACACTCTACCTCCAGCACGTATGATTATCTTATCAACAAGGTAAACGTCTGGATGCGATGCCTTCCCGAGCTCCTTAACGTATAATCCTCACATGATAGATTTACCTTTCATATTTTCAAGTAGAACGGTCCTAAGATCCGGCAAGACAACTTTGCGTAACTTCAACAATTTGGTTTATCAGTTTGTGGTGTACATCTTTGCGAAAATATATTTATGATTACTAATATGGTCGATATTACCGACTTTAAACTTGTTCGATATGGAATCCCACATCTTGGCGTGCTGGTGGACAGTGCGTAAAAGTTTGTATTCTCTAATATCCATAGGTTTCATTTTTATGGTTGAATCTACAGTACAATTATACTTGTCGTGTAAGAATTCAATCATATCGATCCATTGTTACGATCCTTTAGCCAAACATTGTTTACATCATGTTCCTGAGCATTCGATTGGATCTTTCCACAATACTGGCCTTGACGTTTCTGTCCGTCCAATAAAGATTGATTCTCTTTTTTTTTTACCATGAGAGTTTTGAAATTGGCGTTGTAAAACACTACCATTATACGTCTGAATATGACGAACAGGAGATAATTCGTTTGCAGTCATCTATCAAAAAACGTGCGCCATTATTACAGTAACATTCTTTCCCGTCTTAGCTTTGAAGCCTACGCCCCAAGCCCATTTGGAATGCACGTCAATGACGACTAGAAGATGTTTGTATCCCTTGTGCAATCGAGAGTATAACGTAATTGATTTTTGGACTGCTCTCATATATTTAAAATTAATAGATGAAGGTATTTTTCTTTAAAGTATCGTATGTAAATTATCCTTTTACTTCATCCATGGAGAATCACGCGTTTTCGCAGAATAGTCTAAAAGGATTTCACCACAAAAACTTGTTTATTATTCTCAAAATATAACTCCGCAGTATTTAACAAACAAGCAAGAGAAGCCAGCTCCCTATATCCAATAAGAAGCTAGCTTTCAATGCACCTGTCGCAGAGACGTACCTGATTGGTTACTCTTGACACTGTCACGAGAGGTCCAAGAAACAAGGACACGTCCGCATATAAGCTAAATGTGCGTATGAAGATATACAGAAAGTGTCACAGAATTAGCGAGAGTAGACGTAGAGAGAAAGTGTCACAGAATTAGCGAGAGTAGACGTACAGAAAAAGAGTAGACGTAGATATAGAAAATGTGTGTCAACGATAAAGTAAAAAGTAATCACAGTCAATACATAGTTTAATTTCAACAAAGGTAAAGAAAGAAATAATTATTAAATAAAACGTGTACAACATAAACAGTTGTATTTATATCATCAACCATTCCATATCACAATAATTGGCGCTCGATCAAGGAAATATAAATACCAGTTATATCAACAAACATTCAATTTAATTATAATAGGCTCCCAAACGATGGGACATTACATCATCAAACAATCGATATCGTTACAAGAGCAAGGTATCATTTCTACCAGATAACGTATCAAACGTATCAAAGTACTATGAAGTTCCATGCAATCTTCTCCTCAAAAGACATAATTATGGACTTAATCCAAACATAATAAATAATTTTACATTATGATCCTAGCCTCACGTGATTCTTAGATTATCGAAGCTATCTCATTGTTGTACGCTGAATGACCTGCTGCGGTCGAGATAGGCAAGAGTCCAAATCGATCGCACAATTCATTTGGATCGACCCAAAATGTATAATCGACCATTCTTCCTCTCTCCAACTTGTGTAATCCTTTACCCTCAACCCCTCCCTCCTAATAGGACATAAGTTCTATAATATGTAAATACTTTTATCCCATGCGTGACTTGAAATGACGGTAAAGTTTGTTCATGAATCGATTCACATTTGTTTCCCTAAGCAAAGACTTGTACACGTTTGGATCCTCCTTGGTGTAATCCATAGGCACTTTTCTGAAGAGTAATTCTAAAAGTCCTTGGATTTAAGGAAACATGATATTATTAATAAAGTGTCAGTCCTGTCACTTTCATAAAGCAGGATATGTGAATCACCAAGCTTGGTCATTTTAACATCGTGACGTACCCCGTAAATTATATAAGAATGGGCTTGAGGTGTATATAAATAGGAAATAAATTTGTGTTTGTTATGAAAGCTATTAGGTGAGACATCTTCTTATCGTTTCAACCTTCTCTCCATCAGGTTTCGGCCACCAAGGTCATCTTTAGCATCTTGTTTAGTGGTTTTGTCTCCCTAGCAACGATATCAGACACGTGTCATGTATCTCGTGTCTGTTAGTACTTCAACTTAAAATATCATTGGCGTTGATGATATAATCAACCAACTTCGTTGACAAGATATAGGCTATGAATGTCTTGCACGAATAGTGAACATAGTATTTATTATATCTAGACGCACGTATGACCTAACATTACATATGCGCTACTAATGAAAATGAACTTCCTTCCAAAATTAAGGATATACAGGATATTCTTCTATCACATGAAAATCTGCTGCTCTGATAGGTTTGAGATTCAGTAAAGAGATAATGATCTGTAAGTTTTTCTACATTGTGTAAGCGACCCTTGCTATCTTGAACTTATAACCAGATTTAGATGTTCAAGACAACTTGAAATATCTCTTATTATTCGTGATAGGTTTTGAATCCAAGAAGATGTAGACAAGTGATAAGACAACTGGTCGACATATTAGATATCGCAACCGAAAGTAATATGGGCAAAGTGATTTTGTGAAAACTTATAAATCACCCATCGTAGAACCGATCATCTCTAGTCCCTTTTGCTAAAATTATACCACTTGTCATCATGTCTTACTATTATGTTGTTTGGTGAAAGACTATTCTAATTTGAGAAACTTAGGACTCACATATTCTATCGCTGCTTTTGCCTTGTTTGGACGATCTTCCTTACCTCTTTAATTCCTTGTCTGCTATTTTTTAAAGTTGAGGTACATAGTTCGATCCTTCTCCAAACTATAGATCAACCGGTCTATCTACCCTTTGACTACAGATCGCCTACAGACTACAGATGTATATTATTAGATGTATAAAAGACGCTACATTGAACCAATTGTGGTGCTGTTTGAGCTGAAATATGCAAAGGCGTCATATGTACCAATTGATCCAAGCCATCACAAATCGAAGAACAAACCGAGACTCGCTCAACAATGTGGATTACCATATGTTGATTTGGTACTTACTTTATATATAATATCCGCCAGCATACAAACAGATATTTAGACAAGTTGTAAATTTTGGTACAAAAGGTGAGCAAACCAGCTCAACGGGACTGGAATGAGATAAAATGGTTAAACAGATACTTGATTTGCACATCTAAATTAAAATTGACACTAGGTTATGCAAAAGCCAAGGAATTGGTTGCCGGATATGTGGATGCAAATTGGACTGAAAACAAAGTAGATCAAAAATCCAACAGTGGATAAGTTTTCTTGGTCTAAAAGGTGGTGTAATCAGTTGAGCTGGTCAAAAACCATCATAGTGTAGTACTGTGTACTACAAAGGCAGAATTTATTGCTCTGTCCAGTTCGTGTCAGGAGGATTTGATTTTTTTTGATATATAGCTATCGGTAGAAGGTAAACAAAGACAATCAAAGCTGTCTCAGCCCTCAGGCTTATTGAAGAGGAGAAGTTGTCTAATCACACGAAGCATATAGACACACGATACTATTTTGTAAAGGACTTCGTGATCAAGGGAAAGGTGGAATGTAAATACTGTGTCCAACGGATTTGATGCTGGTTGATCTACTCACTAAGCCGCTACAGGGACGAATATTCAAGAAGCTAATGGAAGAGTGCAATATTGTGTAAATGTGAAGAAGTGTTGGAAATAACATTCAAACTAGAGATTTATTTATTTTTAAACATTCTTCTTTTAATGGATATTTTCCCGTTTCATTATTAATTGTTGATGTAGTTGGGTTAAAGCTCAAAATAATTGAAATAAACATTAGAGTTTAATAATTTAATTTCAATTTTTTTTTCTCCTACCTCACTAGAAATATTAAAGTTGAAGCCAATATAACTTGTGTAAACCCTGAGACAACCTTAAAAACCTTCCACCTATCTCTTCATTTAGAAAGAGAGGTAAATAGAAAAATATAATACCATGGCAGCCTAACTATCATTAAAGTGCTTTACAATAGTAATGAATGGAACTAGTATTTAAACCCCTATAGCTCGCATACAGCTATGCACATATAAAAGTCACTTCTATGACTAAATAATTTATGTTACTGTAAATGTTCAAAGATTAATTTATTTTAAAATTTACCAGTACATCCTAACATTACCAATATTGGGTGGTAAAAGACTGAACTATATTATTTAATATCTACATTTTGAGCTTTTACCAGGTCTCCTAGCATTTACCGACATGGCTTGGCAAAGGTAATACAAATATTATTTTAGTCAATTAAATGTACTAATTTAGTTATTTGTTTTACCACCAAGGATTTTTCCAATAAATTAGGTTAGGTTGGGTTATTGGTTTACCATTAAGATCTGGTTGGATCTAGAACGGGGGATCCCCTATCCCGCCTTATGCAGGTTGTAACATGTTCTGAGCCACACTTTTTGTTGGCGTGTTGTAGTGTCTCAGGACCAATAACTTAACCTACCCTAAGCAAACCTAACCTAATCCAATCTAATATAGCCTTTTGGAATTTAAATACTTGGCGATAAAAAAAAAATAGATAACTAAAATAATACATACAATAAAATAAAATGATTTCGTTTACCAAGACATGTTGATAAATGATAGGATTTACTGATGAAACTGATTAAACCCTAAATGTAAACATTTATAAGATATTTCGGTGTTATACCGCCCGATATTGGTAATGTTAGGATTTGTCGGTAAGTTCTAAAGTTACTAGATTCCCTTTTAAAGTAACAACAATTACATTTAACGTTGTAATAATTTGAAGGATATTGTGCATTACTCAGATAACTAGTTGTTTTGTTACTTTTAAACACAGAGGCTACTATCATGTTTTAGTAGTATAACACTCCTTTTTAATTCTTCTTTTTGTAATGAAAATGTAAGCTATAATACTTTAGTGCAGTATTTAAAATGAGGTCACCTAGTTTTTTGTTTTTTTAACTATCATAACAATTAAACTTTAAAGTGAAAAATAACAATCATAGCTACAGAAGTTATGTTAAACAAAGAAGAGAATGTGATTAACGGTTGCAACACTAAATAATCTAAAGAGAAAATATGAAGCAAAATTTGAGGGAAATTTCCCCTTATTAATCTAAAGAGAAAAGTGAAGTAAACTAATGTGAAACACAACATAGGTAAGTTGTATCTAAAAATCATACAAATACTGGAGATTTAGAGCTTAGGTCAAGCACACTATCAAGGGACTGACTATAGTTATGAAACATTTAGTCAGGTCAAAATAAAGGCTTTATAGCACTTTATGTTTGAATATAATACATAAATATGATAATTATTACTTTTCATCTAGTTTTCCAGAGACTTTAAATTTAAAATACAGGTATCCTTGTATCTAAATGTGTTGACCCAATACAAATTTGGAAATATTAAAAATATGCAATAGACGATCAACATAAACTAGCAAAGAATAGTTAATTTGAAATATAATAGCATACCTGTCATGGTAGTTTTGTGGGCCTTTTTGCCACATACGATTTCTTTGATTGTTATTTTGTTTCCTGTCCCTCTGTTTAGTAAAATAGTGTCAGGTTCTACATGAGCAGATACCACACTCTGTAACATAACATACGACAGATGGAATAGTTCCTTGTTCAATATATTCTGATTTATTAGGGCTGGTATCACACTTTTTAGTTCGATCTCGGCAATGACTTTGAATACTTACAACTTCTTATAATACTTACAAGGACTTAGAATATTAGTAATGACTTATAATAGGCCTATTAACAATGACCCCTAATACTTTGCCAATTCTAAGGTATTAAATGATAGCTAGTAAATGTTGATACCATAATTTGGTGTTCTATTTTTGATCTTATCTTTCCACCTTTATTAGAGAGGGCTTATTTGTCTTTATTTAAATAAATACATTATTTTTATACTTTTCTCAATTACCTTGTTTAAATTTAATTTTAACAACAATTATTAATTGAAAAAACTGTTTTGTTTATAAAGTTATTTTATTACATACCTACCTATATGCTTCATTTTTTATTAGAATTTGTATTTTTATTTGTAATAAATGGCTCTTGTTCATATCAGTTTTGGTGTATCTACCTCTCCTAGTCCATAGTTTGCTGTGATAAGAATTTGACGAGGGTCTCCAGTTACTGGGTGTCTTGTGAACAGAACACCTGCAGATTGTGCAGGTACCATCTGCTGTACCACTACACCCATCTTACACTTCACTGACTGCCCATGTTGTCTGAAACACAAATTAAAATATAGACAATAAAGACATTATCAAAATATAGAATGTCCCAGCTCTAATATATAAACCAAGCAAACTGCCCCTTTTTACACTCAGTACGCTCAATAACGGAGTTGTACCGTGGCTACAAACAACACAGCCCCGACCTCCACCACCTTAAAAGAGCGAACAGCATCTACCCCATTTTACCGGGAAGTCAGCGCCTAACTACGGACACTCCACGCACGTCGTCATGGAACACTGCTCGTTGGCCGAGTTCAACATGAAAACAATAACTAAGTCACCGAGTGGCATGTGACCCCTGTGCGCTAGTAGAGTTTCCCCAAGTTCAAGACGCTGCGCAGGCGCCAAGCTTGGGGAAAAGAGCGAGAAGTGACATCACGTGTGTCTCCCTACCCTCTTATGGCTATCCTCACGACGTTGTGCGCAGGTGTCTGTGAGAGGGCCATTTATGACTTGCTGTGAATGACTTCATTGGTTATAGGATTTCTCCCTACCTGTTTTCCCCGCTATTCAAACTGAGATTTAAGCTAGTACCCAGAAAGGATCTTCATTCTTTAATGCTGATAGGAAATAAGAACTTACCATTATGTAAGGGATCGTAATTTTGGAGAAGTTTTTGTTATATATTTTTCCATGCAAAACTAGGCAGCTTAAATCCAGTCTAAATTATGTAGGGCTTAAACTTTGTTATTCTTTTAGCGTTTTTTTTAAATGTCTATTAGTTCTGGTTTTGGAAAACGACGTAATATGGTCTCAAACCGTTTTGCATCCACGTTCGGATGACTTATTCTCAATTAAATATTATTTTAACCTAACCTTTGAAAGATTTCTCACATTGTAGTATCGTTGGATATATACATTAGGTATATTTGTAATGCTAGGAATATATTGTAAGCTTAGATGATAGAGTAGAATGAACTTAATTATATACATATCATAGCTACCCTGCCTCACGGATTGTTGATTGAGAATAATTTCGTTTATGATCAACTATAGATCTAGGAGTATGGTTACAAGCAAAACTTTACTAGTTGCATTATATAAGTATATTTTATAAATATGGTTATGTTATAAGTACCTATACACTTTAAAGGCAGGCTTATTATGATCCTTTTAGATTTATATTTTGAATGTCTTAGTACATAGATGTAGATGATAGGTTGTATTCATTCTAGCATACGATATTGCGTATTGTTCACTATAATCTGCTATGTTTACAATTGGACTGTTAACGTGATCTAACGATATAAATATGTCCTAATTAGTTAAATGCGATTCGATCACTTTCTATTAATATTGTTTTGAATTGTTAAGAACTCATGTTACTATTGCACATGGTACGCATCCTCTTAAAATTGTATTTTAGTTTCTTATAAGACTTATCCTATTCCCTGAAAATAAATAGGCCTTCAGGGCATTAGCGATTTTATGTTATTCGTTTGCATTCAAGTTTAGCTAGCCAGTTTCTCTTTCATTGGTTATAGCTGAATTATCTGTTTTACTATTGGTCCAGATAGCTAGGTGTAAATACTTGGGCTTGACTTTTTGAGTGTAGGCCAATTAAAGATCCTTAGTGATCTGCCTTTTTCATTTGTTGTCTTGCAACCTTTTCGCTATAGCTGGTTTCTTGGGCATGCTTGGGGTGCTTGTTCAAGTTACCTAAGAGTGTAGCGAGAATGGTTGAGATTCCCAACTCTGATATTCAACTAACAATGTGTATAGTGATGTCAGGCCAAATAGAACGAGAGTGTAACCATCTTGCTAATTATTGCTGTAGAAAACCACCTGGTGGAGCCCTCCATGGAAAATGTTAGAGCGTATGTACACTAAATATTATATAATGCACTACTCGTGATAATAGTTAAACTACTGTTATATAGAAAGATAATAATGCATGTACGTTGGGTACATCTTTCTAAAACGAACAATGGACGAAATAATTGACAAATTGAAAAGTTGTGATGTAGAACTCTTTAAGAAAGTTGCACTATGCATTTCACGCATTTATGAATCCTGACAGAATTTAGCATTTCACACTCCTTCCTGATGAATCCTGTGTAATATAAATGAAATATTATTTAGAAAATCATCTAGGCCTACTTCCTAGTATAAAGCAAAAAATAATGTATTACTAGCTCGATTTTGGAAAATGTGGTTGAAGTTTAAAACAAATCTTTAGCTCAGCTGCACAAGAACTCTTATAATCACCCGACTACTGGGTATTTATATACTAGGAAACAACTCCTCTTCACTTGTCTTTTAGCTCAGCTGCACAAGAACTCTTATAATCACCCGACTACTGGGTATTTATATACTAGGAAACAACTCCTCTTCACTTGTCTTTTAGCTCAGCTGCACAAGAACTCTTATAATCACCCGACTACTGGGTATTTATATACTAGGAAACAACTCCTCTTCACTTGTCTTTTAGCTCAGCTGCACAAGAACTCTTATAATCACCCGACTACTGGGTATTTATATACTAGGAAACAACTCCTCTTCACTTGTCTTTTAGCTCAGCTGCACAAGAACTCTTATAATCACCCGACTACTGGGTATTTATATACTAGGAAACAACTCCTCTTCACTTGTCTTTTAGCTCAGCTTCACAAGAACTCTTATAATCTCCCGACTACTGGGTATTTATATACTAGGAAACAACTCCTCTTCACTTGTCTTTTAGCTCAGCTTCACAAGAACTCTTATAATCTCCCGACTACTAGGTATTTATATACTAGGAAACAACTCCTCTTCACTTGTCTTTTAGCTCAGCTGCACAAGAACTCTTATAATCTCCAGACCACTGGGTATTTATATACTAGGAAACAACTCCTCTTCACTTGTCTTTTAGCTCAGCTTCACAAGAACTCTTATAATCTCCCGACTACTGGGTATTTATATACTAGGAAACAACTCCTCTTCACTTGTCTTTTAGCTCAGCTTCACAAGAACTCTTATAATCTCCAGACCACTGGGTATTTATATACTAGGAAACAACTCCTCTTCACTTGTCTTTTAGCTCAGCTTCACAAGAACTCTTATAATCTCCAGACCACTGGGTATTTATATACTAGGAAACAACTCCTCTTCACTTGTCTTTTAGCTCAGCTTCACAAGAACTCTTATAATCTCCAGACCACTGGGTATTTATATACTAGGAAACAACTCCTCTTCACTTGTCTTTTAGCTCAGCTTCACAAGAACTCTTATAATCTCCCGACTACTGGGTATTTATATACTAGGAAACAACTCCTCTTCACTTGTATTTTAGCTCAGCTTCACAAGAACTCTTATAATCTCCAGACCACTGGGTATTTATATACTAGGAAACAACTCCTCTTCACTTGTCTTTTAGCTCAGCTTCACAAGAACTCTTATAATCTCCAGACCACTGGGTATTTATATACTAGGAAACTCCTCTTCACTTGTCTTTTAGCTCAGCTGCACAAGAACTCTTATAATCTCCAGACCACTGGGTATTTATATACTAGGAAACAACTCTTCACTTGTCTTTTAGCTCAGCTGCACAAGAACTCTTATAATCACCCGACTACTTGGTATTTATATACTAGGAAACAACTCCTCTTCACTTGTCTTTTAGCTCAGCTGCACAAGAACTCTTATAATCACCCGACTACTGGGTATTTATATACTAGGAAACAACTCCTCTTCACTTGTCTTTTAGCTCAGCTGCACAAGAACTCTTATAATCTCCAGACCACTGGGTATTTATATACTAGGAAACAACTCCTCTTCACTTGTCTTTTAGCTCAGCTGCACAAGAACTCTTATAATCTCCAGACCACTGGGTATTTATATACTAGGAAACAACTCCTCTTCACTTGTCTTTTAGCTCAGCTTCACAAGAACTCTTATAATCTCCAGACCACTGGGTATTTATATACTAGGAAACAACTCCTCTTCACTTGTCTTTTAGCTCAGCTGCACAAGAACTCTTATAATCTCCCGACTACTAGGTATTTATATACTAGGAAACAACTCCTCTTCACTTGTCTTTTAGCTCAGCTTCACAAGAACTCTTATAATCTCCCGACTACTAGGTATTTATATACTAGGAAACAACTCTTCACTTGTCTTTTAGCTCAGCTGCACAAGAACTCTTATAATCTCCCGACTACTAGGTATTTATATACTAGGAAACAACTTCTCTTCACTTGTCTTTTAGCTCAGCTTCACAAGAACTCTTATAATCTCCCGACTACTGGGTATTTATATACTAGGAAACAACTCCTCTTCACTTGTCTTTTAGCTCAGCTGCACAAGAACTCTTATAATCTCCCGACTACTAGGTATTTATATACTAGGAAACAACTTCTCTTCACTTGTCTTTTAGCTCAGCTGCACAAGAACTCTTATAATCTCCCGACTACTGGGTATTTATATACTAGGAAACAACTTCTCTTCACTTGTCTGGTTGTCGTAGCAACTTGACATGAGACAATAAAAGTATTTACTTCAGGAAGCTGGTTAACAACAATGCTTGGGATAAAACACATAAGAAATTCACTTACACTTAAATTGATATATGTTTTAATAAAAATACAAATTTAAAGGTTATCATGAAAAAAGTTATTTGTTAGGTCATTTATGTTTTCTTTAATTCAGCCTCATCAAAACCTGCCTATGGAGTTCCACTGGTTAACATATTTAAGTTAATGTAATCCATAACAGTAAATTGTTTACTTTTAAAAAGAACCTAACATCCTGAAATAGCTTTAAAATTAGTGTTGATAAAATAAATACTATGATATTTTTTTAATACAATTTTATTAAAGAAAATCCAAAATTTACTCTTCCACTAATTTGATTAAATTATTTAAAAAAAACACTAGGCTGAAAAAAAATCTTACCCTTGAAACATTTCAAGGGAAAAAAATTTATATTTCAACAATGGCTACAATCATAACAATGAAAGTTGAACAAACTTTAATATTTCACAGTGGCGTATTCTAAGAACTAACCAACGTTACCCAAGAACGCAGGGTTCCGGCGTTCGGAGACCGTGTTGAGACCACTTAGGCTATTCCTAGCAACACCTCGTTTTGTCACAAGCTTTGGGATATTCTTTAAGTTCTTTCATCCTTATATCACTTTCAACATCACATTTGTACAAGACACAGCAGTACTAATAAAACTCTTTAAATTTCAAATCGAACATCAATCACGAACCCACCCAAGTATACACAAGCACCTCAGCCATAGTCCATACTGACAGATTCTAGGCCCAAGTTATTAGGTACCAGAGGGGTGGGGAATGGGGAGTGACAATTTGCTGGAATAGCGAAATATAGCTGATAAGAAATATAGTAAAAGGAAATGGCAGAGAAAAGTAGTTTAAAGAATTAGGTTTTAAGACCTCCGTAGGCCCTAGACACTTTTATTTCTAGAAGCCTGTGTGTCCGATACTTTTACCCATTTTTATGTTAATTTCATTGCTTGCACGCACAAAAAACGAATCAATTAATGAATCTTGAAAATACTTGCAAATTTTGATTCATCATGATCGCTTCTGAACCTCTGCTTACACAAAATCTTAGTTCTGCCAATGGCTCGCGATACGTGTAATGCAACTACGCATAAGGTTGTACGTATATAACAGCATAACCCTGGAAATAAGTTCAAATACTATTTTCCAAAATCGTTCTCCCATGAAATAAATATTAACCTAATCGCAATGTCATAAATACTGTAATATTTTTTGGACAAGACATTGTTGCATGCGGGAGAAAGTAAAGTAAAAATGATTCGGACTATTGAAGAGCTCTCAATAGAGTAGAGTACTACAGTGTTGTAAGAATTTTAATTCTATCAAGGCATACTTTTATTTACCTTTAATTATCCTTAAGTGGTTATTTATCTTAAATTTACTATTTCCAACGGTTATTGCATTGCGTCGAAGGAAACCAAGAATAATAATGCCTGTACAGTTATTTTATCAAGAAATTATTATTATTAAACTGGAGTTTAATCCGTCTTATCATCCTCTATGAGATTTGAAATGGCCGCCCTACACAAGGAGTAATGAAAATGACTCCAACAATGGGGAAGGGGGAGAGCAAGGAGGAAGCGTGGCTTGTTATGAAGAATCAAAAAAGACGCGGACTTGTAAAGAATTCAATGGCATAAAGCAGTGTGTTAATTACCAGTTTTATTTGTGTCAATTACACAAAAAGCATTCCAAACGACAGGGAAAAATGGTACAACTACTTGGTACAGTTTTTATTACTTCCAGACCACGGCTGTGACCTACAAGTGAGTTGGTATGATCTACTAACATTTTCAACACAGAAGACAATACAGGACTCCATTAACATGAGGTGAAATCAATATAAATATTATTCGTGAGTCATCTTTCTTTTTCTTTTTTTGCTACAATTTCGACTGGACTTCATCACCTTTTAAAATTTATTACTCCAAAATCAAAGAATAATATTAATTTCAACTCAACACACTAACAGTGGAATTTTCCCCTAAACGTAATATTCTGTTTCCACAATTGACTCTATAAATGAAACCTTTTATTATCGACTTCGACAAAATGCAATAACCTTATTTAGTATTCATTTTTTTTTTGTATCCACCGAACAAGCTCATTGAGGAAATTGATCATAATGAATGTGTATAGTATTTATACATTTAAAGAGTTCAAATTGTTTTTTTATTAAATATCTGATTGTTTAGTAAGTCTGCTTAAACAGTAAAAGTTACATTTTTTTTCCCAACATGACCCAGAGGTCCTGTGAGAGTCCCGTGCTCAAATTTGGTCTTTTGTAGTATTATAGTTTGTTTTTTACTTTCCCCGAGTTAATTGTAATGGGAAGTGGAAGTTATCCGTGAACCCAATTGTTGCAATCACATTTTTTTTAGATGAATGCTTGATGTAAATAAATTTATATATATTAAAATTTAATAAAAGGAAATTTAACAACAAACAAAGATAACTAAGTAGAGTTCACAGTGGCATCTCTAATTTTACTTCTGAAGAGCTCTCAATAGAGTAGAGTACTACAGTGTTATTATAATTAGGAGTTCTGTCTTATGAGAAGTCCATTCCCTTTGTCAGTGAACTTAGACCGCTAATGTGCCATGTCCTCTGCCTCATCCTTTAGCTCCCAGAATTTTCTTCTTTCCTTCGATTCATCTAGTATTTGATTCCCCGTTCTTCCTAAGCTCCTCTTCCCCTCAACCTTTACTTCTATGACGTCATGCAGAATACAGTTCCTCCTAAGGATTTGTCCAATCCAGTTTGCTTTGCCCCAAAGAATCACATCCAAAATGGTTCTACAGTGTAGTTACATTAAGCTAAGAGTATCTACTAAACCAGCCATGGGCAAACTGTGGCCTGCGACGTCAATTTAAGCAACCCTCACACAAATATAAAACTTTCGGGATTTTACTAACAAATAAATAATCAGTGCCTGTTTTTGAACATGCCAACAAATGAGAAAGCTCGTTTATATGTTACAAGTGTACAAGCATAAACTTGTGTGTACGGTAATTACGGTATTTATGTGACTAATAAATGCATTTTTATGTAAAAATAGAGTTCTTTACTTAGTAAATTTAGATTTTTGTTACTTGCGGCCCTCAGGGAGAAAAGTTTTCCCAACGCTGTATAAGAACTACACTAATGTGTCTCTGATTGTATCAGTGAGGCTGTTGTATAGCAACTACTCTGTATCTGATTGTATCAGTGAGGCTGTTGTATAGCAACTACTCTGTCTCTGATTGTATCAGTGAGGCTGATGTATAGCAACTACTCTGTATCTGATTGTATCAGTGAGGCTGATGTATAGCAACTACTCTGTATCTGATTGTATCAGTGAGGCTGTTGTATAGCAACTACTCTGTCTCTGATTGTATCAGTGAGGCTGATGTATAGCAACTACTCTGTATCTGATTGTATCAGTGAGGCTGTTGTATAGCAACTACTATGTATCTGATTGTATCAGTGAGGCTGATGTATAGCAACTACTCTGTCTCTGATTGTATCAGTGAGGCTGATGTATAGCAACTACTCTGTCTCTGATTGTATCAGTGAGGCTGATGTATAGCAACTACTATGTATCTGATTTTATCAGTGAGGCTGATGTATACCAACTACTATGTATCTGATTGTATCAGTGAGGCTGATGTATACCAACTACTATGTATCTGATTGTATCAGTGAGGCTGATGTATAGCAACTACTATGTATCTGATTTTATCAGTGAGGCTGATGTATACCAACTACTATGTATCTGATTGTATCAGTGAGGCTGATGTATACCAACTACTATGTATCTGATTGTATCAGTGAGGCTGATGTATACCAACTACTATGTATCTGATTGTATCAGTGAGGCTGATGTATACCAACTACTATGTATCTGATTTTATCAGTGAGGCTGATGTATACCAACTACTATGTATCTGATTGTATCAGTGAGGCTGATGTATACCAACTACTCTGTATCTGATTGTATCAGTGAGGCTTTTGTATAGCAACTACTATGTATCTGATTGTATCAGTGAGTCTGTTGTATAGCAACTACTCTGTCTCTGATTGTATCAGTGAGGCTGTTGAGGAACGCGATGACTTAAATGATTGTTTTTTTCATTAAAATATTAAAAATCATTATTTTAAATTAAAAATCAGCTCTTTTTTTCTTATTTTGGGTTATAATTCTCTGTGGACTTTGGAGACAAGTGGTAAACAAAAGGTCCGTGGAATTCAAATGAAGGCTACAGCAAAAATAAACAGATGTTTAAAATGATCACACGTAATGATGCCAAACTTTGATTATTTTCATAGGGGTACTATTACTTCTATTATAACCCGCTTCAGTGGTCGCGTGGTCTAACGCGCTACTCTCGTGTTAGACTAGACTGCCGAAGACGCCATCAGAGTTCAATCCCGGTTGGTTGCAACGATGTTTTATTCCTAAATATGTTTCCACTCTTCTTCCACGCAACTGCGGGTGTACTTCCTCTCAATAAAAACCTTTTTAATCCCTAAATTATTAGTGTGATCATTACATAGCCATATAGCACTAACGGGTAGTAAGACGTGGTGCTAAAAATGTATATTTCACAATAATGACTGAAAAATCCCTCGCGCGTCAACGGCCGTTTCATCCAAATCAACAATTAACTGTAGTTACTGAATGAAAATAAAAATATGGACACATATTAAACAATGTAGGTGAAAATAGTCGAGCTTTTACATCCGATGGCATCTAGCGTTTATAATGAATGATAGATTACCTTCAAGAGTCAACCATTATTATGTTGTTAAGTTGCACAGTGTAAAGTGTGAACTGGGTTCCTCTTACTTGTAAAAACCACATTGTGTTCGAGTAGGGAGGTTATCATACTTCTGGAGGAGCCAAATAAGTGTACATCTTATTAATGAGTACCCCTTGGTCTGGGCTGTAGACCTCCTCCAGGCACACCTGTACACCTTACACCCCCTCCCCTTTTCCTGTCATGACTCTCTTCCCCCAACACCTGACTTTTCCCTGGATAGGTTCAAATCACCCGTGTTTTGTCTGCAAGGGTAGAACTAGGAAATATAGGATTGCAAGGAGGGAGGCTATTATTGGATTGGTAGGAGGGAGGCTATTATAGGATTGCAAGGAGGGAGGCTATTATAGGATTGGAAGGAGGGAGGCTATTATAGGATTGGAAGGAGGGAGGCTATTATAGGATTGGAAGGAGGGAGGCTATTATAGGATTGGAAGGAGGGAGGCTATTATAGGATTGCAAGGAGGGAGGCTATTATAGGATTGGAAGGAGGGAGGCTATTATAGGATTGGAAGGAGGGAGGCTATTATAGGATTGCAAGGAGGGAGGATATTATAGGATTGGAAGGAGGGAGGCTATTATAGGATTGGAAGGAGGGAGGCTATTATAGGATTGGAAGGAGGAGGGAAGTGGAGAGAAACAGTCCCTACTTTATCAAGATAAACAACTCTTTGGATCCTCGTTGGTTTCCCGTGAGGTGTTATGAAGAGAAACAGACCCTACTTTATCAAGATAAACAACTCTTTGGATCCTCGTTGGTTTCCCGTGAGGTGTTATGAAGAGAAACAGACTCTACTTTATCAAAATAAACAACTCTTTGGATCCTCGTTGGTTTCCCGTGAGGTGTTATGAAGAGAAACAGACCCAACTTTATCAAGATAAACAACTCTTTGGATCCTCGTTGGTTTCCCGTGAGGTGTTATGAAGAGAAACAGGTCTACTTTATCAAGATAAACAACTCTTTGGATCCTCGTTGGTTTCCCGTGAGGTGCTATGAAGAGAAACAGACCCTACTTTATCAAGATAAACAACTCTTTGGATCCTAGTTGGTTTCCCGTGAGGTGCTATGAAGAGAAACAGACTCTACTTTATCAAGATAAACAACTCTTTGGATCCTCGTTGGTTTCCCGTGAGGTGTTATGAAGAGAAACAGACTCTACTTTATCAAAATAAACAACTCTTTGGATCCTCGTTGGTTTCCCGTGAGGTGTTATGAAGAGAAACAGACCCTACTTTATCAAGATAAACAACTCTTTGGATCCTCGTTGGTTTCCCGTGAGGTGTTATGAAGAGAAACAGACCCCACTTTATCAAGATAAACATCTCTTTGGATCCTCGTTGGTTTCCCGTGAGGTGTTATGAAGAGAAACAGACCCCACTTTATCAAGATAAACATCTCTTTGGATCCTCGTTGGTTTCCCGTGAGGTGTTATGAGGAGAAACAGACCCTACTTTATCAAGATAAACAACTCTTTGGATCCTCGTTGGTTTCCCGTGAGGTGTTATGAGGAGAAACAGACCCTACTTTATCAAGATAAACAACTCTTTGGATCCTCGTTGGTTTCCCGTGAGGTGTTATGAGGAGAAACAGACCCTACTTTATCAAGATAAACAACCGTTTGGATCCTCGTTGGTTTCCCGTGAGGTGTTATGAAGAGAAACAGACCCCACTTTATCAAGATAAACATCTCTTTGGATCCTCGTTGGTTTCCCGTGAGGTGTTATGAAGAGAAACAGACCCCACTTTATCAAGATAAACATCTCTTTGGATCCTCGTTGGTTTCCCGTGAGGTGTTATGAGGAGAAACAGACCCTACTTTATCAAGATAAACAACTCTTTGGATCCTCGTTGGTTTCCCGTGAGGTGTTATGAGGAGAAACAGACCCTACTTTATCAAGATAAACAACTCTTTGGATCCTCGTTGGTTTCCCGTGAGGTGTTATGAGGAGAAACAGACCCTACTTTATCAAGATAAACAACTCTTTGGATCCTCGTTGGTTTCCCGTGAGGTGTTATGAGGAGAAACAGACCCTACTTTATCAAGATAAACAACTCTTTGGATCCTCGTTGGTTTCCCGTGAGGTGTTATGAGGAGAAACAGACCCTACTTTATCAAGATAAACAACTCTTTGGATCCTCGTTGGTTTCCCGTGAGGTGTTATGAGGAGAAACAGACCCTACTTTATCAAGATAAACAACTCTTTGGATCCTCGTTGGTTTCCCGTGAGGTGTTATGAGGAGAAACAGACCCTACTTTATCAAGATAAACAACTCTTTGGATCCTCGTTGGTTTCCCGTGAGGTGTTATGAGGAGAAACAGACCCTACTTTATCAAGATAAACAACTCTTTGGATCCTCGTTGGTTTCCCGTGAGGTGTTATGAGGAGAAACAGAACCTACTTTATCAAGATAAACAACTCTTTGGATCCTCGTTGGTTTCCCGTGAGGTGTTATGAGGAGAAACAGACCCTACTTTATCAAGATAAACAACAACTCTTTGGATCCTCGTTGGTTTCCCGTGAGGTGTTATGAGGAGAAACAGACCCTACTTTATCAAGATAAACAACTCTTTGGATCCTCGTTGGTTTCCCGTCAGGTGTTTATGAGGAGAAACAGTCCCTACGTTGAAGCAATATTGACTGGATCTTTTAAAAATTATATGCATCCTCAATATATTTAGAATAGTCATCTAACGGATTTATTTTTAAGTTGGATGCTTCTAGAAACCATTTTGGATGGTCCCTACCTGGCACAATATTGACAATTGAAATGCCTTTAGTAGTTATTTACAGTTGGATACAAGTTTTTCACCTTCATAGTCGAGAATACATTTAGAGGTGGGAGAATTTTTTCCAGCCGGGAAAGTGACACCCCCCCCTCCCCACACACACACACACACACACACACACACACACCCCTACTTCGTTTTGCTGTCCCTAATTTAGAGTAGTCCTTCCCCCCAATGTTCTGGGATTATACTCTTTTGAAAGCAATTTAGAATTGTTCTCACTCCGAATGTTTTTTAAATTTTGTTGCTCCTCAATTGAATTCTTCTCGAAACCAAGAAGCCTCTAGAAGATATTTGAAGTGATCTTACACCGTTAAATATTTTAAAATTGATTGCTTTCAGAAACTACTTTGAGGGATTTCCGCTAGAAAATTTTCCAAAATATATGCATCTAGAAGCTATTTGGAATGTTCCTCTCCTAGAAATTATTGAAATATGAATTGGCAAAGAATATATTTATAGAGTATTCCTCACATGGTAGTTTCTGACATATGCCTCAAGAAGCTATTGGAAGTAGTATTCTTCAGTAAATTTGCAAAATTTAATGAATCTATAAGTAGTTTGGAATTTGATTAAGGCCATGTTTCAGATTCATATTCGATAATATCAGAAGGTTTGAACTGTACCTGAATTGAAACGGGGGTGGGGGGAGGCAAACTTATTCCGGGGGGATGAGGCAAATTCACCCCCGGTTCCACCACCACTAGGCCACCACTGGGCCACTAGCTTGTCCAAGGTTCTTAGCTACCAGCTACTTGGTCACTCGGACCTAAAGGTTTTTATTTTCCCAAACATCTGATCAAAAGTCACATTATTTTGTAAGAAACTTTTAACATAGCTTAATTTAATAAATCTCTTGTATCATTTTGTTTGCCTACGGTTGGAAATGAAAAAAATACTAGGCCTACATTATTCAATACACACAACATATTTTATTCAAAATCATAATGTGAAATATGCATTCAGATAGTAATGTCATACGTGGAAATCAAGGCCGTAGTCAGGGGGGTTCGGTGTTCAAACCCCCCCGAAATCTTATGAAAAAAATATATATAGCTTTATTTATGGTTCAAACAATATCAAAATTAAGGTACAAGTACAAATTAGGGGGCTGTGTTACCATAAAAAGCACTTCAGAGAGCTTCTAGAGGTGTTTAATATTTAGAATTGTTCCTATTTTTCGGCGGTTAGGGGGTTATGTTGCCATAAAAAAACACTTTAGAGAATTTCAAGAGCTGTTTAATATCTGGAATTTGTCCTAGCTTTCGGCAGTTAGGGGGTTATGTTACCATAAAGAAACACTTTAGAGAACTTCTAGAGCCGTTTAATAATTAGAATTTGTCCTAGCCTCCGCTAGTTAAGGGGTAGTGTTACCATAACAAACACTTCAGAGAGCTTCTAGAACAGTTTTTTATTTAGAATATTTTCTAGCCTCCGTCAATTCGGGGATGGGCCCACCAAACCCCCCCTGAAATTATTGGCTGGCTACGGCCTTGGTGGAAATGAATTAGTATGAGAAGTTGGCCAATAAAGAAACAATGTTTTTTTTGGTAATAAGTTATGTAAGCTTTACCACCCAATGCTTTATTCTTGATATATTTGTGTTGATACTGGAACAAGTGTAATATGTTGTGTGCAAATCTTAGAAAATAAAACTAGTTATTTAAAGTTGATGAAATGGTTCAAGAACTCCCCCAAAATAGTGTTTACTCTGAATATTTTCAACAACTTAATGTCAAAACAATGGGCATTTACACCCAGTCGGCTTCTTAAGTTAACAATAAAGTGAACAAGAGGGTGGTTTGGAGGGTTAAAAATAATAAAATATATCTTTTATTTAAAGGGAATTCTTGAGACTTTAGTTATGTGACTAAGAATATAAGGATATTATTTTTCTTTAGAATGAGTTGTTTGCAATTTATTCACTTCAGGATAACTAATAACTAACTACTAATTATCGGTTTCAGATAAATTTAGTAAACCTTTTATGATTAAAAAACCTAGGCCTAAACCAAACCACATACAAACATTAAGCTAGGCCCTATTTTAGTTTGACATCTTAAACAGATTAGGCCTACCTTTTTATTGTCTTGGCAACTGGTCTGTCCACGTGTTTTACCCTAATAGGGTATAAATATAAAATAAAATTATTCTTATTTGTGTATAGGGAGTGTGGGAAAACCTTTAGAAAAATAAAACCAATCACCACACCCAGCTAGAATTGAATCCCAACCTCCCCACCACTGGAAAACTAGATCAAAGAGACTAACGTCTTGGTCAATGTTGCCCCATGAGGTGGGTCAAAACAGACCACTAACACCCCAAATATGTTGAAGCCTAACTATAGTATGATTTTGGTAAGAAGAACAGTAGAAGCTAGTTACTAAAGTTACTAAAACAATTTTAGTATATTTATATATCAAGTCATGATATCTTCAGCTGTCACCTTTAATAGATATTATCAATAACTATAAAATAACACAGATAAAATATTAAAATGCAATCAATGTTGGTCGTAAATAAATATGTTTGAATTCTTTCTACTGTTCTTTCAACCAAAATCAAGGTATAACTTCCACCTACTATAGGACTTACAAACAATTTAATCTTAATATTGGAATGTCCCAAATATCACTGTGTTGATGGTGAGTAATAACGCATTTTAATAGTGTTATATTTCAAAGAAAATATTATTTTAACATTCAGTGTAAGCGTACTATCCCCACTCTTGTTCTACACTATGATTAGGCTTATTTAATATTAGTATATCTGAAATACACATAATAACGTTTTGAGTTTATTGTATTGGGCCAATGAAATGGCAAGTTTAAATCAGGTAACACAAAATACTTAATAATTTACCAAAACTAGAAAACATAACCTCATAACGCAAACCAAAGGACAAGTAAAATGTCTGCGCAACTTAGCGTCACTCTACTAGGAAAATATTTGCGCTCGCATGGACTTTGCTTTCGCAAAGTGGTCGGCCATTATAACTTTTGACGCAAAGTCTAACGTCTCTCTGCTATCGGTCGCAAATTCGTTTTGCGTCATAATAGCCCTGCAGGTGATGAATAGTTATACTTTTAGCACAAGACACAAACTATTAGTGGCTTATGGTCAATATAGTCCATACTTAACACCTAATATGAGCTCTTATCTTCACAAGAGTTCTAACGATTAGTAAGATTTTATATTTTTGTTAATAATATCCTGATAATCAAACCTTCCTTAAGAAATAATATTAAATTGAAATGCCATATGCACCAATGTATTAATATGTTACTTAAAACATAAGGCAGAGAGTATGCACTGGCCACATACATTTACCTTCGATATTGCACCGACTGGAAGGTAAAGAGTGATCCCCAACATTTCTGTATGGCTTGCAGTACATCTTCGTGCCGTTGCACTCCAAGGAAGGTGGCATTCTGCCCTGCTGCAGATAGATCCTCAGAGTCCTCACCAACTGCTGAGGAACGCACTGCAAAGGATGTGGATGTATCCAAAGTACCTAGTAGTGTCACTAGTGCAGCCTCCACACTACCACACACTGGAGTCAGGCCAAACAAAGACTTTGTCCTGCAACAAACATACTCTTCAACAATTATTACTACCTTAAGAGGAAATACAACAATAACCTTATTATATATTTAACTTGAAGAAGTGCTCGTCGTAGCCAGTGGATAACCCTGGTCACGCTTTAATTTGATCCAAACAGACACCAACAAAATCTTCACTTTATTTCATTAGAGCTAGTTTATAATTAATTTTAAAAAATTGAATTAAAATTTTAAAATCCCTGCCTTAAGGTACACATATTCGTTCACACGAGCTACTAATTTTTAAAATTTCAGCCCTCAGCGTGTGATAGATATCATGCGATGTCTATGACTGACAGACAGAAAGACATAAAAACTCTGTAATTTCTTAATGTAGATAGATGCGTAGTGTATGATCTACTGGGGAGCAGAGGAGTTTACATAGTGATGAGCTACATACCCTGTACTCATCAAAACTCACAAGACATTGTTAGGATAGTCAAGTTTGACATGTAGCGTGAATGGGTGAATCAAGAACAGTGTTCAGGGTATTGACTGGCAAACCCATTGGGAAAACCTTGAAGTAGATGGGAAGATAACATTATAATGGACCTGAAAGAGACAGGGTGTAATGAGGTGATCTGGATAGAACTAGCTCAATAGGGATAGGGTATAATGAGATAGACTGGCTCAAAATAGGGATAGGTGAGTATTTTTGTAAGTGCAGCAACGAACTTTCGAGTTCATAGTGTCACAGATTAAGTAAGTGTAGAACTTATAGAAAAAACATATATATATTTATTATTTTATAATTTAATCAGTGGGGATTTCTTTGAGTCAATGTAATATAACTGTATAAAATACAAATACATAATATTATTATTACTACATATTTTTAAAATGTTTAGATATAGCTGAAAGAAAAGCGTCTGTCCCTTTTTCAGGTGTTATTGTCCTTACTAATGAAGAGGGCTGGCGGTGGAAGTCACTAAACTAATTTGTGATGTCAGCAATGGTGGTTCCTATGTCACTGTACAAATCATTCGGTTTGGCGTTATAGGCATTTGTTTATCTAATTTTTCTGCACTTTATTTACTGTATGCAAATGTTTAGAAAGTTATATTTTTACATTTATACTTATATATCTTGAAATTAGTTCGGGCATGAGTATTAATATACAGCCAGAGGATAAAACAGGTTGTCACTAGATAAATGAGACTTTCAAATAGAATTTTGGATCAGTTGTAGGCTTATTTATTTAAAATCTACAATTATATATTATGGAACTTCAGACTCCATGACATGAATTAAGTTTTTACTTTAAACACAACGCATTTACTGGTAATGGTTCTTAACTATTTTGGGGTTTTACTTTTGTGGTTGGTTAATTTTAAGAGGATGCATACTTTTCACACTGTTGTTTGAGATCACCAGATAATTTCCCTTGAACAATTTTTTCTAGTGTTGTTATTTCCTTTTGTAGCTGACTGCATTCTTCTAGCTGTGTTTGAAACGCTGCCACTGTAAGACACAGACCAGGTGGTACCAACACCTGCAAACAAATTGTGTGTTGGAAGTAGTTTCTTTACTGGAAGAAGAATAACCTCAATGTTATTATTTACAAGTTACAGCAGCTATAACTAAAATGCCTTGAAATAAATTAAATTTTAATTTATTTTAAAAAACTGTGAGCTTCTGTTCAAATTATATGGTTTTTAACTGAAAATTAAATGGCCAGGAGATTGTGCAGAAAATTATGCAATTAATGTTAAAGTTGTGCTAGCGTATTTTTCAGAGTGGGGAAAACCAAAATGAATGTACAGATGAGATCAAGCATCAGCCTTTTTATAAATATTACACTATGAAACATTCTTTGAATATAAATATAAAAGTGATTAACCAAAACATACAGTTAAAGAAAATAACAAATCCCTGACAAGTGATAGGTTCTATTTGGATATTTAAATCTTGAGATGAAGAAACACGGCTGAATGCAACATAATGCTAGCTGTCCATTGATGAACACGCATCGAGATGGATGGATGCCGGATTATTTTAATGTCTGGCCTGATGACCTGTTGATAGTCATTGTGAAGGTTAATCGAACTGAAAACTGACTTAGTTTCAAGATGAAGAAGTGTAAATGAATTTAACCCTGGGGATGGATACTATCCGATCCCAGTGTGTTAACGCCGAGTACGATGTTGTGCGCTCTTTAGGGTTCGTTGACTGAGTCCATTTTCTCGTGGCATTTCGCATCAACCCAGATGCTCTCCCGATGGGAGAGTGTGTGAAGGAGGGTTCTGCCTCAGATATACTCAACCTAAACTGCTACATGTGTCTCCATGTTGGCAACCCCAGGGAAATTTTAACGCTTGCTCATCTGGACAGTGGTCTCAACCATCTAGTCAGGGGGGTTGAGTGATTAAATCATTGTATCATCCTCTGTATCTAAGTAGGGGAATGTGAAGTCCCCCCACTCAGCGTACATTATGCGGTTAGTAGTACCTAGCCAGTTTCGATCGGAGCTAGCTGGTCAGAACACCTCCACGAGGTCCCCGCCGGGAAACTTAGGGTCAATAATGCGGGAAACTCTAGGTATACACAAGGACAAGTTTCTGACTACCTCTTGTGAGGCTAACGTTACATTCAAGGAGGGACAAACTTCTCCGCCAAAGACCAGGAAACGGTGAAGGGGTTTTCCTGAGGTAGCCAGGGGATGACAGGTCCACGAATTAACAGTGGTCTGTGTTCCAAAATGCTCGCTGCGTGTGCTTGCCTACATGGCTCCGCCCAGAAGGAACGGCCACGGATGTTATATGGCACCTTGTGACGGAGAGATAGATCCACTCGTGAGTCTCCTTTATGTCCGTTACCAGGACTGCCCTTTTATCAATTTCAATTGCAATGTTTGTTGCTGCATTTGCTGGACAGCCATGTGAACTTCATTTACTAATCCATGGCTTAAATTCATATTTCAAATTGACATGACAATTATACCTTTTTCCAATGGTAGGTGATGAGGTGGCATACATGATGTTGTTATAGAGTGCAGGCATTCTTTAGGTGTGTTTTCTGGTAATTCACCTTCTGTTTCAATGGAGTCTATGATAAAGTATTCTGCATCCCGTCTCTCTATTAGGCTCAAGCTCTGTGTTTATTTCATCCCAGTCCTCATTGAAAGGTCATGTAATGGCTTTAGACATATAGGATGGGGAGTGACACTCTATGATGTTTCCAAAAACCTAAGATATTAATGTATCTCGTTTGATTAAATGATCTGGTAGACTGATTATATTGTCACCTTTTATAGGGGGAATTTGGTTTTATCCCAGTTTGATCAACTATTCGGCAAATTCCAGTAATGATTGTTCGCACTCGCGTTTTTTGTCATGCAAAGAATTTTCACAACTTGCCAGATTTCAGAGATCACAATGCAAAATTTGATTATTTGAACTCTGCCACCACGAGTAATAGCTGAGGTCCTTTCGAAAATCAGCTCCAAAAACAATTATTTTGACGCCCATTCGTGAATTGCTCTGCATTAGGTACCCAAAAAGAAGATCAATGCAATTTATGGACAGCGCTGGTGAAATTGAAGTTTCATCTATAAGTATTGGGACGATTCTTTCTAAGGTAGTTTTTTGAGAAGATGTAGCTTTATTGTATGATACAGACATATCTGGTAGGGGCACTGAATGGCCGAATGCCTTATGAACTGTTTTCTAACATTCCTAATGTAGTGCTGCAATACCAGCTAATGCTGATGCCAAAACTATTTTATCACTTCTTATAATGCCAATGAGGGTGTTTTATTATAATGTTTTGCACGATCCTTCGGGGGCTTCCAAGAAAAACTCTTTGAAGATTGTTCCTCTAGCAAGCAGGATTTCATCAACAATAATTCCATTTTCGTGATTCATCATAGGGACTGAGTTTTCTTATCTTTGTATGTGATCATATGAATTAAGTCATTTAATTGAGCATAAGACATCAATACGAGGAGAAGATAGACCAAGTTTAGCTCAGGAAAGACTATTTGCCCTTAGAATTTTTTTATCATGTAGAAAGTAACACTTTCTGCTTATTCAGGCCCATGTGTATCAATTAATTTATCCGTGAATTTGTTTTAAATGAATTCCACATGATCGGAAGGAATGATGGTTGGTAGAAACAGCATATATCTGCAAATTTTCTCCAAGGTTCAGGGGCATTTGGAATTGATACCTATATTGAATGCATACATGCCAATCATATTTATCATCAGCAATTCCTATTTCAATAGCTGTTTCATAGAATGTCGTGTATGTTATTCTGTTTACTGGTATCAAGTTTTCAAATGATATGGCACCTTTTTCATAAAGTAATAGCAGACGAATAAAGTACCTCTCTGGGTATGTTGGCGTCACAGCGTGCATTATGCCTCCTCTCTGATGTTGCTCCCATTTCTTACTGGTGAAGATGTATTGATTGGGAGGTCCCTCATGGTGACGGGTTTTGAAGTCGTTGTTTGATGTTTTATACAGAGGTCCGTTCCTCATGGTGACGGGTTTTGAAGTCGTTGTTTGATGTTTTATACAGAGGTCCGTTCCTCATGGTGACGGGTTTTGAAGTCGTTGTTTGATGTTTTATACAGAGGTCCGTTCCTCATGGTGACGGGTTTTGAAGTCGTTGTTTGATGTTTTATACAGAGGTCCGTTCCTCATGGTGACGGTTTTGAAGTCGTTGTTTGATGTTTTATACAGAGGTCCGTTCCTCATGGTGACGGTTCAAAAGTCGTTGATTGATGTTTTATACAGAGGTCCCGCCCTCATGGTGACGGTTTCAAAAGTCCTTGTTATTTTACAAGTTACATATTTATATAGTGATCTAACTGCGTATTTACAAAAGGGGGGAAAGTTCATTACTCGGTCGGTGACGTGAAGGGGGTCTTGGGTCATCCAGCTTGAAGGTCTCTGGTTGGTCGCGCCGCTCCAGCCAACGGTTTCTTGCATTGTATTTTGAATCTTCTCTGATTGATTGGTCAGCGACGTCAGAGGTCGGTAGACGATTGTAGAGATTATCCGGAAGAGGTCAGCTACGTCAATCTCCACTTCGCTCATGATTAGTAGAAATGTGCTCGTCAGTTACTTTCATGTTGGTCCGGTATTCACATCTAGTGCGGGTGCACTCAGCAAAGTTGCCCCACTCACCAATTTAGGACGTTTTGCAGCCAGCTAGGTATCTTGGTTGTCCAGGCCAGCATAGCAGAGGGTACGTACGCTAACAGAATTACTTGTAGAAGTTGAAAGGGGATTGTATAGAAATATATTGTTTTTATATGGCTTGGTTATATTAGGAACTACAATAGAGAAGCTTACCATTGTAGGTGAATTGACTATTTACTGACGTTTCAAGGAGCGGGTAGTATTCATCGAATGATATTTTGATTGTATGACTACGTATGATAGTTCAGCAGCATCGGTTAGGGGTGGGGCTTAGATGTAACATTACACCCTTGTAACGTTACAAGTGTGTGTGAAGGAGAAAGATTGTGTGAGTAGGTTGATGGGGAACACGAAACATTACTTTGAAATATTATCCACTTAAATTAGGTGTTAACATGGAAACATAACTGAACTTATATGTATTTTGACACTACGTATTTGTAAAAATGAACATTAAAACACATACTTAGAATGTTAAAATAGTTATTCAAACATATTTTTCAAGATTGTTTTAGTTTTTGAAGTTATAGTACAAACCAAACCATATTTAAACATCACTATATCGATTTAATTTATATTTCGTAAGTGAAACAAAACGGAAGAAAATATTTTCGTGAAAATGATTACTTAAAAGTTTAATTTAAGAATGATGGTGTTGATTTAAATACAAACTAACGATAAATATATCCCAATAACAAAAAAATTGTTTTGCTAGGCTATAAAATTAATCCCCTTAGTCAAAGAATATTGGTAAAAGATGTGTTAATAAAGACCATCTATTATAATGGCCCTTTTGTGATCAGAAGTTATTGAAGTTATTGAAGAAAAAGAAGAAGAAAAATCAACATTGCAAACAAAGCTATATATTTATAATCTACTATCATTGATTTGTTTTGTTGTATAAAATGTTCACCATTTTACTTTCTCGCTATCTTACAGGTAGAGAAAGTATTGTGATCGTAAAAAAATTTACTCGATATTTTAATGAAACTCGACCCCCGAATCCGAAAAAGAATTTTTGAATTTACGTCTGTCTGTCTATCCATCTGTACCTCCAACTAGAGCCTAAACTATTTTACCGATTGGCCTGAAACTTAGTATCTAGAGTTTTCATAGGGTTTCTCCGAGGGGTTTTTATAATTGGATATATAACTCTAAAATTAAGGACAAAAAGAGAAAAAGTTCAATTTCTCAAAATCGGCTCTAAAGATTTTGATTAAATTTCATTTCAAAATATTCATAAATATTCCAAAAAAATGCTACTCTCAATATTTTGTCAAAATGACTTTAAGCGCATCCGGTCTGATGCGTAAACTCTCATTTTTTTTATCATATTTCCGAAATTATTTAAGATATGAAATTACTCATGTTTGCAAATATGTTGATCTATATATAATACAGATATTTTATCCGAAATATATTTTTATAAAACCAACAACTTTCAAACTATACGAAATATATATATTTTCTAACTTTTCGAACACTAAAGGTAAACTATTACGACCGTAAAAAAAATCTAACCTGAAACGTTGATGGATGTCGATGTATCTTGACCCCCGAACCTTAAAATGTGGTATTTGCAATGTCGCCTGTCTCTGTGTATTTTTAACCCCAAACTTAAGAGTATTTTGTAAAAAGGGAAAATATCGATTTTCTAAAAATCGGCTCTAACTATTTTGATTAAAATTTGTATCTATGCGTTGATTAATATTATAAATAAACTGGCTATTTTCATTTTACCATTAAAATGAATTTTAGGGTACTTTACAGAAGCGGAAATTTTCGTATCTCCGCAATTATTTGAGATACTAAATAACTTTTCAATGCAAAATTGTAGTACTATTAAAAATAAAGAAACTTGTATATGAAATATATTTTTATAAAACCAATATTTTTGGAGATATTTGCAAATATATTAATACAATTTCATGAGCTTTAGTTGCAAAGAGATACTATTTAAGTTTTAACGCAATAATTCTCTAATGCCATAGAGTGATAAATAAGTAAGACTTTCAAAAAGTGTATGTTCTCTTTCCTTCAAACTCTTAGGAAAATGTTTGTATAGCAATGATCTATCTCTATCAGTTTAGACTCAATAGTCAATATTTACCTATTTTATTGGTCAAAATTTATAAATTAGGAATTTAATAGCAATGCGATAACCATAAAATTGGCAACCCCTAGTAAAATGTGGAAAATTTTAAGCTTGAAGTCGACATTTTAATACGAGATGTTGACCCTTGGGGACCCAATATCAATATTTTTACTTTCTCCTACCTTCCAGGTAGAGCAAGTATTGTGATCGTCAAAATAATTGAACTCAAGATTTTGATGGATGTCGACGTCTCATGACCTCCCGAACCCTAGAAATTTGTTTTCGCAATGTCATCAGTTTGTATGTTGTCCATCTGTCTGGCAGTCTGTACCTTGGGCTAGAGCCTAAACTGTTTTACCGATTGGGCTAAAATTTGGTGTCTAGGGTTTTCATAGTGTTCCCCCGAGGAATTTTTGAAATTGGATATCTAACCCTAAAATCTGCTTAAACGATTTTGATTACATTTCATTTCTAAGTTTTGATCAATATTGCAAACCAAATGGCTAAGCTCAACGTATAGTCAAAATGACTTTAACGGTCTAATGTGTAAATTCTAATTTTTAATTTTATCTCCGTAAGTCTTTGAGATATGAAATTACTAATCATTGCATACATGTGGATCTATTTATAATAAACATCTTTTACTTGAAATATATTTTTATAAAATCAAAAGTTTTCAAGCTACACACAAATATATATTTCTTTTAACTTTTCAACACTTTAAGGTAAAGTATAACGACCGTCAAAAGAATCCAACCCTAGATGTTGATGGATGTCGAAGTTTCTTGACCCCCCGAACCCTAAACAGTTGTTTTTGCAACACCGTCTATCTGTGTGTTTGTCTAACACTAAAATTAATACAGTTTACTAAAAGGTGAAAAGAGAAAAATTAAATTTTCTCAAAATCGGCTATAACGATTCTCTCTCATTTTAGACTCAATAGTCAAGCACTACCTATTTAATTGGTCAAAATTTATAAAAGAGAAATTTAATAGCAATGCAATAATCATAAGATATCCCTAGTAAAATGACGAAAATTTTAACCGGAATTCAAAATTTTAATACGAAGTGTTGACCCTTGGGGACCCAATATCGATATTTTGTGTTGGTCCAAATATACAAATGAAGACGTTAATTCTTTAAAAATAAAATTATAAAATTTAAAACCATCAGTCATAAAATGTTTTACGTGTGAATAGCGCAATTTTTTTCATGTTTGCTTGTGTAATATTATACAATAGAGTGAGAAAGTCCGTGCGTCCGTACCATTTATTTTATCTGTTGTACCGTGCCACTAAACGAGTTGAGTTCTAATTCTTAACCAAAGAGAAATATTGTATTTACAGATTGTGCTACTATCGTAAATAATCTATTTCTTCCAGTGTGTGATTAAGTGCGATACATAAAATAAATAACCCTTATTCATTTTACCACTGTGATATTCTAATCATATTTGTTCTTTTGGAAATAAAATAAAAAGATCTATGAGATAACAGTACCTTATATTATGTTGCTAGGGTATTTTAGGCCATCTACTAAATTCCTTGGCTAGTAAATTATGTTGTATGACTAATATTAGCACTTTTCCAATGTTGCTAGTTACCAGCGTTTCACACTAAGTTAAATAATTATGAATCAGGTAATAAAAAAACTGGGATAGGAATATGATATTATTGAATAACCGTTGAGCTCTACAAAAATTAGATTATCACATGAATCAGGTTAGAAAACAATTTTAACATATATTATATATAGACCTAATATATATATATATATATATTAACCTATATAAATTTAAAACAGCAAATATAACAATACACAACTTAAAGTTGGTTTTCTCTGTTTTCATAATGGAATTTGAATAGAAAATTTTATATATGTTTTTATATTGGAAGAAAATATGTTATAAAGTGAATTTAATTAATTACTTTGATATGGTGGCACCTCCAAATAAATATAATGACAAATAGAATTATTGGAGTTTGAAGATGTTGCTTGCTAATTCAACTTAGTGAAAAAGCTTACACTAAATACTATAAAATGCATGTGTTTAAATTTGCCTTTATAATGGTTATATAGTTGATATTTATTTCTCCAAATGCTTATCAAGGGTGCACATATTTAAATACGTGACTTTGATGATTTTACAATTATTACTTCATAGCCCCTAGGTCTGGTTAAGGTTAAAACCAAACTCGAGCAATTTCAGCGTTTACGTTGTTTTTAATATAATACATAGTAGTGATATAATTATAGTTCAGGTGTTAAGATTGTGCTTTAAAAATAGGTAGAATATATTAATTTTTATGTTTGGATAGTTGTAGAATTATTTAGATAATTTAAACAATCATGTTGTAAAAATTATTATTGTTCTTTTAGCATCACGTCCTACTAACCGTTCGGTTTATAAACAAATTTTATAAAGGTTTCGTAATGTGGAAACTATTTTCAAAAAGTAACATAAATAGTTAAACAAAGAAATTGTTTTTTCAAACAAAAAAAAAATGCTTGAAAAAAACCTTTTATAAAACAGTAACTCTCCGAATTATCGTCGACCACAGTCCTACATAATTAAGATAGTAGTAAAATAAATAACACATTATTATTTTGTGTTTACATAATCAATCATAATCATTTATAATCAATCACAAATCCGGTGTTCCATGGTGATGTGAACCAAGAATGAAAAGCTGCAAGTTCTCTGAGAAAATGGGGTTTTCATAGGAAAACTACTATCTTTGCCTACATCCTGAACCAATAACCTTTAAAATGAGTAGTGGTTTGTCTGTTACCAGAAACGGGCTTATCAAACTATATATATATATTATAAGATGTTTATTTTAATGTTATTTAGCTAATGTCAACGTTAGTTGACTGACCTGATGTTGCAATGTTGACAGCAAAGCCAGGGATGATCCTTTACCTCCAACAATGTCACTGCTTTGACACTCTCTGTCAATGAAAGACACTGCAAGAGGGTAGTCAGTGATCAATGGCTCAAGTAAAAGAGAAGCTGGCTTGGGGACAGCCACAGGGCAATCATCTTCATACCTTTTATAATAAGAAGAAACAATTTACATGAACACTAATCCGTAAAAAATACTAGCTCTTATCTTAGATTAGATGATAAATACACTTAGTTCAATTTCCCACATGTGATACGATTAACATTATTACCTATGGTAGAGTCTCAGACATCGTCGCATTGGTTTGGACAAGACTGAGTCTTTGTTCTGACGTTGAACAATCATGTCGAGTGAAGGGGCGAGGTTATCAATCATGGCTAGTGATCAACTAGAGGTAGAAGCGATATGACAATATTATTGGAAAGTAAATGGTAGTGGGAAATATGGAGGTTGCTGTGAAATAGGATCTATTTCAAACACCTTGACTTACTATGGGCTATCTTTGATTTCAAAATTAGGTAGAAAACTTGCATTACTATATCAGTGGGAGAGAGACTAAATATTATTATGATTTGGTGAAGATACTGTTCTATTGCGTGCATGTTTCATTCAAGAAAGTTTTTCAAAGAGAAGTTTGTAAGTTTATAAATTAATAATAGTTATGTTCACTCTTTTAAGAACACGGAACTTAAAATATTTTTGGTTAAATAATCCATCCTAAAGGACAATATTTTTTAAGCATATTGGACGATTAAAGGCCATATATTGGCACAAGTGGACTTTGGACAGTGCCTAGGGGCATATAAGGGAAGGGGGAGGGATAAGTCAGGGGGGTCCATACATATTAATAAAAACTTTAATTAGCTAAAGGTATAATAGTCCTACAATTTATAACGTTTCGTTATTATTGATATATAATTGGTTTTTATAGCCCCGTGATCGAGCGCCCATTAAAATGATACAGTTTATTTGAGATATAATTGTCCCTCAATTGGGAGCTATAACTTTCTTGAATTGATTGTGAGATAATTGGTTATTATAGCCCCATGATCGAGCGCCCATTATTACGATATTTTACTTGAATAAATACGACTGTTAATGTTGCACACGATTTATTGAAGTGATTTTATCTTCGGTACAAAGATATTATGTAAATATGTAAATTATAAAATTTTACTTGAGCTACAGATTATGTATTGTCGTGATATTACATGATCTCTAGGTTTATGTCACCGGCACTCTGTAGATTTATGTGACTACTCTATATATTCATACGCACAAGCAGCTTATATATGACCTACCCTTTCCCCCTTGGACCTCTCGTGACCAGTGTCAAAACCAACAAATCGAAAGCGTCCCTGTGACAGGTGTCTTGAAGGCTAGCTTCCTTTTGGGTATAGGAAACTAACGTCTCTTGCTTGTTTGGTAAATATTATGGAGTTAAATTTTGAAATAAAAAATAAGTTTAAATGGTGCAATCCTTCTACATTATTTCTGAATAGTGCGTGATTCTCCATGTATTAAGTCTTAAAAGGATAATTTACATACAATCTATTGAAGAAAAATACCTTCATCCATGACTTTTTAAATATATGAGAGCGGTCCAAATCAGTATCGTTACAAATTGTCGAGCGTACCCCCCTAGAAAAATTATATCTCTATGCCCCTGCTGGATACAGACAAATTTGATACAAACCGGCGAGAACTGGTGATTATCTTGTGAATAGTATCCTTATGAGGGCACAATGTGTATCTATGGCATGAAGAGGCTTCTCTACGAGTACGAGTCACAGACGTATCTAGTTTAAAGTTTGATTAAAAGTCAATAATAATACAGTAATTTTTCTAAAGTATTTAAATTAAATGTTTAAACTTTTAAAAATTAAAAATATGTTACGGTATAATGTGTCTTTATTTGGCCATACTGAATGAATTAAGATGTGTGCTGATTCAATGTCAGCAAAACAACTTGGTGTTGAAAAAACTTATTCACACATTATGGAGTCGATGATGTGCTAAAATTGATTTCAAAACATAATCATTAATTTCTATTAATATAATAGTAAATCCAACAAGTTTAAGTTCCGTTAAATTTTGAAAACCCTATATACATTTGGAAAGTGTGACTAGCTAATTTAAAAAGAATAATGCTACTACATGAGCTCTAAGGTTAGAAATAAATATGGTTTTTAAACAATTTACCCATTTTCTTCAGCTTTTATTGATATATCAAGGCGTGGCATAACTATTTAGCACATCAGAGTGATTTTTATAATAACTATAATTTTTAGATTAAAACAAAACCAATTAAAGAAATAAACTACGGTATTTAATATTTTACTTGAGCTACCATTAAAATAACTACAAATAGTTTCAAGGGCATTTACTGTTCAAATATTTTCTTGGATCCAATGATTAGAGGATGGTCCCACCTTAAGCTCATCTCCCTTTTCCCCGTAATTTAATTTGACTACGACCATGATTGTATTATTCCCTCCCCACTCCCCAATGTAAATATATTTCTGGGTACACCAATGCTCAGAAGGACACTTATTACAATGTCCAGCTTTTATTTTAAACTTAAACTTTTATAAATGTTAAGAAAACAATGGTTCAATATTGAAATATGAAATATTTCTTAAAGTCAATACACAGGATGTATTTTAATTGGTGTTAAACATCCTAGAGGTGTATTCCGATCCACCAAACACCAATTACACTATTTATTTTACTTTCGCACTTTATATTATCTTTTGTCATCTCACTTAACTTTTTTCTCGTGAATTTCTAACAATGCCAATCTTGAGTCTTAATTTTTGTAAATCCCAACTCTGTTTTCTCTTGCTCATCTTCCTGGTCCTCTTCAGTCTTGTTACCATTTAATCCAACTATAGTTTGTTATTTGAATCGGTGTCAGCACCTGGCAATATCTTAACATTCTTCACTCCATTCCTGAATCAATCTTTAACAAGGATGGGTCTAGTTGGAACCTTTGATGTCTACTGGGTTCTTTCATGTGTATAGTTTTGTCTTCCATTTCTTAAACTAGGTGTTTGTCACCACCAGGTCATTCCATTGGCAGAATTCAGATGTTGTTTGATGTTGTCTGTTGTTTCTTCTCCTCAGTCCATGGGTTCCTATGATCTTCTGCTCCAGTTCTCCTCCGACTACATTGTCCCAATTACTCATAATGATGATGGTCATTTTACCTTTCCCCTCATATTGAATAATTACTTCAATTTCATCATACATTTCGTATACCTTGACATCATCGCGGTTGGTTGTTAGCGTGTGGACTTGTAAGAGTCAAATACCCACTGGCTCAGCGTTTAGTTTCACAAACATTAATTTGAACTGGACTTATAGGAATTATCCCAAACACTCAATCATCTCAACCTCCAACAAAGAAAATATCGAGTCTACAAGAACAGTGGACGGGGTTTGACCTACTATGGCCAGGCCGATGCGGTCGTTGTTCTGTTTGATCGTTGTTGATGGCCTACATTTAACGCTACTTGAATGGTAACTCGCGGAAAAATATTGAAATAACTCGTCTCAAGTCTGCGTCTTTCATCCCCTGCTCCCCGCGCATGCGTCTAGGCCCACTTCAAGTATCCACCTCTCCAAGCGCTGTGTCTCTGTGGCGTGTTGGTCGATTCCCCTTCTCTTCCTTTCCTAGTCAGGTGTCAATCGAGGAGCCTATTTAATATGATGTATCACCTCAAATAGGCACAGAACTATATTCAGTACGCTGCAGTGGCTTATTAAAAGCTTTGTTTTCTTCGTTAACAACCAGCTACAAGACGCCTGTACTACCAGTGCGCTATGGCGTCGGACTCAGCCGTGGCCAGGGTTGGTGCCAGGTAGCACCCCACCACTTCTAGGATAAACATCCAGGGGGATTCGTGGTCCATCTACTCATATTAGAGAGATGGCCCGTTAGTTTGTGTACATGTCCTATAATCCCACGAGGTGTTTTAGAGTATTATTTATAAGTTACTTTCTGGCTGTTATTTGTTCAACTAAGCCATGAACTTGGCGTAGCTCTAGTGTGTAGTAA
Organism: Timema podura; assembly: GCA_033556935.1. Classification (NCBI taxonomy): domain Eukaryota; kingdom Metazoa; phylum Arthropoda; class Insecta; order Phasmatodea; family Timematidae; genus Timema; species Timema podura. The sequence goes on from JAVRXN010000012.1 coordinate 3,482,057, forward strand.
TCTCTGTGTGTGCTTTGACAGCATAGCAATCCGTCGATTAACAACATTGTTATGTTTACTTCTAGGTTAGATGGTTATTAATATTTAATTGCTCTTAGTGTCTAATTATATTTGTAGCTTAACTGCGAGCATATGATTCACTCTGAACAAAACTTATTTTTTTTATGGCTGTGTACGCCTTGTTGGTCTGGTTTGACCTGTTGTGTTTTAAGTCACTTCAACAGCTGGATAGTGTGGTTAGGAAAAACAGTTAGCTGTATTAGAGGTAAACACAGTCTACACGCTCTAGGATACACTACTAAACTATGTTAGACATTAGGTAATAATCGCCTAACGACTCCTTGTAGATCCTTGTGTTGTTTGCTGAGCCTAGCAACTTCAAAAATATCCTTTAGCAAGTTGAGACACTCAGTCTCCCTTTTTACTAGGGGAACGTCAGCACTAAGAAACTAGGGGTTAGCTATTTGGTGTTCATGGACTAATTAGGCCTTTGCCCAAGTCAATTGTCTCGTGCTCTACTTGCTTTTGAACACTCCCTATTTTACTTGTTTGCCAGAAGTGTTCAAGGTAGGCCTCTCAAGGCACTTGTAAATGTTAGTATTTAAAACCACTTAGGCGGCTTCCTTAATATACTTTGAAAGAATGCTGCCGCATTTTAGTTTATACTTTACTATCAAGTTTTGATAGGGGCATCTCCGTGAAGCTATGTTTAATCAGTGCAGTCCTAAATAGGACTTAACCATCCCTAATGTAGGGGATCTTGTTAGATGCCCCTACTCTCTGCCTTGGCATTCTCGCAGTTGATGGACGAGCTCATATGAGCAAGAAACAATATAAAGCCTGTCACCTAGTTACCTGGCAGGTATATATTAGAGAAATAGAGCTATGTGAGTTTACATTATAATTAATTGGGTGGTATACTGAATTATTCTAGCTATTCACTTACGAGTTTGTTTGTTTTGAGCTTTAAGCCTTTATAACTTTAAAGTTATAATATTGCTGTGCAGGAGCTTAGAACCTTTGATCTTTGTTAGATTCTTAATTCTTCTATATCTAGGAGTTCACTAATCAATGTTGACAGTCTGATTAAATTAACTATATGCTTTCTAGTATCGCCTCATTAAGTTCCATTAATATTGGTATGAAACTCAGTGAATCAGACAGCCTGTTGTTTGTGTGTTAGATATGCCTCAAAACGGCACGAACCATTTCTCGCTGTACGTAGATGGGGAACCAGTGCCATCGAAACCGTTACTGCACGATATTTCAAACGGCAACTATGTCATGTCCTGCCACACTCTGTTTTCTGGAACGGGTATCCATTTCATGAACGAAGGTAGCGACATCACACGGAAAGCCTTCCCTAAGGGATACCATCTCATGGCTTTCGATCTCACACCTAATCTATACGCCCACATGACATCGCATTGGAATTTGACGAGGCATAGCTCTCTGAGCATCAAAGTGAGGTTCACCAGAGCTCTCACCGAAACCGTCAACTATATCGTGTACGAGGAGTTTACCAACATAATCACCATTAACAATGACAGAAACGTCGTGACCTATTATGGGAGTTAATATAAGTGACTTCCCGCCACTTACACTCGTCATTTAAAACATGGACGTTCATTGTAGATTTCCAGAGCTTCATTGACGACGACAAACAGTTTATCGTCAAGAAACGAGTGTTTTATCTGTATGCGGTACATTACTTCAACATTGGGTGTTAAAACCCCCATACTCTATTGAGGAACTTTCCGCCGCTGCTAAAAAGCAAGCCGACTATATCGTCAACAAACTGCATGGTATTCCCTGGGATATCAGCGATGTGGATTACAGCCTGCTCGAATATCTCATCTCCCGCGCCAAAACGCGTGCAGAAACCGTCTACGTCAAGGGGATGGAAAATATAATGTTTCTAGCCAAATAAACACCTACGCCCGTCGTAGATCTGTACGACAGAGGTTGTTCGTATCTGAAAACACATAAACTGGGCCACACCTTGTGCATGGCACATAGTTCTGTATGGAATTTCTGTTCGGCCTCCATCGTTTGGGGACTTCGAGATTGGATGATTGAAGATGGATACGCATACCATAAGACGTGCGCTGAAAACAAACCCGTGGTTCGGTTCTGTACGGTGGGATTTTTCCCTGCTGATCAACTACCCGCAAGAATATTGTGACCTGCCGCTCTCGTCATTAACAGGGATCCCCAAACCAAGCCTGGGACGCATTGTGTCACCATCTTTATCGACAAGAACGGCGTGGGAGAATACTTTGACAGTTATGGTTTTCCACTCCGTATAAAGTCTCATCTGGCATTTATATGCAAAAACACTTCCCGCACGTCCCATAACATGACACTTCAAAGCATAGCCTCAAACTTTTGCGGCCATTACTGTCTCATGTACCTTCTCTATCGCGCCCATAACATTTAGATGAAAACTTTCCTAACCCTTTTCTCGCCCACCATTGTAATGTGTTTAACAGTACAAAGGGGCAAGAACTGGGCAGCTACAAGTCGGTCATATCAAAGTTTTTCAGCAACACTCAATCTCCTCAGAAGATTAGTCTGACTAATCATGAAATCTCTCTGCGACGCATGTGCGGTGACAGTATAGTTTTCATCAGCGAGAAACAAGACGCCGGACTCAAACGGCTCGCCTATTTAGCACCTAGCTGTGCCCGTCTTTGTGAGGTGTGGGACCTCATCAACGTAACCGTCGACTCACAGGATATGTGGTTGACAGCCGTCGCACGCTATTGCAACGATTTTATCGACACACTCGTCGTGGATGTATGCGACACGCTTACAGAATAAGCGGATGTCATCGATCTCGAACATCCTACGGTGGAAACGCACATCAGAAACCTGGATCCTATCAGTGCTACGGACTATACACGTCAATTCGTTGGTTTGGACTATTACATGCTGAATTATGAACTAAAAACAATTTTATTAACACATATAAGAGGCACTGTAGAAAACGTATGAACGAATACATGCGTCATTCCTGTAAAAGTGTATAACGTTCCCAACTGGAAAGAGAGAGAAGCCCCTGATTGTGTATGATAAGGGCTGTGTCAATGCTCCCGCTATTCTTGTCTCGTCAACCCCGCCAAACTGGCACCAGGTTTGCGATGACGTCACCAGGAAATTGCCACATAGAAGGGGAGGATTACGACATCATTCAAGGTCGTGATCTATTCCTGTCTAGAATTGTCTTGTTAAGCCACCAAAATGGCGCCAGGTATGAGTCATCACTGTTGCGACAGAGATATGACGTCATCGGTAAAACCATTACAGGAGGAGGATTGTCAGGGTCAAGGACTTCAGATACTAGCTCACAGCTTCAAGGTCACGATATAATACTGTCTCGACTTGTCTTTTATATTCGCCAAACTGGCTCCAGTCATCAGGGAAAACCCATTGCGACATCATTCAAGGTCGTGATCTATTCATGCGTTGCATACATGGTCATAATCTTGGTAAATCTCATTTTATCACTATAGGCTCAAATAAACTTAAATCTACTACTTTAAACTTTTTTAATCCCTCGGATATAAAATTGAATAAAGATATAATTCCTTTGGTGCGGTCAAAAATATGGGTATATTTATTGATGATACTCTTACAGGGTCTAACAATTGACTCATATTTGTAAAAAGGTTTTTGACTCTTTGCACTCATTAAAGAGAATTAAGAAATTTTTTCCTACTTTTCTTAAAAAATCATTCATTCAAACTCTTATACTTACTCACTTTGACTACTGTGATATAGTATACAATGAATTGACTGTTGAACTCGCTAGTAAATTACAAAAATTTCAAAACACGTGTGTAAGATTTATCTTTGACTTACGATCCCGTGACCATATTTCTAGATATTATAATAAACTTGACTGGCTACGACTTGATGATATATGATATCTACATGCTCTTGTAATGATAAATATAATATTACTAACAGGACATCCTCAATACCTCTCCTCACGACTAGTCCCTCTGCATGTTCATCATAATCTCGGTACCCTCTCACGTGATACTTACACATTCTCCATCCCTCTTCACAACTCTAACTTCTATTATCTCTCTCTTACTGTTGCTTGAGCTCGTTCCTGGAATGCTCTTGATACAAATATTAAAACTGTTGCCACAACAAAATCCTTTCAGTATAATCTTGCTCAAGGTCTGCGAGCAGAGTCTCGATCGTCGATGAGTGGGGACATCTAGGGATACAGTCAGTATGTGTGTGTGAAGCAAAATTATGATTACTATTATTATTATTGTTATATAAATGTATTTTATCTATAAAGCTAATAATATTATCATTATTAATTGCTATCCCCATCATGTTTAGATAGGTAGACTATTTTGCGTTGTGAAGGTCATGTGTGGAATGATTTTTTCCCTCACTCCTTTAGTTCTACTTTTCTCATTTTTTAAAGAATATGTTATAAATTTACAATGATATATGTGGGCAATCCCATAAAATAACTACGGACGTATTCCTGTGTGACTTAATGTTTGGGACAAGGTTTTTTGAAAAAGTTCCATCCATCGTGCTCATACCAGCCACCTGAAGAGGGTGGTATAGTGAGTCAAGTGACCTCATTCTTGTGTGTATGAGTAATATGTTGGTTTTTTGTCATGATAAAATATGTGATTGTGTCATGCTGATCAGCGACATTAAGTTTTTAACACGTTTTCACACTAAACTTATTTATATCACCCGCTGGAATAAATGCCATCCAGGACGTTTGTGTAACGCCTGGTATAGCATTTCAAAGTATTAATAGTTGTGTCACCACCAAGACATTTTGTGTCGTCTGTTGACTAATTTAGATGTAGAAATCGCTACCAGAAATTTGTGTTTCACCTGTTCAACGTTGCTGAAGCGTTTGCGTGTATCTTCTCCAGTTCGACCAAGAGATGTCAAAGTTTACGCTCTGGATGGACTGCGCCTTTAGGCATAAAATGCTCGAGACGCCCTTATCATTCTCCAATTACTGTTTGTGGTTTCAAAACTTTAATTGGTGTGGTGTGCTCGCGCCCTGAGTTTTGGTGACTTAGACTGAACTTGAGGTCAACAGCTCTCAAGCCAGGTTGTTTGGGTGTTTTCATCCTGTCTATCAATATGAGTTAACGTTTGCATAGTAGAAACTTACATAGTTTTCCACTACTAGAATCTCCTGGGCTAACACTAGGTGTTCCATTGGGTCAACGCATGCACCATTTTCTCCTTCCTTTGTCCCTTTCTGTCCTCCTTTGCATTTTCCTCGATCTGTCTCTGGGATCACGTGGTGATTTTCTTTGACTATATAATAATTTATTAACATATTTCGTCTCTAATGTTACCTCATTACTCCACAGGCCTCAGCGTAGGTAAGCAGTGCTATCTACAGTAGATTTGTGTTGCATGTATTCAAAATTTTCTTTAGGCTTAAATATTTGTCTACATATTTTACAAAATTATATTTTTGACTTAACTAATATGTATTTAATTGTTGGTGGCAAATATAGAATGAACTGTTGTAAGCGTGTTTGTTTATGAGGTCACATTGATAACTTAAAGTGTAATCTGTTTGTCTTATTGTCACTAGATGGCGTTCTTTAATGGTTATGTAAATTAACTAATCCCTAGTCCACTAGATGATATGATTGAATACTCATATCTCCAGACCACGAGGTGGCATGGTCTAATGTTTACCTGTGCATTACTCAGTCGCTTGGCCAATAGGTTGCGCTGGCAAAAATTAACTGTAAATGTAAAGCTATAACTTTAAGTATTCGTATAACGCCTGCTGTGCTTTTCTACTAGGAATATTTTTAGCATAATTTAATTGAATAATGTGTCTACATTAGTTTGTTATTCTCTGAGTCTGTAATCTCTTCTTGATGGAATTAAATGTCGTCTGTGACTTAATACGTACATCTAATAAGTAAATATTGGATCCCATTCTGTAGGAGATGTATAACTTGGGCTTGTATTTCTAGATTTAGCTTAATCTGGGCCAATGCCCGCGCTCTGCTACTACACTTTCTGTTCTTGTATTTCTGTACTTATCAATTAACTTGTCTCTTATTTATTAAATGTAAAATTATTTACCCGTTGCCTTTTTATTATCTTTTAGGGATATTTAGGGCTTGGGGTGACACTCTTTATACTTTATTAATTTAAAATTTAACTGTAAATATCATTATAATAGTTATAAATACGTAGGCGAATTATAATAATACCATAATACCAACTAGTTGATGTTCAAGAATTATTGAGAAGGAGATGCTAGCGCTACAGAGCAGTGGTGTCAAGTACCTGTACCAAAAGTGTGCCACTCCAACTCCTTCACCTTGATTGATGCCGCATTGAAATGGTCGAAGATGTACCTTGTAGTTCCAAGGCCAGCCTCCGTAAAGAACAGTGCTGTCACTATCTGGCATACGGGCCGTCACCATGTAAGGTTTTCCTCCAGCTAGAACCAGAGGACAATCCACTCTTATTCACAGATAAATAAGATTAAGGAATCAGATAATAACCATCAAAATATCACCGTATTTGTTCTAATGGTACTAATGCTACTACTACTATTCACAATTTGTATTATCACCCCAGTTACAATTAGCAGGCTACTACTATACAAACAGGGAGTCGAACTGAAATCGTATAGATCTGATTGTTGTTCTAGTTTTCAAAATAAATATTTTAATGTTACGGTTCTGGTTCCAGTTGGAGAAAAATAAAAGTTCCTGTATGTTTTGGTTCTCAATTATGTTTCAGTTATGGTTCCGGTTCTTTAAAGTTATATTACCATTGTAAAGTTCGTAAATAGAAAAGGAAGATAATTACAAAAAATAAAGGTTATTTATATTAAAAAAATACAAAGGTACCTATATCATAATTCATAAGCTTAGTAACCACACAATTTAGTTGTCATTAGTTCACCACATTTCAAAATAATAACACAAATAGATATACTCTTTCAAAATAAATATATCTCATTTTCAAAATATCACCAAATAAATATTTTTGTATAATTTATCTAAATAACCCTTCTATTGCTCGGTCAGTAAGTTGATGACATCTCACCTGCTTTAAAAGAATGTAAAACTCAGAACATACAAAACAGTGAAACAAAACTAGCACTGAATATTACTACCCGTTCGGGCTGTATGCCTATGTACTTAATACACTATGTGTTAGGAATTAGGAAAGGTGAATTTAAAGTGAGTGTACCCACATTTGCGTGAAGGGAGAGTGAACCTAGTTTAGGAAAAATTAACCCCAATAGACCCAACCGGGATCAAACCCCGATCTCCCCATCTTCTACAATCTAGTCTATTGCAAGAGTAGCGCCTTAGACCATGCAGTCACCATAGTGGGCTATAGATTTAAAAAAAGCCGGTTGTTCTCTATGGGTGTTTAACGGATTCTCTTACCTAGCATCACGAAAAAATATATATAGGGTGTTCGAAATCAAGGTGCCCAGGAAGATATTTGGTCCAAAAAGGGACGAGAATACTGGGGAGTGTAGTAGGTTACATAATGCTGAGTATACCCTGTACTCATCACAAGACATTGTTAGAATAATCAAGTTTCATAGATTACGGTGGGCAGGACATGCAGTGTTAATGGGAGAATCTAGAACCATGAATAGAATGTTGATTGGCAAACCCACTGGGAAGAAACCATTGGGGAGAACTAGGCGTAAATGGGAGGATAACATTATAATGGACCTGAATTATATATGATATAATGAGGTGGACTGGATAGAACTATTTCAATATAGGGATAGGGTGTAAAAATGTGGAATGGATAGAACTAGCTCAAGATAGGGATAGGGTGTAATGAGGTTGACTGGATAGAACTTGCTCAAGATATGTATAGGTTGTGATGAGGTGGACTGGATAGAACTATTTCAAGATAATGATAGGGTGTAATAAGATTGACTGGATAAAACTAGCTCAAGATAGTGATAGAGTGTAATGAGGTAGACTGGATAAAACTAGCTCAAGATATGGATAGGGTGTAATTAGGTGGATTGGATAGAACTAGCTCAAGATAGGGATAGGGTGTAAAAATGTGGAATGGATAGAACTAGCTCAAGATAGGGATAGGGTGTAATGAGGATGACTGAATAGAACTTGCTCAAGTTATGTATAGGGTGTGATGAGGTGGACTGGATAGAACTAGCTCAATATATGGATATGGTGTAATAATGTGGACTGGATAGAACTAGCTCAAGATAGGGATGGGGTGTAGAGGTGGACTGGATAGAACTAGCTCAAGATATGGATAGGGTGTAATAAGGTTGACTGGATAGAACTAGCTCAATATAGGGATAGAGTGTAATGAGGTGAACTGGATAGAACTAGCTCAAGATAGGGATAGGGTGTAAAGAGGTTGACTGGATAGAACTAGCTCAATATAGCGATAGAGTGTAATGAGGTGAACTGGATAGAACTAGCTCAAGATATGGATAGGATGTAATAAGGTGGACTGGATAGAACTAGCTCAATATAGGGATAGAGTGTAATGAGGTGAACTGGATAGAACTAGCTCAAGATATGGATAGGGTGTAATAAGGTTGACTGGATAGAACTAGCTCAATATAGGGATAGAGTGTAATGAGGTGAACTGGATAGAACTAGCTCAAGCTAGGGATAGGGTGTAAAGAGGTTGACTGGATAGAACTAGCTAAATATAGCGATAGAGTGTAATGAGGTGAACTGGATAGAACTAGCTCAAGATATGGATAGGATGTAATAAGGTGGACTGGATAGAACTAACTCAATATAAGGATAGGTCGTAATAAGTTCGACTGGATAGAACTAGCTCAAGCTAGGGATAGGGTGTAAAGAGGTTGACTGGATAGAACTAGCTCAATATAGCGATAGAGTGTAATGAGGTGAACTGGATAGAGCTATCTCAAGATATGGATAGAGTGTAATAAGGTGGACTGGATAGAACTAGCTCAAGATATGGATAGGGTGTAATAGGTGGACTGGATAGAACTAGCTCAAGATATGGATAGGGTGTAATAGGTGGACTGGATAGAACTAGCTCAAAATAGGGATAGGGCGTAATAAGGTGGACTGGATAGAATTCGCTCAAGATAAGGATAGGTGGTGTACTTATGTGAGTGCAACAATGAAATTTCGAGTTCCTCAAGTCAAAGATTAAGTATGTAGCCCTTCTAATGTAAACCTTGAAGTCAATGTCACTGTCATATTTTTTGAAGTCAATGTCACTGTCAAATTTTTTAAAAAAGATCTGCATTCGATAATTAGTGCAGGTGAATGATACAGTTCTTATACTTAATCGACAACATATTTCATAATGATTTTTTTTCTTCCTAAACAACATATTAAAATTGCTTATCGATTCGAGTTGTGCAAAATCAAGCATCTTGAAAAAATGAAGGATAGAAAGATATAATTCTCCAGTTTTTTGCAATTATCTCGTAAACTAGTGAACTTAGGTGTGTTACACATAGTATCAAATATAATCAAAATAAAATGTTCTATATGAGAGCAACTTTGGTTGTCCACTATATCCTTTCATTGTCAAGTAAAAAAAAGTCATACCCAAGAACGAAATATGTTTACCAGTGAGGTATTAGAATTCCTATTATGATTAGTTAACTATCACATTACTACTCATGTTTATATTATAAGAAACGTAACTTTGCTCAGGTGAGCGCCTGGGAATAGTTAGGGATGTGGACTGGACGGTCTCAATGCAGAGTGAACATAGCGATTTACCACGTTGCGTCATGCATCATATGATCAATTGTCCTTCCGTTTGAATTACTTATATTTATATTGAATCAGTGTTATCATATTTGGCAGTGATATTTTAAAAACGCCATCTGGTATGTGGGAGGATCTGCAACGCCGAGGATCTCGATGTTATATATTCCCATTCCTCTCTTTGCCTGCTATGAGCACAGCCGGTCACGAAGTAGGCCAATGGATTCACACTCATATGAGAATGATCTGTTAGAGATTGTTTTCAGCACGACACACTCAGCGCACACTCATGTTAATGTGAATCCTATTTAAATGTACATCACCTTAGAGACGGCTGCTGCAATTCGGTCACCGCAAAGGACCCGTATTAAGGTATGGAGTCATTTCCTTACATGCGTCAGCCTTTGACGTCTGCCATTAACGACTGAGGGCGCAGCGGCCATTCTGCTCTGAAAGTAGTCCAGCCGGGGTCGCACACACGTTTAGAAAGATGTAGTAGTTTATAAATAGAAAATGAATAATTGATAGAGAGAGTAGTGTAATATGGAGACAGTTGTCACTCCTAGTGTTAATAATCGAGACTTGTTTTGCTTAAATCCAAAAACTCGGCAAATTAATATCGGTACCCAATTTTCAATATATTTGAGGTGAAGTTTGGGGGCAGTGGGGACATTGCCCCCTGAAAATAATCTACCCCCCCCCCACCCCCGGAATGTGTTTGCACTCCTCACCACAGTCACATTTCATATTCTATAATATTTTTGAAAATTAAGTTGAAAAATGCCCTTAAGTTGGGGAACTAGGGAAAACAAGAAAAGGCCCGTGTTTTTCAATTTTAATAGCAAAACATATTTTTGGCCCAAATAAATAAAATGTTGCTTTAATACAAACATAAGAGTTTTATTTTCTTCAGATGGTGATATCAACAGTTATTGAATACCTGTCATTAGCGTAGCGGCTTTGGATTAGAACATTTTTAAACGATGGTAAAAAGTTATCATTAAATTCTAGGACACCCTTGATAAACATTCAACAACTGTTGATAACACCATATTAAGAAAGTTAAACTACCATGTTTGTATTGAAGCAATATTTGATTTATTTGGACAAAAAATCTATTTATAAAAAACTGCAAAAGCACTCCCCTTTCCCCGCGCTCCTTCTATCTAAACCTTAAATAAAACTCCAAATGATTTAAATAGATTCTAGGTTCATCCAAATTTCTAAAATTTATATTGTAGGACCACTCTAAATAGCTTCTAGATGCATCCAGTTTTGAAGAATTTTCACGCGAGGACCCCTTCATATATTTTTCTGAAAGCATTAAATTTAAATTATCTATCGGTGACCACTTCAAATATTTTCTAAAAGCATCTAATTTTGAAAAAATTTCTAAAGAGGACGATCATATTTTTAAAACATTGCTGGGTGAAGACCAGTACAAATAACTTCAAGAGGCTTCTAACTTAGGAGAAAAATTCGAGCAGGAAGTAAAATAGCTTCTAGAAGCATCAAAATTAAAATTAAATTGTAGGGGAGGACCCCCTGAAACAGCATTTATGAAATCTAATTTTTTTAAACTTTTTTAATACGTCGGTTGGACCCCATTTTACCGGTCAAGACATACCTAACCTTCTTCGCCTTGTTTCAATTTGCACCAATGAGAACGTGACAAATTCAGACTGTGTAGAATGTACTCGAAACTTGTTTTGTTCCCTCCCTCCTGACAGTTGGGCCGGCGACTGTTTCGTCATCTTGCTGATCCTTGCCCCCCTATAACCCCCCCAGGAAAAGGAGACAAACTAACTGTTGGCTCCTCGCTCTTTAAATATTACTGATAAAATGTCCCTCTCGCTTGTTCAGGTTATAATTACGCACGTACAAGAAGTTCATCTTTGAGAAATCATTGACGAGTGAGATTGTAATTAGACTAAAAAATAGTATTTGGCTTTTTCAAAATGTAAAATCACATACAGCACATACCATTCATTACCCATGTATTATTATTAGCGAGAATGTAAATATAAAAGTTTAATGTGGTTAATGTGTGTTATGTGTAATGACTTCAGTCCTACTTTGTGGATTAGGCTACTGGGGATACGTTTAAAAACAACGTGCCGTTGGCCCTATCTCCCCAAACAGGAGTTAATTTTTTTTACATTGATTGGTAAAAGGTCGTGCGGAAATGGACTTATCTATTTGTATAATCAGAATATTTATCCGGGATAATTGAGCACATATCGGTGGTTTAAGTATATCACACATGACGCAACGCAAGAAATTGATATTTTCACTCTCGCTCATGTCCTACCCCTAACCACGCCCACGGGCTTACCTATGAAAAGCTTCGTTTATTATAATATAAACATGAATACATATAATTATAATTAACTAATTATAAAATAGATTCTAGTATGGTACCTCAGATAAAAATAATTCGTTTTTGGTTTGACTTTGGTTGTTGCTAAGCTTTTTTTTTTCTATTGCTTAAGAAGGCGGTGACCACAATTTCATGCTGAATTTGTCACCGATGGATGCTAGTTTACCTACACCAATATTAATTGGTTCCATGTATCTAATTATTTAAACAATTAGTCATTAATGAAACAAACAAAAAATCCCCTGTGCAGTGCACACAATGAACACAGTCTCTGGACTACTTCTAACTTGATAAAATAACTTGTTCATATTTAATTTAGGCTGGTTGTACTACTCTTAGACATGTTGGCTGTCACTCAGAGCTAAATACATCTTCATGAGCTTTTAACCTGAATGTGACAATATTCATTCAGCATTATTGCTTATTGATAAGTGCTTATACTTTTTATAATGCCCCCAGAAATAATAATACAATACTCACAAAATGAAATATATAATATTTTAAAATAAAGTTTTTTTAAATAAAGAAGGGCATAAAGTGCAGTAATAAAAAATAATTATAGAAATTTAGAGCAGATAGGAACCTAAAAATATGGATTTACTCTTAATCCGATATTGGTTCTTAAGCGATTTTAGGGTTTTCCATTCCGGTTCCTTGAAAATATCTTATTTTCTCTTGTCGGTTCTAGTTTCAGTTCCGGTTTGACTACTTGTATAAAATTATATTATAATACTAATCTCCCTAAATGCATGTTGTCAAGTAGGAACCAAGCACACACTGCTCAACTTTTCTGGTGCTGATTGATTACCCTCAGAGACGTATATACAGATTGACAATTGACATCTGCTCAAGATTGTGAATAGCACACACCTGTGAACCTGATCACAATATTCTGTGGGATATTGCTGTCATCCTCTCCCAAATGAGGTAGTGATAGATCACATTGGTCCACCAGCATCTGCCTGCCTTTGGGTTCGAGCACATGACCCACAACAACACTGCAAACAAAACAAGTTGTTAATGTTTGTGCACACCATTACTTTAGCAGCTAACACAGAAAGCCAATACAACCACCAGTATTTGGTCAGTAACCCTCCATTACAAGACTTGCAGAGAAAGCCAATAAAACCACAAGTATTTGGTCAGTAATCCTCCATTACAAGACTTGCACAGAAAGCCAATAAAACCACAAGTATTTGGTCAGTAATCCTCCATCACAAGCCTTGCACAGAAAGCCAATACAGCCACAAGTGTTTGGTCAGTAACCCTCCATTACAATACTTGCACAATCTCAAAATGTTGTTCACGAGGTACATTAATGTTATCTCAAAACTATTTATTAATCGGTACTAAAGTGAACTTTATCGTCTAAAATGTATCTACAGTTGAATGATTTTGTGTTTTGCGTCACCATATTGTTATTTAAGCGGTGCTCGTTTTTTACTAAAGCATATTAAAATACTTCCCTTAAGGTAGCAAACTAATGAATCAGCACAATAAATAAAAGCTGTCAACCGTGAGGACAAGCGAGACATAAGATAGCAACAATTAGTTACTCGCGATACTATTGGACGATTGTTTCAGACACATCCGTTGGAGCTGAGAGCTCACCAGGACAACAGAGAAATGTGATGACAAGAAGAAATGTTTCTGCTATAGAAGAAGTGAAACAAGATAAACTATGATATTTGAGATTTGCGTATGGTACAATCAAACATGCGCTAGAGATAGGAACGAATGTGGAACATTTCTACTAGCAGTGCCAAACATTTCAAAGGGGGTCTGCTAAGTGGTCATCTGATCACTTATCGGGACATTTCAGAATAGCCAAAAAGTTGGCGAAAATTAAAACGTGTCACCCCTAGTAACCCAATGGGAATAGAGAAGTTACCAACTACGTTAAAAGTTGCTATGACGATCTAGTAAAGAAGATACCAAATAGGATGGCAAAACCAAGGATCATTGTATTTCTTTAAGAGTATCCAATAAGAGTTTGATGCACTGGCTAATACCCCCCCCCACCCTGTTGGAGCATGGGATGTAACCTTAGTACACCTTCCAATCCCTCCAATGGCGTAACAGTAGTCTAGTATGGCGTATGTGCACAATTTGACCTTTGACCCCGAAGCTTATTGGCTGGATTTGGTCACGGATTCACACCCCTTCGCTCTCTGATTGGCTGTTGGCTCTCCCCCTCTACTCTCTCTGCTCCCCAGGCAACGGATTTTCCCGATGACGTCATCACTCTGTCGCAGCCCGGCTTCAGTTTGGTGGCTCGACAAGACAGGAATAGATCATGACCTTGAATGATTTCGCAACCTCTCCCCCTCCCCTATGTAGCAATGGGTTTTCCCTGATGACTGGCGCCAGTTTGGCGGCTCGACCAGACAAATTGAGACAGGAATAAATCGTGAACTTGAAACTGCGAGCTAGGTCATTGACCCTGGCAAACTTCCCCCCCTGCAATGGGTTTTCCCGACGACGTCATCGCAATGTCACAAAACCTCTCCCCACTTCCTACCCTGGCTATGTAGTAATGGGTTTTTTCCCGGTGACTCATACCTGGTGCCAATTTGGTGGGTCGAAAATACAAGTCGAGATAAAAATAGATCACGACCCTGAATGATGTCGTAATCCACTCACCCCCTTCCTCCTCATCGGTGTCGCAATCTATCCCCCAACCCTATGCGGCAGTGGGTTTTCCTTGATGACTGACGCCAGTTTGGTGGCTTGACCAGACGAGTCGAGACAAGAATAGATCATGGGGGTCACTGACACTGTTCATCTCGTACCACGTGACAGCACTCGCAGGAGGAAGGGGTAGATATATAGGGGGTACGCTCAGTCGTCTATTTATAAGCGTTTGTAGAGCGGTTCAAGATAGACAAGTAGCAGCAGTTGGTAAATATTGTTGACGCCGTGCAGACCGTAAAATTGTGTGATCTAACCGTCGATCAAAAGTACTCGGTGGATAAATTAAAAGCTGTCAATACAAAGTTCGGGAGACGCCTAATAGACTATCTAGATGGCGAGTTTGTATTTGATTCGTCAACCAACATATTCTAGGGATTAAAAAAATAATAACATTTTATTGCTAGTTTTTTATTGACAATCAACAATTAATTAATTTAAAACATTCATAGCGTGCAGCCACAACAAAAACATAAAGTTATTTTTTACTTTCTCTCTATCTTACAGGTAGATAAAGTATGGTGATCGTCAAAAAATTCGAACTCGAGATTTTGATGAATCTTGACGTTTCATGACTCCCTGAATCCGAAAAAGTTGTTTTTAAATTTCCGTCTGTCTGTCTGTCTTTACCTTCAACTAGAGAATAACATAATTTACCGATTGAGCTAAAACTTGATATCCAGAGTTTTCATAGTGTTGCCCCACGGGGTTGTTGGAATTGGATATCTACCCCTAAAATTAAGGGTAGTTTACTGAAGGGCAAAAAGAGACAAATTCGATTTTCTCAAAAACAGCTCTAACTATTTTGATTAAATTTCATTTATAAAAATTATTAAATATTCTAAACAAAATGGCTACTCTTAATATTTCGGCAAAATGGCTCTAAGGGCTCCGGTCTGATGCGAAAATTAACATTTTTTATAATTGCTCTGAAACTATTTGAGATATGAAAATCTTAGCATCATAAATATGTTATATATTTATAATACAAATATTTTATTCAAAACATATTTTTATAATATCAATAAGTTTAAATATATACGCAATTATATATATTTTTTTAACTTTTGGACATTAAAGTTTAAGTATTGCTACCGTAAAAAAACTAACCTGAAATGTTGATGGATGTAGACGTTCATCACCCCCGAACCCTAAAAAATAGTCTTTGCAATGCCGTCTGTTTGTGTGTCTATTAAAACTTAAAATTAAGAGTAGTTTTATAAAGGGCGATAAGAGAAAAAATAGGTTTTCTCAAAATCTGCTCAAACGATTTTGATTAAAATTCGTATCTAGGCGTTAATTAAGATTATAAATAAACTGGCTATTTTCATTTTCCTATGAAAATGATTTTAGGGTACTTTACAGAAGCGTTAATTTCCATATCTCCAAAACTATTTGAGAAACTAAACAACTTATCATTGTAAAATTGTAGGACTATTAGAAATAAAAAACTTTTATTTGATATATATTTTTCTAAAAGCAACAGTTTCTGAAATATTTGCAAATATATTAATACAATTTTGTGAGCTTTAGTTGTAAACATATACTACTTAACTCTTAACGCAATAATAATTCTCCAATGCCATAGAGTAATTAAATATAAGTAAGTATCTAAAAAAGTATGTTATTTTTCCTTAAAACTCTTAGGAGAAATGTTTGCACATTAATGATCTATCTCCATTTTAGACTCAATAGTCAATATTTACATTTTGTATTGGTCAAAATGTATAAATGAATAATTAAATATCAATGCGATGACTTGAAGATGTGCAACACCTTAAAAATGTTAAAATTTTAACCCGAAATCGAAATTTTAATACGAAGTGTTGACCTTGTGGACCCAATATTAATCTTTTTATTTCATTATTTTGTAACCCCTTTTCCCCAAATCTCCCTTTGTAAGGGATAGTAAGACAAAAGTGAGAGAAAGTCTGTTTGGTGCACCATACCATTTATTTCTAAAAGTAGCAACATTATTTCGGTTTTGTGACCAATACAAGTAATTAAGATTAGAGTGCAACATTAATTCTATAATTGTGATAGCAAGAAAAAACATATAATCACTCTCTTACCTAACAAAAAAAATCAGTAAAAATATCATTTTTATTATCTAGAAAATTAGTAGGAGTCACCTCCTAAATAGATCAGGACACGCTGAGAGGTGCTAGGACGCCTATTGAAAATGTATTCACAGTTTTTACCGGTCAATCTTGCTCTTCCAACATCCTCGAGCACAATAACGTTCGGTTCATTGGTGGTCACTTCCGATAGCACAACGCTATAACTTTTATTGACTCAAGTTCGTTTAAGCACTTGACACGGTTGTATTCTTCTTTCTCAATCCGGTCTAACGCACTGCACAATACCTCTTCGTCCCAACGGGCATCCTGGTGAGCAGTATTTTGAGGTGTTTGATGACATTGATGGCTGGAGAGCTTTGCGTAGGCCCCTTTACAAATGTCGCATTTAAATGACATAATGGCAGCTGGAGATGCAGTGAAATAAATAGCCCTGGGAGAAAAAACACTCTCGCTCAAGCGGTAGCGCTCTCTACGCACAAACTGCGTTCCCTTCTCTCGGTTTTTTCTAAATGTCACTGCTAGCGCCAATGACGTCAGCATAATTCTGCGACAACATCAGCGCGCCTAGTTCATTAATTCACTTTTAAACATCACACTATGTTCTGCGAGATATATCATACAGCGTGCTTTAGATTTAAATCGCTTACAATCCAAATAATAGGCAGACTTTGGAAGTAAGACGTTACCGAAACCGCCCAGGCTGATTACGTAGTCATTGGGCGTTTCACCTATAATTTTAACATGTATACATTGTTAAATCCTCGAGATTTACGGGTTCTTCGGACTGTACCTCATCCTCCACTTGTGGTGGGCACGCGGGTTACTCTGCTTACTCTGATATCGGGTAGACAGATGACTCTGGCGGTGGGTACTCGGGTGACTCTGGCGGTGAGTTCTTTGATGTCTGATAGGCAGACGAATCTGGCGGTGGGTACTCGGGTGACTCTGATGGCGGGTACGCCGGTGACTCTTGGGGTGGGGGCGGTGGCTGCGGTGTCGTGAAGTGTTGTGGCGGGTTGTATGGATCTCGGAAGGGTGGTGGAGGCCTGGGCAACACGGCCACAACGTCCTCTCAGCGGAAATTATACACAGCACATGTCATATCACACAGGTAAATCTCCTCGATTCTCTCGTGGGGTAGTACTTCAGTCGCTCTTATCGTGTGACAGGTACAGTTGCAGAACTCAATGTAGCCTCACTCCTTTCAGTCTTGTTTCACTACTTTTTAAATTACATGTCTATCGCTCACAGCCACACTGTGAATATTTTCTACAGTCATATAGGCACGACCCGCAATCGTATGACCGACAAACGTTAAGTTAATATAGCCGGTTCTAAGCATGGTGAGCGTACCTGAGAGCTAAACGTGGTGTATGTTTTGTAGGGTCTACAGTGCGATACGGTGCACATGTATTAACTGCCCGGCTGCCCGATGTTGTTGTTGTTGTTGCTTGACTCTTAAACGCGTTCAAAGCTCACAATGGTTTGTGAACCGGGTCTTACTCCAGCGCAGGTAAATACAAGTTTTTCGTTATTAAGCTCGCACACGTCTTTATCTGTTTAGAGTACCAAAACGACAGGGTAAAAATAAACAAAACTCGCCATCTAGATAAGCTATTAGGCGTCTCCCAAACTTTGTATTGACCGCTTTTAATTTATCCACCTAATACTTTTGATCGACGGTTAGATCACAAAATTTTACCGTCTGCACGGCGTCAACCATATTTACCAACTGCTGTTACTTGTCCATCTTGAACCGCTCTACAAACGCTTATAAATAGACGACCGTACGGGCCCCCTATATATCCACCCCTCCCTCCTGCGAGTGACGTCACGTGGTACGAGATGACTCCCGTTATATATTCTTATCTCGACTCGTCTGGTCAAGCCACCAAACTGGTGCCAGTCATCAGGGAAAACCCATTGTCACATAGGGGTGGGGGAGAGGTTGCGACATCATTCAAGGTCATGATCTATTCCTGTCTTGCCGAGCCACCAAACTGGAGCTGGGCTGCGACAGAGTGATGACGTCATCGGGAAAATCCGTTGCTTGGGGAGCAAAGGGAGAAGAGGGTGAATGCCAACAGCCAATCAGTGAGCGAGAAGGCGTTATGACGTGACCAAATCCAGCCAATCAGCGTCGGGATCAAAGGTCAAGGGTCAGATTGTGCTCATACGCCCTACTATACTACTCGTAACATCAACACCTGGGGCAATGTTTATTGATGTGTCCTCAAGGGAAAGAAATTTTGCAAAAAGTGAACTAACCTACTGTAAACAAAGTCATAAGCTGGCAGACCAAAAAAAAAAGTCATATATAATGGAAATCAGAAATAAAAGATTAATTAAAAATAAATAATAATTCAGCTATCTACTGGTTTTATTGAATACGTTTTAGCTCTTTGCGGTCTCTAGCTAGCTCTGAATAATAGGAACTGAACACTGAAGTAAGACGTTTCTACAGGAGCGTTCAATTCTAACAATTTTTTTGTCCGTTCCCTGATCTTTGGGGAGGGGAGATACCCCCTTTTCACCCACTGGAGATCCACCCCTGCCCAGGCCCTATATCATGAAATGTTATATTCTTCATAACAATACTAGGTTTGTTGCATTTTCATTAAAGAGACTAAACTTGTTTATTTATACCTGCAGACTGTCCAAGACATCGTTTAGCAACTGGGAGGATTTCTCTACAGATAATCAACATTTTGGGATTGTAACAATTTCGAGACAGCATCCACTGACTGAAACATGTTTGGGAAATTAAGAGAAGGAATACATTTTCACACTTTTCAAATTTTGGTTAAAATGTTTTTGCACTTAAAACTTCCTCTTTATTTTTGGTCAGTATAATTATTTGAGATAAAGTATTCATAATATTTGTAAAATTAGAGCTCAGGGCATGCAATGACGAGATCTAAATTACCAGTGAATTGTAGATGTATATTTTTTAAATTTCTTTTGTAGACTAAAAGGAAGAGTAAAATTATTTGAAAAAAAAAACCCCAACTACTAGACCTTTAATTAGATCAAACAAATTTGACTTACAGTGATGCTGAAATTGTTGCGCCAAGTACTAAATTAATCTTTTGTGCGGCACAATGGACCTACGTATTTAGAATTTTTATATTTGGCTTTATATTTGGCTTGCCTCCCACCCCCCACCCCCCTTCACTGTGTCTCACTTATAGCAACTGCTCCATCATAAAGTTGACCACGTATTTTATCTAGGTCCAGGACAGTTTTTTAAATTATCTTCCATAAGTTTTGAAAGTCCTTTTTCCGAATTTTCGCTTGCCACAGTAAACCCAAGAAAATATTAATTCACAATAAGTTTTTTGTAACAACGTTCTCGCCTTTTCCAATGAAGACATACCTTGTTACTAAACTTAATTGGTATTTTTTTAGTAATGTTTTGGGTGGTGTCAAATATTATGAACATAAATGGGGCTTTTCTTATATAATTGCAAATTTCCATCCTTGTTAATAATAATAATAATATTTAGCACCGCGTCTTACTACCCGTTCGGGTTATACGCTTAAGTACTAATTACGCTAATGGATTAGGAATTGGGAGGGTTGAATTTAGAGGAAGTGAACCCACATTTGCGTGGAGGGAGAGTGGAAAACCATTTAGGAAAAACCACCCCCAGTTCACCCAACCGAGATTCGAACCTCGATCTTCCCGTCCTCGGCGGTCGAGCTCAACACGACTAGCGCGTTAGCCAACTACGCCACCGAGGCGGGTCCCATCCTTATTATTATATTTGTCAGACTGGCTCATAAAATTAAATATACACATATATTTTATTGAACACGTTACACCATAGTAAAAGAGGAAAGAATACAATATTATTTTATCTTCCTTAATAGGTCCCAGAACTCTCCCCACCTGCAGCAAAGGATGGTACGCCACTGACTCCACCCTGTATATCACTATGAGTGCCAGAAGAACGAGAGTGAGAGAGAGATCCCAATATAAGCATCGCTATGTGTAAGATAGAGTAAGAGTACACTATTGTAACGAGTATTGTAGCTGTCAGTTGCTATCTCTGCCCCACCATAGTCCACGGCGCCTTGTCCCATCTAAACCTAGGTAGTCTCCTCGGGTCAGAACGGTAGAAGATTTGATTGCCCCTCTTCTGAATTTGTTTGAAAACTCTTCTCCTCTACAAGTTATGTAGTGTGGTGTGGTGTGGTGTGGTGTGGTGTGGTGTAGTGTGGTGTAGTGTGGTGTAGTGTAGTGTAGTGTAGTGTAGTGTAGTGTAGTGTAGTGTAGTGTAGTGTAGTGTAGTGTAGTGTAGTGTAGTACGAAATATGTTTTAATTAGATTCCTTTAGAAGATATTAGGTGAGGTTCTCTATCAGAAATTGTTTCAATTTTAGATGCTTCTAGAAGATTATATAAAATGGTACTAACCTGATTTTTTTTCAATTATATGCCCATAACAGCGATTTAAAGGTCCTCTGACGCAAAATTTTTAAAAATTGGATGCTTATAGAAGATATTTGTAGTTTTACACAGTCTTTATTTAAGATTTATACTCGAAAATTTCGGAGGAAGGGAACAAAATCTAGAGAGGGACATATTTTTTTAAGGATTGCAAATACTTTCTGGGGGTGAGGCAATGTCAGTTCCCCCGCCACTGAAACTGCCACAACTATAAGTGATAACTATCATCCCAAATACAGATGTGAGGCTAGAAAGTCAATGCAGCACAAAAAAGAGCACAACAAATACATCGTCTCCCCTTGTCATCCACCAATATTGACTCTTGTCACCATTTTATAGGAAGAAAGGACCCTATCATCAGCACCTAGACCTATATCCTCAGCACATGGACCTATATCATCAGCACATTGACCTATATCATCAGCACATGGACCTATATCATCAGCACATTGACATATATCCTCAGCACATGGACCTATATCCTCAGCACATATACCTATATCCTAAGTACATTGACCTATATCCTCAGCACATAGACCTATATCATCAGCACTTAGAACTATATCATCAGCACATGGACCTATATCATCAGCACATGGACCTATATCCTCAGCACATTGACCTATATCATCAGCACATTGACCTATATCCTCAGCACATAGACCTCTATCCTCAGCACATGGACCTATATCCTCAGCACATGGACCTATATCCTCAGCACATGGACCTATATCATTAGCACATTGACCTATATCCTCAGCACATTGACCTATATCATCAGCACATGGACCTATATCCTCAGCGCATTGACCTATATCCTCAGTTCATAGACCTATATCCTCAGCACATAGACCTATATCATCAGCACATTGACTTATATCCTCAGCACATAGATCTATATCATCAGCACATGGACCTATATCATCAGCACATGGACCTATATCCTCAGCACATGGACCTATATCATCAGCCCATTGACCTATATCCTCAGCACATGGACCTATATCCTCAGCACATGGACCTATATCCTCAGCACATTGACCTATATCATCAGCCCATTGACCTATATCCTCAGCACATGGACCTATATCCTCAGCATATGGACCTATATCCTCAGCACATAGACTTATATCATCAGCACATGGACCTATATCATCAGCACATTGACTTATATCCTCAGCACATAGATCTATATCATCAGCACATGGACCTATATCATCAGCACATTGACCTATATCCTCAGCACATGGACCTATATCATCAGCACATGGACCTATATCATCAGCACATTGACCTATATCATCAGCACATGGACCTATATCCTCAGCACATTGACCTATATCCTCAGCACATGGACCTATATCCTCAGCACATAGACCTATATCATCAGCACATGGACCTATATCATCAGCACATGGACCTATATCCTCAGCGCATTGACCTATATCCTCTCTTACCATACACATTTATACAACTAATAGATGACCAAACTATTTGGAACTAGTGTAGACCGATATATATGTTTTAGTGTGTTTTCACGTTTAAGGGCCAGTTTCATAGTCAAACTTAGCATGCCTCAAGTGCGGCGCTATACTAAATACAAGATGTCACCTACCTGAAATTGAATGGTATGGGCCAGTTTCATATGCGAAACTGGCCCATTCCATTTTGGTCTAGGTAGGTGTCGGCCTGTATTTAGTATCGACTCACACTTTAGGCGAACTAAATCTGACTATGAAACTGGCCCTAAATCTTGTGTTGCTGTCAAGATATTATTGCAATTGATGTTTGGACAATATTTCATGAGTGGAACCTTTGTTTTCAAGGACTTCAATACTTGCACGCACCAAATGTTAGTCTAACTGAGCCCCTGTTCAAGGTGATTGATTCACGCGTTAGTAGAGAATAGAGAGAAAGATCTGCTCGAGTTGAGCAGCAATTCACACATTAGTAGAGAATAGAGAGCAAGATCTGCTCAAGTGGAGCAGCAATTCACACGTTAGTAGAGAGTAGAGAGCAGGATTTGCTCAAGTGGAGCAGCAATTCACACGTTAGTAGAGAGTAGAGAGCAGGATTTGCTTGAGTGGAGCAGCAATTCACACGTTAGTAGAGAGTAGAGAGCAAGATCTGCTTGAGTGGAGCAGCAATTCACGCGTTAGTAAAGGATAAAGAGCAAGATCTGCTTGAGTGGAGCAGCAATTTACACGTTAGAAGAGAGTAGAGAGCAAGATCTGCTCAAGTGGAGCAGCAATTCACACGTTAGTAAAGGATAAGAGCAAGATCTGCTCGAATGGAGCAGCAATTCACACGTTAGTAGAGAGTAGAAAGCAGGATTTGCTTGAGTGGAGCAGCAATTCACACGTTAGTAGAGAGTAGAGAGCAGGATTTGCTTGAGTGGAGCAGCAATTCACACGTTAATAGAGAGCAAGATCTGCTTGAGTGGAGCAGCAATTCACACGTTAGTAGAGAATAGAAAGCAAGATCTGCTTGAGTGGAGCAGCTATTCACACGTTAGTAGAGAGTAGAGAGCAAGATCTGCTTGAGTGGAGCAGCAATTAACACGTTAATAGAGAGCAAGATCTGCTTGAGTGGAGCAGCAATTCACACGTTAATAGAGAGCAAGATCTGCTCTAGTGGAGCAGCAATTCACACGTTAGTAAAGGATAAAGAGCAAGATCTGCTCGAATGGAGCAGCAATTCACACGTTAGTAGAGAGTAGAAAGCAGGATTTGCTTGAGTGGAGCAGCAATTCACACGTTAGTAGAGAATAAAGAGCAGGATTTGCTTGAGTGGAGCAGCAATTCACACGTTAGTAGAGAGTAAAGAGCAGGATTTGCTTGAGTGGAGCAGCAATTTACACGTTAGTAGAGAGTAGAGAGCAAGATCTGCTTGAGTGGAGCAGCAATTAACACGTTAATAGAGAGCAAGATCTGCTTGAGTGGAGCAGCAATTTACACGTTAGAAGAGAGTAGAGAGCAAGATCTGCTCAAGTGGAGCAGCAATTCACACGTTAGTAAAGGATAAAGAGCAAGATCTGCTCGAATGGAGCAGCAATTCACACGTTAGTAGAGAGTAGAAAGCAGGATTTGCTTGAGTGGAGCAGCAATTCACACGTTAGTAGAGAGTAAAGAGCAGGATTTGCTTGAGTGGAGCAGCAATTTACACGTTAGAAGAGAGTAGAGAGCAGGATTTGCTTGAGTGGAGCAGCAATTCACACGTTAGTAGAGAGTAAAGAGCAGGATCTGCTTGAGTGGAGCAGCAATTAACACGTTAATAGAGAGCAAGATCTGCTTGAGTGGAGCAGCAATTTACACGTTAGAAGAGAGTAGAGAGCAAGATCTGCTCAAGTGGAGCAGCAATTCACACGTTAGTAAAGGATAAAGAGCAAGATCTGCTCGAATGGAGCAGCAATTCACACGTTAGTAGAGAGTAGAAAGCAGGATTTGCTTGAGTGGAGCAGCAATTCACACGTTAGTAGAGAGTAAAGAGCAGGATTTGCTTGAGTGGAGCAGCAATTTACACGTTAGAAGAGAGTAGAGGCAGGATTTGCTTGAGTGGAGCAGCAATTTACACGTTAGAAGAGAGTAGAGAGCAAGATCTGCTTGAGTGGAGCAGCAATTCACACGTTAGTAGAGAGCAAGATCTGCTTGAGTGGAGCAGCAATTCACAGGTTAGTAGAGAGTAGAGAGCAAGATCTGCTTGAGTGGACAGCAATTCACACGTTAGTATAGAATAGAGAGCAAGATCTGCTCGAGTGGAGCAGCAATTCACACGTTAGTAGAGAGTAGAGAGCAAGATCTGCTTGACTGGAGCAGCAATTAACACGTTAATAGAGAGCAAGATCTGCTTGAGTGGAGCAGCAATTAACACGTTAATAGAGAGCAAGATCTGCTTGAGTGGAGCAGCAATTCACACGTTAGTAGAGAGTAGAGAGCAAGATCTGCTTGAGTGGAGCAGCAATTAACACGTTAATAGAGAACAAGATCTGCTTGAGTGGAGCAGCAATTCACACGTTAATAGAGAGCAAGATCTGCTCTAGTGGAGCAGCAATTCACACAGGGGAGCTGAATTGTATACACTTTGAATGGTATCCATTCCGACCATTTTGTAATAAACTGCTTTTGTGAAAAACTGGAATTGTATCTACCTGAATTATATCCACAAAAACTGATATTGTATCCACTCGGAATGGTATCCATTCCGACAGTTTTGTAATAAACTGCTTTTGTGAAAAACTGGAATTGTATCTACCTGAATTATATCCACAAAAAGTGTAATTGTATCCACTCGGAATGGTATCCATTCAGACAGTTTTGAAATATGCATCTTTAAGAGAAAACCTGAATCATATAAATGGCTGACTTGAGGTTTAACAGAAGGAACGTTTAACGTAAAAGCTTTGTCACACTTCTGGTAGAGGGCAGCAGGATGGAATCTTCTTCACTTACTACTTGTATACTAGAGTGCAGCCAAATCAGTATGTTAATTCAATCAAATTATTTTAATAAGTTTAAGTAATTATTTGAAATTCGTAGACTCCTATAAAGCTGCCAAGATTACATAGAATTTTAAAAGTATAGGGTTTTAGATTATTTCTGTGCTGCAGAAGTATTTTCTTAAACATGAAGTATTCATTCAATTTAAAGATTGCAGTGCATACTAAAACATTAATTTGTAACCTTATTTAATTGTAAGATTCTGTTTTTCAGGTCAATATATTTTAGAGCATGTATCGACTTATATAATTTTAAAGAGACAAATCTTCTATTTTATTTGCCACCAGACTTTAGCCACTATGTTATAAAATTAATATTGAAAATCTAGCTTTAATTTATTCAATTCTAGTGAGAAATTAGACACTTTTGATGAATTCTGGCAAGAATTTTATTAAAGTGAAATGACAGCACTGCTTTGCTAATTCCTATGCTCAGTGAGCTCTAGTGATGGGAAGAATCGAGTAACAGTAGTCGACTACACCTTTTGTGTATCGTAATCGGTTGTACTTGATTTTTCCAGAAATACTCAATTAATGATAGTTCAAGTTTATTTGCGAAACATATTAATTTATGTATGGTGGCGTTTTTAAGTTGCAGATTGTTTGTCTTAACTGGCACCAAACCCGGTCTTGAAGAGCGTGTCACACTTGACAGTTGTGACGGTGAACACTGAAGAGTTATGTCAGCTCTTGTCATTCACATCAAAATTAATAATATACTTCTTCGTTCGTATAGTTAAATAGACTGGGTTGTGCTGCAATTGCCGAGACAATATTAAATTTTTCAAAGTCTATTTTATGCGCAGCCACAATAAATACACTATCATACCATTTATTTACTCCTGAATGAAGAAATCTGTTACCCCCACTAGGGAGTCGATCGGTCTAAGGACTATTACACTCGTTATACTGTCACCGTTAGTAATCAGGTTGGGGCTCGAATCTTTAACGAGTCACCTAGTATAAATTCAACACTACCACAGTTAGTAGTGTGTGTGGTAACCAGGCTAGGTGTCCTGAGTTCCATTCCCGATATGGTCATAGATGTATTATTGATAAAATGTCAAATGGGGATTGAATGTTGTTCTAAATCGTGCGCTGATAAGTGTAAGACTGAAAAATGAACTGTATGGGAAAAAAGATTTTATATTAAAATAACACGTTAAACATACCAATCAATATTGTGTATTATATCTGATGATAAATAAAAGGAGCAACTAAAAGAAGAACAGGGCCTAATTATTTTAACTTAAATATTTCTGGAAAAATCAAGTACAACCGATTACGATACACAAAAGGTGTAGTCGACTACTGTTACTCGATTATTCCCATCACTAGAACTCACTGAGCATAGGAAGTGAGCAAAGCAGTGCTGTCATTTCACTTTAATAAAATTATTGCCAGGATTCATCAAAAGTGTCTCATTTCTCACTTGAATTGAATAAATTAAAGCTAGATTTTCAATATTCATTTTTTAACATAGTGGCTAAAGTCTGGTGGCAAATAAAATAGAAGATTTGTCTCTTTAAAATTATATAAGTCGATACATGCTCTAAAATATATTGACCTGAAAAAAAGAATCTTACAATTAAATAAGGTTACAAATTAATGTTTTAGTATGCACTGCAATCTTTAAATTGAATGAATACTTCATGTTTAAGAAAATACTTCTGCAGCACAGAAATAATCTAAAACCCTATACTTTTTAAAATTCTATGTAATCTTGGCAGCTTTATAGGAGTCTACGAATTTCAAATAATTACTTAAACTTATTAAAATAATTTGATTGAATTAACATACTGATTTGGCTGCACTCTAGTATACAAGTAGGAATATTCCATCCTGCTGCCCTCTACCAGAAGTGTGACAAAGCTTTTACGTTAAACGTTCCTTCTGTTAAACCTCAAGTCAGCCATTTATATGATTCAGGTTTTCTCTTAAAGATGCATATTTCAAAACTGTCTGAATGGATACTATTCCGAGTGGATACAATTACACTTTTTGTGGATATAATTCAGGTGGATACAATTCCAGTTTTTCACAAAAGCAGTTTATTACAAAACTGTCGGAATGGATACCATTCCGAGTGGATACAATATCAGTTTTTGTGGATATAATTCCAGTGGATACAATTCCAGTTTTTCACAAAAGCAGTTTATTACAAAATTGTCGGAATAGATACCATTCCGAGTGGATACAATTCAGTCCCCTTATTCACACGTATGTGGACCCATGATTCTTGACAACACACTAAGATCAGCTGACTATCAACATATTTTATTAATGGTGGATACACCTATGTTAGTTAAGCTTATTATCAAGCTGTGTGCTTTCAAATGAATCAGTTTTGTCGTGAAACTAATCAAAGATCTTAAGAATTACGCACACAATTCCCATCAAATCATTTGACAACATAAAATACAGCTGTCTGCTAGTATCCCACTTTGTATGTGCCTTTTCACTGATTTCTTCAGCTGTATTTGAAATTTGACTGAGATTCCCAAGGTCATGTTATCGAGCAGAAAAAGGAAATCCGAAATTATTTCTCAAGTCATGCTGAGCAGACAACGCTGATGAAACCTAAATCTTGTGATTGGCTTGGAGCGCATCACGTGATTATGTTTATGCTGCTGTTTTTCGACAAAAATTTAAATATACAGTAAAATGGTCCGCAAAACTATCCCTATAAGAGGTAAAACCATTTAGAAAAGACTCTCAGTAGGTAGGCCTACACAATGTTAAATGTAATCTTCAGATAGGTCTACAGTTACTGTTGTTGAACGAGGAAGACCAGTTGCTCGTTAATTATATAAATGTGAGATGACTTACTGTGAGAGTCCGTGGCGAGCGCTGCTAGCGGTGAGAGTGAACATCAGTCCTGAGGTGTGTATAGCTGTGATGTTGACACTCCTGTGCAGCCACAGGGCTTGATCAGGCCCCCATCTTCTCTGTCTGAGTCCTCTAAGATACAACACCAGCTCTTCTCCAGTGTCCACTGACCACGTACCATGGAGTACTCCCCATTGGTCGTAGCCCGTACCAAGCTCATCTCTGATACACACAACTCAGTCATTGTGTCATGTAACAATGGTATTCAACATCTCTAGGAGCTATATAGAGCTATTTGGGTTAAATAAAGAGTGTGTTCATGTGTCTTAAGGTGGCAGTGTACTGAACACAAGAAAGGGTGAGTTCATATGTCTTAAGGTGGCAGTGTACTGCACACTGGAAAGGGTGAGTTCATATGTATTAAGGTGGCAGTGTACGGAACACGAGGAAGGGTAAGTATGTTTGCAGACTTTTTATCAAAATAAATTCTTTGCTAAAATATATAAAATATTTCTCCAGTAGAAACAAGAGTTTAATTTTCTTCACCTGGTGATATCAACAGTTGTTGTTGAATATCTGTCATAAACATAGATAGCGGCATTAGATTACAACTTTTTAAATGAAAATAAAAAGTGGTAATATGATTACAGGATATTTTTGACAGATATTTAATACTGTTGATATAACCGTGTTAAAAGTAGTAATAATTAAATCCCCTGTTTCTACTGAAGAAATAATTGCATTATTCTGACGAAAAAATATGTCGATATAAAAAGGAAAAAAAAACCGGAGTGCTTCTCTTGTCCCCTGTACTCCCCTGAGTGCTTCTCTTGTCCCCTGTACTCCCCTGAGTGCTTCTCTTGTCCCCTGTACTCCCCTGAGTGCTTCTCTT
Organism: Timema podura; assembly: GCA_033556935.1. Lineage (NCBI taxonomy): Eukaryota > Metazoa > Arthropoda > Insecta > Phasmatodea > Timematidae > Timema > Timema podura. The sequence continues at coordinate 3,511,629 of JAVRXN010000012.1, forward strand.
GTCCCCTGTACTCCCCTGAGTGTTTTTCTTGTCCCCTGTACCCCCTGAGTGCTTCTCTTGTCCCCTATACCCCCTGAGTGCTTCTCTTGTCCCCTATACTCCCCTGAGTGCTTCTCTTGTCCCCTGTACTCCCCTGAGTGCTTCTCTTGTCCCCTATACCCCCTGAGTGCTTCTCTTGTCCCCTGTACTCCCCTGAGTGCTTCTCTTGTCCCCTATACCCCCTGAGTGCTTCTCTTGTCTCCTGTACTCCCCTGAGTGTTTTTCTTGTCCCCTGTACCCCCTGAGTGCTTCTCTTGTCCCCTATACCCCTGAGTGCTTCTCTTGTCCCCTATACCCCCTGAGTGCTTCTCTTGTCTCCTGTACTCCCCTGAGTGTTTTTCTTGTCCCCTGTACCCCCTGAGTGCTTCTCTTGTCCCCTATACCCCCTGTGTGCTTCTCTTGTCCACTGTATCCCCTGAGTGCTTCTCTTGTCCACTGTACTCCCCTGAGTGCTTCTCTTGTCCACTGTACTCCCCTGAGTGCTTCTCTTGTCCCCTGTACTCCCCTGAGTGTTTTTCTTGTCCCCTGTACTCCCCTGAGTGTTTTTTTCTTGTCCTCTGTACTCCCCTGAGTGTTTTTATTGTCCCCTGTACTCCCCTGAGTGTTTTTTCTTGTCCTCTGTACTCCCCTGAGTGTTTTTCTTGTCCTCTGTACTCCCCTGAGTGTTTTTCTTGTCCCCTGTACTCTCCTGAGTGTTTTTCTTGTCCCCTGTACTCCCTGAGTGTTTTTCTTGTCCCCTGTACTCCCCTGAGTGTTTTTCTTGTCCCCTGTACTCCCCTGAGTGCTTTCTTTGTCCCCTATACCCCCTGAGTGCTTCTCTTGTCCCCTGTACTCCCCTGAGTGTTTTTCTTGTCCCCTGTACTCCCCTGAGTGTTTTTATTGTCCTCTGTACTCCCCTGAGTGTTTTTCTTGTCCCCTGTACTCCCCTGAGTGCTTTTCTTGTACCTGTTTTACCTGGAGTGGTTATTTTGTCCCCTGTACTCCGACCTTAAACACAGTTAAATGATATTTTTAGTTCAAGACACTAAAATGTACAATAATAGGATAATACAATAGTATTATATTATTGAAATCTTTATTCTTAGCAACCAATGGCTAGAATAAATGTGTTAAAGTGTTTCTAAACAAACTTATTTAAAAAATAATAAATATTTTAACTGAATTTTATTATTTAAAGTAGCTAGTTACAGTTTTCAAAAGGGAGTACTATATATATAGGGAGTACTCTATTTGAAAATATTAAATTATGTAGAAATGTTTTCTCTTTTTAAAATAATTGATTTTAACTATTGATTTTAATAATTATATATTATTTCATCATCAGCTCCATACCATGGTCTAGAGCAGAGGTTCCCAATTTTTTTTGGCCACGGAACCCTAATTGATCATACTTTTTTTGGCGGAACCCCATTTTGATAATAACAAAAGTGATTGTACCTTGTAGTGTAGTTTGAATATTTTCATGTTTGACATGAAAAGAAAGAATAATTATAAATAAAAAATAATTATTATAAGTATTATAAAACATTTATCGTACAAAAAAGTAACCATTTAATGTGAAGAATGAAATTTTTTCACATATTTACTTATAATAGCACAAAAATTAGGCTTAATGTCTGACAATTGAACGCGAAGATCTGGAGCTGCATCCAGTCTGTTTCTGTACTTGTTTTTGGTGTAAGCGTAAGCTGAAAAACCAGTCTCGCGTCGGTAAGTCGTCACAAACGGAAGCAGAACCATAATAGCCTTCTCAACGACTGCAGGGTATTCATCTTTAAGTCCAATCCAAAAGTAATTCAAATTAGAATCTTCTGATTCGAATTTTTGTTTTAGAAGGGATGAACACTTAATTTCGATCAAATTCTCATACTCTGACACAGATAGCATCGATGGTTTGGTTAGATTTGCGAATGGATTCTGTACCCAGGCGATGTCCTGTAACTTCTCCGGGTGCGGCTATGTTATGACTGTTTTCTACGAACGTTTTAGTTAATTCTCAGACAGAACTCGGAACCCCTTTGACCCTTTCACGGAACCCCAGGGTTCCGCGGAACACCTTTTGGGAAACGCTGGTCTAGAGTACCAAGGTACTATATTTCAATCAATGACTGCCAAGCTCTGGTAGCTTTGCTGGGTCGAATCCCAGTCAGTAACTAAACAAATATGGAGATGGAACCAGTTAATAGTGGTTTAGGTGACAGAATAGTTAAGGGGTCCGCCTTTTTAAGTGATAAATTGACGCACACTCATTTAGAGCTTTAACGAAATATTTAATTCTACAGTGCATCATTTCAAAACATGGTTAGCGGCAAAATAAAGTCTAAAGATTCCAACGTGGCTCTTTTTCCTTAACAAACCCGTAGTTTGAGTTAAATTAATAGTATTACGAAAATTTACTCATTTTCAACGACTTTTAAACCTTAGTTCCAAAGCTAAGGGTCTAGGCTTGTTGAAAAAGGGCCTTAGGCCTCCCTCTAACAAGTACAGTCATTGTTTTATGGGCTCACAACAGGATATTTCAAGATATTTGAGAACAGCGAGCTTTCTTCTTTACAGTGATATAAGAAGTTTAGTAGTTTTATTTGCCCTTTAAATTCTACGCCAATGGTAATCACTTTGATCAATTTTTAACTATATTATGTCCATTACTTTAACCACTCTTCAATGGATTGACCTTGATATCTGTTACAAGTTGGTTCTATCATGACAGCTACTTGTTGTCTACTCTGTTCTATCTGGGAGGTTATATAGCAGTTGGTTCTATCATGACAGCTACTTGTTGTCTACTCTGTTCTATCTGGCAGGTTATATAGCAGTTAGTTCTATCATGACAGCTACTTGTTGTCTACTCTGTTCTATCTGGGAGGTTGTATAGCAGTTGGTTATCTCATGACAGCTACTTGTTGTCTACTCTGTTCTATCTAGGAGGTTGTATAGCAGTAGATTCTATCAGGACAGCTACTTGTTTTCTACTCTGTTCTATCTGGGAGGTTATATAGCAGTTGGTTCTATTATGACAGCTACTTGTTGTCTACTCTGTTCTATCTGGGAGGTTGTATAGCAGTTGGTTATCTCATGACAGCTACTTGTTGTCTACTCTGTTCTATCTGGGAGGTTGTATAGCAGTTGGTTATCTCATGACAGCTACTTGTTGTCTACTCTGTTCTATCTGGGAGGTTGTATAGCAGTAGGTTCTATCATGACAGCTACTTGTTGTCTACTCTGTTCTATCTGGGAGGTTGTATAGCAGTTGGTTATCTCATGACAGCTACTTGTTGTCTACTCTGTTCTATCTGGGAGGTTGTATAGCAGTAGGTTCTATCATGACAGCTACTTGTTGTCTACTCTGTTCTATCTGGGAGGTTGTATAGCAGTTGGTTATCTCATGACAGCTACTTGTTGTCTACTCTGTTCTATCTGGGAGGTTGTATAGCAGTAGGTTCTATTATGACAGCTACTTGTTGTCTACTCTGTTCTATCTGGGAGGTTGTATAGCAGTTGGTTATCTCATGACAGCTACTTGTTGTCTACTCTGTTCTATCTGGGAGGTTGTATAGCAGTTGGTTATCTCATGACAGCTACTTGTTGTCTACTCTGTTCTATCTGGGAGGTTGTATAGCAGTTGGTTATCTCATGACAGCTACTTGTTGTCTACTCTGTTCTATCTGGGAGGTTGTATAGCAGTTGGTTATCTCATGACAGCTACTTGTTGTCTACTCTGTTCTATATGGGAGGTTGTATAGCAGTTGGTTATCTCATGACAGCTACTTGTTGTCTACTCTGTTCTATCTGGGAGGTTGTATAGCAGTTGGTTATCTCATGACAGCTACTTGTTGTCTACTCTGTTCTATCTGGGAGGTTGTATAGCAGTTGGTTATCTCATGACAGCTACTTGTTGTCTACTCTGTTCTATCTGGGAGGTTGTATAGCAGTTGGTTATCTCATGACAGCTACTTGTTGTCTACTCTGTTCTATCTGGGAGGTTGTATAGCAGTTGGTTATCTCATGACAGCTACTTGTTGTCTACTCTGTTCTATCTGGGAGGTTGTATAGCAGTAGGTTCTATCATGACAGCTACTTGTTGTCCAGTTTGTTGTCTAGAGGTTTGTTTGTAGCACTTGCTCTCAGGTTGTACTCACGATAATAGTCCCCAGTTCTTGTCCCTCCAGGACTCTCTGGCCAGTGACTCACTGAGTAGTCCTGGACTCCAGCTGGTGCTACAATCCACAGGTTGGCTGCAAGATGTCCAGCTGGACAAGACAGAGCAGTTATATATTAGAGTAGAATATATATAGTAAGCACTAAATATATTAGAGTCACCGGATGAAATTTGGCTCAGGATTAAAATAATTGTTGAATAAAATACCCTATACACAGGTAATATAGATCCAAGTAATATACGAGATTTTTGAGAGTGCAAGTTAAAAAATAAAAGATAATTTAAAAATTGTATACTGTCAAAAACTATTTTGAAAAAGAATGTCGTTATAGTAGGTTTACCGAATGTTTCATAGACATGAATTAGACAAAACGTCCCCTGGATGATTAGCTAGTCTCAAACAGAACAGTAAACATATCATCTTTTGATTTATTGTGTATGTGTATTTTATATGTTGGGTGAGGTTTATTTTTAGACAAAATGTGTGGGCTACTGAACCACCTGGAATTTAATAATATTGTGTGGGATCTCTTATTAATTTGAGTTTTGTTGAGGTTAATTTAATTTTTGTTAATAAGTCAGTTTACATAGCTGTGAGCTTACATGAAGCTGAATCGAACATGTTCTGTTACACCGACATCCTCCTCACTGGCTGCGCTGTACTCATTCCGCAACCCGCGCCTGAAAGGAAACATTTATATTTTCATTTGTTTATAATGAAAGTATTTTTAAATACTTTTTTCGGTGTTCCTACAAATTTGAAAATTGTCTATACTGATTAACTTTGATTCCATATTAGCACTAATATTTCTCTGAAGTTTTGTAAAATCAAGAGTAGTATCAGTTTTATTTTAATATAAATGTATGTTTGCCCTATCTTATACACATTGTTGTTGAAACAACTACGTAGGCCTCTTCAATGACTCTCCAACCTCTAATACTCTCCCCACTTGTGCCTACAGGCCTCTTCAATGACTCTCCAACCCACTTTGTGCCTACAGCCTCTTCAATGTGCCTACAGCCTCATCTTCAACCCACTTGTGCTCCTACAACCCACTTTGTGCCTACAGCCTCTTCAATGACTCTCCAACCCACTTTGTGCCTACAGGCCTCTTCAATGACTCTCCAACCCACTTTGTGGCCTCTAGGCTCCTCATTATTGTCCTGGGATTGCCTGTCTTGGTTGTATTCCTTATTAATTTCACGTGCGTGACCTGTATTAAACCCAAGGACTAATTCTGACGTGTCGTATCACCCTCCACACTCGGTGGTGATCAGTTGCTACAGGTCAATCTTGACCTTTGCCCTCTAAACTACGTTCAGTTTTTAAAATTCCCAACAAGTAGTTTACCTGATACACTTATGAAATAGTAAAACTATAATGGTGTTATCCCTAATATAAAAATATAAGAAACATAGATAAAATAGGCCGATATCTAAAAGAGGAACGTTAATTGCGTGAATTTATATTTTCTTTAGAGTTTTCCCTGGAAAAACCAGGATTAAGGTAATTTCTTGTGAGGTATCTTAATTTTTCCACGACCCAAAACTCTCTGATTTGCTGATCTTCGTCAATAAATACTGCCAGAAGTGAGGCTTCCTTTTCTAGCTGATTTAAATTTCTATAAAGGATAATATGTATTTACAGGCTATGAGCCGCGAGCTAATGCAACCGCGTGTTAGGGTAGTACGAATTGTACTAAGGCAGCTTTCTGGCACAGTTTAGTAGGGGGATAGCTTTCAAGAGCCCCTTAAAACATAACAATCTGATCCCATGTTTTTGGCCATATTTAGTCAATAAAGGCAGCATTATTGTCATTATTTTACTTAAAATAATGAGTTTTATTTGTATCAGTGTGAGGAATTTGATGACTATTTCTTTAGTTTTATCTGTTAATTGTAGTAAATGGAGAATGTAAACGTTTTAAATAATGTACGGAGAAAAAATATCGATTAATCTTAATCAGGTTAGTAAATACTGTTAATAATATTGACCTCTATTTATATGTGGAAGTTAGGGCATTAGTGCATTGGCCAAGGCCGTAGTCAGTGGGGGGGTTAACCCTCCCCGAAATTTTATGAACAATGTATATACGGCTTTATTTATGGTTTAAACAATATCAAAATTAAGGTAAAAGTACAAATTAGAGGACTGTGTTACCATAAAAATCACTTCAGAGAGCTTCTAGAGGTGTTTAATATTTATAATTGTTCTTATCCTTCAGCAGTTAGGGGATTATGTTGCCAGGGGTGTATCCAGGGGGGCTTAGGGGGCTGTAGCCCCCCGAAATGTCTGTCTTACAAAAAAAACTATCAGAGAGTTAGCCGCTATAAAATAGATATTTTCCCCCCAAAACATATTTTCATCCCTATAGGGCTATACCCACTATCCTGCCATTGTCACTTGACCTTTATTGACCTCTGCATGTTGCCACCACTTTGTGCACGTGCGCATGTCAACAGCAACACCCTTCCCTAACACACGTGTATGTTGTAAACAAACTCGCATCAGTCGTTGTTGAGTGTGTTCTGTTCTTTTGACGAGAATGTGACATGGTGAAAGCTGACGGTAGTTCATGACTTCATGGTGAACAGTAACGGTGTATGTTGTAAACAAACTCACATCAGTCTGTTGTGAGTGTGTTCTGTTCTTTTGACGAGATGTGACATGGTGCAGCTGACGATGTTCATGACTTCATGGTGAAACAGTAACGTGTGTATGTTGTAAACAAACTCGCATCAGTCTGTTGTTGAGTGTGTTCTGTTCTTTGACGAGAATGTGACATGGTGAAAGCTGACGGTAGTTCATGACTTCGTGGTGAAACAGTAACGTGTGTATGTTGTAACAAACTCACATCAGTCTGTTGTTGATGTGTTCTGTTCTTTGACGGAATGTACATGGTGAAAGCTGACGGTAGTTCATGACTTCATGGTGAAACAGTAACGTGTGTATGTTGTAAAATAAGGAAGAGAGGCGGGCAACAAACATTACTTCACTTCTACAAGAAACATAAAACTTGTGATGGCGAAACTCAATCCCAATGTGATTAGAAATTTAAAAAAATCAGGAATGTGGTTCGTCACAGACGCAATAAACAAGAACATGCTCAAGTTCAACAATGCCGGTGCCACGAGATGAAACAAGAATCCTGGAAGCTCAGGTACAGTCTCTTCCTTCTTCTCGTGGTAATAATGACATAGGATCATATATTTGTGCAACACATTATTAACAATGGAAGACAAGGTTAATGTTCTGCGAAATGTGTGGAAACCTGGTTCCAAATATTTTTTTCCTACAGAAGACTGTGGTCATTTCAAACGGAGATTTAAATTTAAATGGTTAAACGTGTTTAATTGGCTTTCTTACTCGGAAATTAAAGAAGGTGCTTTGTGCAAGTACTGTGTACTCTTTTTAGATTCAGGATGTGTAGGAAAAGGTTACCATGAAGCATAGGGGCAGCTTGTCTCTGGGTCTTGTAAGAAATTGAAGAATGCTTTAGAAATCTTTCGAAATCATGAAAAGAGTAGTTACTATAAAAAGTGCATCCTTAATGCTGAAAAAATGCGCGTCATTGTTGAGAAGAAACAGGACAGTGTTATTTTCCAAGTAAATAGCCAACGGAAAGAGGATGCAGCAAAAACCGGGATAAGCTAATCCCTCCTATCCAATTATTAAGCCTGTGTGGTAGGAAGCAACTTCCATTAAGGGGGCATAATGATTCGGGTTGGATAATGTTGGAAGAACCTGAACAAAACGATGGACATTTTCACACCCTTTTGCGATACAGAGCAAAGAGTGGTGACAACCAGTTAAAAGAACATATAAGTTTACTTACAAGTAGTGAAAATGTGATATATACTAGTTCTGTCATTCAAAATGACAGGGTTACAACGGTGCTGCTGCTATGCGAGGTCAGTTTCGAGGTGTTCAAGCCGTGATAAGAGAGACATGTCCTAGAGCAATTTATACACACTGTGCCGCTCATTCATTAAATCTTTGCTTGTCAGATAGTTCAAAGATTCAAGATATCAGAAATGATTTGGGAACACTATCTGAGAATTGCACTTTTTTCCACTCATATGCGAAACGAACTGAGATTTTTATGAAGAAAATTAACAAATTGAAACCTGGTACTCGCGGGTCCAAATTGAAAATATTTTGTGAAACTTGCTGGGTTTTGTGCCATGAAACTGTTTTCGTTTTCAAAGAATTACTAGAACTGGTAGTAGCTTCACTTGAAGACATACAAACTGAGATGAAAGGAAATTATTCGTCAATGAAAGCTAATAGTTTCCTATATTCTATTTGTAATTTCAATTTTTACTTTCTCTCTATCTTACAGGTAGAGAAAGTATGGTGATCGTCAAAAAAATCGAACTCGAGATTTTGATGAATTTTGACGTTTGATGACTCCCTGAATCCGAAAAAGTGGTTTTTGAATTTCCGTCTGTCTGTCTGTCTGTCTGTCTGTACCTCCAACTAGAGCCTAAACTATTTTACCGATTGAGCTGAAACTTCATATCTAGGGTTTTCATAGGGTTGCCCCGAGGGATTTTTGGAATTGGATATCTACCCCTAAAATTAAGGGTAGTTTACTGAAGGGAAAAAAGAGAAAAAGTCGATTTTCTCAAAATCGGCTCTAACGATTTTGATTAAATTTCATTTATGAACATTAATAAATATTCCAAACAAAATGGCTACTCTCAATATTTCGGCAAAATGGCTTTAAGGGCTCCGTTCTGATGCGTCAATCAACATTTTTTATAATAGCTCCGAAACTATTTGAGATATGAAATTACTTAGCATTACAAATATGTATATATATTTATAATACAAATATTTTATTCGAAACATATTTTTATAAAATCAATAATTTTCAATCTATACGCAATTATATATATATTTTTTAATTTTTGGACATTAAAGCTTAAGTATTGCGATCGTAAAAAAAACTAACCTGAAATGTTGATGGATTTCGACGTCTCATGACCCCCGAACCCTAAAAAATAGTCTTTGCAATGCCGTCTGTGTGTGTGTCTATTAAAACTTAAAATTAAGGGTAGTTTACTGAAGGGAAAAAAGAGAAAAAGTCGATTTTCTCTAAATCGGCTCCAACGATTTTGATTAAATTTCATTTATAAACATTAATAAATATTCCAAACAAAATGGCTACCCTCAATATTTCGGCAAAATGGCTTTAAGGGCTCCGGTCTGATGCGTCAATTAACATTTTTTATAATAGCTCCGAAACTATTTGAGATATGAAATTACTTAGCATTACAAATATGTATATCTATTTTTAATACAGATATTTTATCCGAAACATATTTTTATAAAATCAATAACTTTCAATCTATACGCAATTATATGAATTTTTTAACTTTTTGGACATTAAAGTTTAAGTATTGCGACCGTAAAAAAAACTAACCTGAAATGTTGATGGATGTCGACGTCTCATGACCCCCCGAACCTTAAAAAATAGTCTTTGCAATGCCGTCTGTCTGTGTGTCTATAAAAACTTAAAATTAAGGGTAGTTTACTGAAGGGCGAAAAGAGAAAAATTTGGTTTTCTCAAAATCTGCTCAAACGATTTTGATTAAAATTCGTATCTAGGCGTTGATTAAAGATTATAAATAAACTGGCTATTTTCATTTTCCTATGAAAATGATTTTTAGGGTACTTTACAGAAGCGTTAATTTCTGTATCTCCACAACTATTTGAGAAACTAAACAACTGATAATTGCAAAATTGTAGGACTATTAGAAATAAAAAACTTTTATTCTTAATATATATAATTCTTCTGTACGTGTGTATGTCACTGAACTCCTCCTAAACGGCTGGACCGATTTTGATGAAATTTTTTGTGTGTGTTTGAGTGGGTCCGTGGATGGTTTAGATTCACAATTGGACCCGGTAGGTGGCGCTGCGATCGGGTTCTAGGATTTTATTTATTTTTAGGGAATTTTTTGGGGGCGATTTTTTTTTAAAGATTTTTTGCATATCAGAACATGTAACCTCAAAATTTCACCCCCCCCCCTCACCCCCAATATTCATAATAATGAATATAATATTAATAATTGACCGTTAAAAAAAATCATAAATTCATCAATAATTGACCGTTAAAACCTTCTGAAAAGTTCATGAATAATTGAACTTTTGAGAATAATTCATAGTTATGTTTGTTTTTCGATACAGCTGATATTTGTGGAGTTGTGGGCGAAATGCCAAAAATGAAAAGATGTTTTATTTTGTATGTTGTCTTGACAAACACTGAATTTGTAATATTTGTGTTACTCACTAATTGGAGTTCATTGTGAATTTGTAATTGTGATGATCACATAGTATTTGTTTTATTATCGAAATCAATTATGCCACCCAAACGAAAAGCCAACGTTCGGGCAGGACAACGTCTGTCGGGTCCGCTAGTTTGACATATATTTTTATAAAAGCAACAGTTTCTGAGATATTTGCAAATATATTAATACAATTTTGTGAGCTTTAGTTGTAAACATATACTACTTAAGTCTTTACGCAATAATTATCCAATACCATAGAGTAATTAAATATAAGTATCTAAAAAAAGTATGTTATTTTTCCTTAAAGCTCTTAGGAGAAATATTTGCACAGCAATGATCTATCCCCATTTTAGACTCAATAGTCAATATTTACATTTTTTATTGGTCAAAATGTATAAATGAATAATTAAATATCAATGCGATGACTTGAAGATCTGCAACACCTTATAAAATGTTAAAATTTTAACCAGAAATTGAAATTTTAATACGAAGTGTTGAACCTTGTGGAAGACATTAAACTGTTTGAAATGCTCTTAGGTGGACAAAGATGCGCCTCTTTTCTCATTGATTCTATATCATTGTATATTATTTTATGCGTGTTCTTATGTGGAGTGGTGATGATACAATGTACATTATTCCGTTCAAAAATCTTACGAGTTTATAGAAAGAGAGAGAAAGTCTGTGCGGTGCGCCGTACCATTTATTTAGTTTTCTTGTGTGTTGCAAGCACGCTACTAGGACACAGCTACATATTGTCAGAATACTTGCAAAGCAAGAATTTTTACCCCGTTACTGCTATCAAATAAATAAATAAATGTTATTACTGTGTTGAAGATGATTAGAGAAAATACTGAATGTAAATTTCACATGATTTATGAGGAAGAAAAACAGTTTGCCATATCATTGTATGTGGAAGAACATGTCCCTAGAATATGCGGAATCCAAAGGAAAAGACAGAACGTTCCTTTCAAAACTACAGACAGAGGAGTGGTATCTGTCCCCTACATAGAGGACCTACTTTCAGCATGGTATGAAAGATTTATGTCACACAAAGAAACAGTAATGTCCTTAAGACATTTATTGCCATGCAACGCTATTGGACAACTATTTTCGTGTATTGAGTCAGATTTGCCTGGATTCCATGACGTTGTTGAAGGGTATGGGAGTTGTGGAAAACAAGGTGGAGTCTAGTTGAAGCTAAATGCGACCTTCAACTGCTATGGATGCTTTGTTAGAGTGCCACTCGGACTTTTATCCCAATATCCACCAACTGCTTAAAATACTGACTGTGCTCCCAGTTGCTACTGCAACTGCTGAATGAGGTTTTTCAACTTTAAGGAGATTGCGGACCTATTTGAGAAGTACTATTTCAGAATCGCGACTTGTGCTACTTTCTATCCGCAGAGGCATTTCAATCTCTGATGACATGGTGATCGATAAGTTTGCAAATAGTGGAAAAGCAAGAAAACTCAATTTCGTTCTGTGATAAAATTATCTAAAACATTGAACAAAATTCAAAATGTACACATATTTAATTTTTACGTACATTGAACATTAATGTATAGTTGCATGTTAATATTTTCTTACTTCTGTAGTCTGTGCATAGTTAAAATTTCACGTAGGACTAAAAGTGTTTTTGTTTGCTTGCCTGCACAACTATAATATTTGTGAATGTTTTTAAATAAGTGGTTTAATCAATGCCGAGTAAATAAATGAATATTTGTGAATGTTTTATGCCTAGGCTGCTAGGATTAGGCACCTAGCTTGATAAATGCCAAATTAACAAATAATTACTTGTGAATGTTTTTAAATACCTAGCAAGCTTAATCAATGCCAAACTATTAAATCGCTATTCCGCACTGTACCTACATGTGAACTATGAAAGATCTTGCTTATAAAATGTACGTTAATATAATGTGTAGCTTAGGTTTCTCATTTGTATACCTATTGCGTATTTCGTTAGGATGGATGTTTGCACACATGGAAGCGGGAATCCTATATGTACACATTGTACGTATATGATTATATGAGCTTACTTTCATACTTACTTAGCGTATAGCTCTAACGGGTAGTAAGACACGGTGCTATAAAAATCTTTCATGCTTAATGTGAGCGCTGCCCCCCCTCCTCCCCAAAAAAAATCAGGATACGCCCCTGTATGTTGCTGTAAAAAAAAAACACTTCAGATAGCTTCTAGAGGTGTTTAATATTTCGAATTTTTCCTTGCCTTCGGCAGTTAGGGAGCTGTGTTGCCATAAAAACAACTTCAGAGAGCTTCTAGAGGTGCTTAATATTTCGAATTTTTCCTTGCTTTCGGCAGTTAGGGAGCTGTGTTGCCATAAAAAAAACTTCAGAGAGCTTCTAGAGGTGCTTAATATTTTTTTTTTCCTTCAGCACTTAGGGGGTTATGTTGCCATAAAAAACACTTCAGATAACTTCTAGAACTGTTTATCACTAATAATTTTTTCCAGCCCCCGGCAATTGGGGGATGTGCCTGGACAATGCGTTACGTGATCGGTTCGTGTGTGGTGGGAAATCTGTACCTATTCAAAAGCAACTTTTGTCTGAGGACGCACTGGAATTCAAGCAAGCAGTTAAAATTGCAAGCGGCATGGAATTAGCTGATAATCAAACAAAAATGCTGCGTCCGGTGGTGCCTGTTAGTGCGGTAAAACAAAAAGATTTTTGTTGTATAGAAACAGTTTTAAAAATGTCAGTTCTTTGTGCAAAAATTGTGGGACAGCTCATCGCTTTAGTGAATGTCCAGCTAGGAAGTGGCGATGTTACACATGCAATAAGAAAGGACATAGTAGTAAGATCTTTCGATCTAGGAACAAAGATAAAAAACATTTAACGTGAAACTAGTTGATCAAGCATCAAATGAAGTCCCTTCAGAAACTAAAACTGAATATAGTGATTTAGAAGATATGGTAGGGAATCTAAATATCAACAACATAGCCGAAATACGGTCAAAAGGCAGACATATGGTTCGATTGCTAGTAGAAGATGTGCCGTTAAACATGGAAGTTGACACTGGTGCTGTAGTGTCTATTATCAGTCAAATAATCTACAAGAAACATTTCCAGCGTGTTTAATTGCAATCATCTAACTTAATTCTCAAAACTGTTAGCGGAGATGTTCTGGAAATAAATGGAATAATTGAGGTGTGTGTGAAACATAGTAATGACAATTTGAATTACCAATGGCAGTATGCGGATCAAGAACAGTGCCTTTATTGGGAAGAGAGTGGCTTGATAAGCTTGAACCAAATTGGAGGAAAGTGAATTGGCAAGCTTGGAAGAACAATTCTCAAGTAAATTCCACATTGTTTTAACCAAAATGGTGACAAATTATTGGATTTCAACCAAATTTAATTCTAAAAAATATGTAAATACCTGTATTTAAAAAAATCATTGATTTTCCTTATAAATTAAAGGAAAGAGTAAAAGAAGAACTCCAAAAATGGCAAGAAACAAATTCATAATTCACAATGGGCAACCTCTTTAGTTGTTGTACCAAATAAAGGAGGCTCCTTACGACTGTGTGCCAATTTCATGACAACTGTGAATCTAGCTTTAAAGATCGTCCAGTACCCATCACCTAAGATTCAAGACAGATTTGCCAAACTCACAGGGAAAGTGTTTTGTATAATAGACTTAAAATAGGCATGTCTACGATAATAAATTTATCCAGAATCAGGTAAAGTAATGGCTTTAAATACTGAATGTGGTTTATTCGTCATCCAGTGCTGTATGGAATAGCGAGCGTCCAAATATTTTTCAAAGTATGATGGACAGAATATTGCAAGGAATTGATGACATGGTATGTTATATGATGATGTTCTTATCAGCGGTGAAACAGAACAAAAGTGTATGACTAAACTACAAATGGTCATGAAACGTCTTAATGATCATCATATTAATATCAATTGGAATACATCAAAGTTCTTAAAGACTGAAATAAAGTATATTGGGTTTACGCTTTGTTCTGAAGGAATAAAACCTACCAAAGATAAAATAGATGCAAGGATGTCACACAACTCAAATCCTACTTGAGATTACTCAACTTTTATGCTAAATTTATTCTAATGTCATTAATTATATTACAACCATTGAATAATTTTCTGTCAAAGAATGTGAAATTTGAATGGACAAAAGATGTGAAAAAGCTTTTGCGAAAAGCAAGAAAATGATAATCAACCATAACTTGTTAGTTCATTACATTCCGGACCTACCTTTACGGGTCGTAACAGACGCATCACCATATGGTGTTGGTGCGGTATTGTGTCATGTTATTGATAGTTATGAAAAACCGATAGCCTTTGAAAGTGATACTTTAACATCAGCACAGAAGAATTATTCTCGATATGAACGAGAAGGATTGGCAGTGATATTTGGCATACAGAAGTTCCACAAGTTTATCTATGGGCAACAATTTGAATTAATCACGGATGCGCAAGTAATCTAGAGAATTTTTGGTGAAAAAAGAAATATTCCAACACTTGCAGCTGCTAGATTGCAAAGATGGGCGTTGATACTATCAGCGTACAACTATCAAAGTGAAATATTGAAACAATGTCAAGAATGCGGATATGCTATCAAGACTGCACCTTGAAGAAGCTTTTCTAGATGAAAGATAATCTGTACTATTTCTCCTCCAATATTAGTGAAAAAAGTAGTAAAGGAAACAGCAAAAGACAACATTCTAGTTGCTGTACGAGAGATGTCAAATAGGGGATGGCCAAATAAAGTGGGTCCTGAACTTGTGGATTATTTTAGGAGACGAGAATAAAATCCCACAGTTGAAGGTGTGCTTGTATGGGGATCTCGTGTAATTATTCCTACGAGTTTAGGACACGATATCCTTAAAGAATTGCATGATAGTAAGTCCCCTCATTGTGCAAATTAAATTGTTAGCTAGATCAATATGCTGGTGGCCTAGCATAGATACCAACATTGAAGATATCGTAAAAGGCTGTGAAACGTGTCAGTTTACTGAAAACTTAGGACAGTACAAGAATTTGACACCATGGTCTATCACAAATAAGACATTTGAAAGGGATCATATGGATTACGTGAACTATAAAAATCACATGATCTTGGTGCTAGTTGATTGCTATTCCTTTTGTATTGAAGCATGGATTGTTAAAAGAGCTACTGCGCAAGAAACTGTAGCCAAATTGAGAGAGTGCTTGCAACATTAGGCATGCCAGATGCAATTGTGTCTGATAATGGTTCCACCTTTTAATTCAGAAGAATTTGTTGAGTTTTGCCTTAATAATGGAATCAAGATAATAAAGTCACCACCATATAATTTCCCATCAAATGGTACTGCAGAAAAAGCTGTTTAAATTGTAGCAGGAAAATTGAAGAAGATGGTATACCAAGCCCCCAACGTTCCATTTGACCTACTGTTAGTGAACTTGTTTCACTTTAGAAACACTTAAAATACAGTGACTGGGAAGACTCCTACTGAACTAGTATTGTGATTTGCACCAAAAAAATATTGTACATGCTAAAACCGAGCTTCAGTAAACTACGCGACTCAACTATTCATCAAAAACAACAACCACTGGAGTTTTCCCACAAGAAACAGTCAAAATGAAGATGCCAGGATATAATGAGTTTAGATGGGCAACTGGTGTTGTCCTTAAAAGATGCAGTAAAGTGACATACTTAGTTTACTGTGATGAAACAAGAAAAGAGCGATTTTTACATGCAGATCCATGAGGAAACTAACAAGTGAAGTGCCAAACACTACCGCAGCCCACGGAAGCACCAGTCATCCCAGAACGACTTGTAGCGAGCGAGACCATGCTCGAGCCAGCCCTGAACAGTCACCAGGCTTGGGCCACCCCTCATAGCAAGGGAGTGGGGGACATTCCAACGGGCCGAGTGTAGGGATAAACTGGACAGGTGTGACAAGAGAGACAGTCGAGCAACGGGACTGAGAGTGTCAAGACTGAAGTGCGTGTTTTCACACTGTAATGGGCGTGTGCGACGAACTCAAGACATGTGTATTTAATAGGCGTGTAAATAAGTACTTTTTCATTGTAATATTGTAGTTTCAAAATAAGAGTAGTAAGTAAGAACCGTAACAGACTGTTGGTTCTGCCACCGGTACCTCAAAAAATTCAGAGGCCATCATCACTCAAATGGGAAGAAACCTTGGTGCAGAGGACAATTCAACTCCATCAGAAAGGCCTGTACCGGCTCCAGTCCAGCCTACTGCCGTGGAAATTCCGGGGACACTACCTCACGTTCTGCGTCGTTCATCTAGGAGAATAAAACCTCCAGAAAGATTGATCATTTAATGTTATTGCACCAGGCCAACCGCATGTAACATTTAGGTTTCTTATTATTTTGTAAGGGGAGAGTGCACAATATCATCAAGTTTTGGAGGTTGGCGGAATGGGACAAGGTCAGTAAGAAATGGCTAATATTTTGGTGTTCACGTTTGTGATTTGATTATTTAGTGGTTACTCCCAGAACCCAGTTCCAGTTTAAAACAGTGCACATAGTAGTAGTACGCAAATATAATATTTTATAACTAACAATTTGACCAGTTCCTCGCGCGGCACCAAAACTTTATCAAGTTAGAACCATCAACAACTCTATGATTGCTCCCGTTGTGCGAGCTGTTATTGGCAGTTGATGTTCAGTATAGTATTTCATTTCCATCCCTACCACTTGGCTTATACCATATAATACCATATACCATATACCATATAATTATCTTAAAATACTAATTAAAAAATGTAAGTACACGCCAATTTAGGGTTACTTGTGAGACAAGGTTTTCAACTGATCCGTTTGAATGGAGATGTACAGATCTTACTGTAAATATGACAACACTACAACAGGGGAGATTCAGTTACTCATGAGAAACTATTCTTAACCAGAAGCACTTAGATTTATTACTATATCAGTTGGAGGATGCTTTTGATTATAAACACACTTTAAAATATACTGAAACTTAATTGAGAAAATTGAGTTATTTATACATTAAAATTTCCCGCTACTCCTACGGTTCTGTTTCTCCTCTCCATCACTAGACAAGGAGTTCAGAGAGAGTTGTGCATGGTTATTTACCCCACTCCTCTTCTGTTTCTACTCTCCATCACTAAGACAAGGAGCTCAGAGAGAGCTGTAGCTTGGTTATTTACCCCACTCCTCTTCTTTTTCTCCTCTCCATCACTAGACAAGTAGTTCAGAGAGAGTTTGTAGCATGGTTATTTACCCACTCCTCTTCTGTTTCTACTCTCCATCACTAGACAAGGAGCTCAGAGAGAGCTGTAGCTTGGTTATTTACCCCACTCCTCTTCTTTTCTCCTCTCCATCACTAGACAAGTAGTTCAGAGAGAGTTGTAGCATGGTTATTTACCCCACTCCTCTTCTGTTTCTCCTCTCCATCACTAGACAAGGAGCTCAGAGAGAGCTGTAGCTTGGTTATTTACCCCACTCCTCTTCTATTTCTACTCTCCATCACTAGACAAGGAATTCAGCGATAATTTCCGCTCCAATCCCACATAAACTCTAATATATGACATGGTTTTAAGTCATACTTAATAAATACATTTGATGGATTGTTACATATACATTTTTATTGATACTCAAAGAGGTAGAGTTGATCCTGCAAATCTTTAATATTTAACTATACGTAAAACGATAGTTTATTTTTTATATCTTGAATGTGTTTTGGTGCACTCCCTAATGCCCATCCCCCAAGCACCTCATTCACCCTTTTTAAATAGTCCGATGGGTTTCCATCTTGCGAGTCTCCCACACATTTTACCAAGTATCAGATCTCGGAACTATTGTGTCAAACAATATCTAGCTCAAGGTCATCCCTGCGTTGCTCTAACCTGAGTAGTCCATTGAAGGTGATCCTCCACCTCCTGAAGGGCTCACACATGTGCAGCTTCAACCCCTGGCAGTTCCACCCCCGTGAGGGGTTGTTGTGAGTTACGGTGTTGGGGATGGTGAGCTGCTAGTGACACAACAAAACAAACATAGTAGTTAATAATTGATGGGTAGATCCAACTAGCCTAGGTTGGACAAGGTCCGGAACGTTGAGTTTCAGTGAATGCTAAGTACGATCTAACTAGCCTAGGTTGGAACGGTCTGGAACGTTGAGTTTCAGTGAATGCTAAGTATTTTTCCTTTTAATGGGGCTAAATGTCTATGAAAGTATTTATATGTTAAAGCCTTGAATTTTTTATGTCAACAATAAAGTTTATGATGATAATCTAATATTACACTATAACTCTTATCTGCTAGCCATTAATTTAAAATACAAGTGACTTGAAGTTTCCACAAAATACGTTACACAATGTTAATAATAATTCATTGGTATGAAGATTAGGAAAAACAAAATAAAAACAAATATCACAATTTATTTGATAATACTGCAGCATTCTCTTAAATCAAGGAAATTTACAAAACAGAATCCACAAAATATCCTAAATTCGACAAGAGAATCAGAAGAGGAAAATTATACTGATAGATTTAGAAGTAAAATACACGAGATTCTACTTACAATACACGGATGTTCCCGGATATGATCACCATGCTTTCACCAACTGTTCTACTAGCATTGCGGAAGCACAGGCGTGGCAGTTTCAACACACGTCTAACCTCTTGACCTCAACATCGAAGAAAGACCAGAGGAGCCTCGCTCGATCACTAGCGACGACAGAGCTACGACAATTACGCCCCTAGCGGATTTCCTAGGCAACCCTTTCCCCTTCGCTTGAAAACTCCCTCTCCTGCCCTTTCGCTTTTCCTTTGTTGACATTGCCCTATTTGTTGGTCTGGGTAAGAGTATAAAACAGGAATCTCCTAGGCCCATTTATTCTAGTTCATCACTTGGCTTTGTCGAAGAAGGAAACTCTGCTCCAGAACCTAGAGAAGAAACCGCTGACCATGACGGTTAGGGAGTGGGAGTCACCGCCTCGACGCCGAGGGATACCCATCGAATAATCCAAGTATTCTGTTTATTTCCAAGTCCTTCAGACTTGTTGAATTGGTCCCTAAGACTATGTAAATTTTTGTGTAGCCAGTATGAACTCTTTATTATGTACGTATTCAGACGTTTGTAGTTTAGTCAAGAGGACTTCTTTATTTTGTACGTCCATCTGACGTGTTAGTTCAGGCAATAGGGCTAACTTATTTTTGTACGTCAACTAGACGTGTTTGGTAGAGTCATTATAACATCTTTATTTGTACGTCCATCGGACGTGTTTCGAATAATCACTATGAGTTCTTTATTTTGAACATCCATCTGACGGGTTAGTTAGCAATAGGGCTAACTTATTTTGTATGTCAATGCGTGTTGGTACATATTTTCCTTATGTCCATATGTTGTTGAATGCACCTTGAGCTCTTTGAGCCCATATGACGGTTAGTTTAGTCAATAGCGCTAACATATTTTGTATGTCAGAGGTGTGACTACATATTTTTACTGTGTCCATATGATATAGCTTGAATGCGGGAGCCTTGAGCTCTTTGAGATAGGATCCAGGCTTTAGGACCCTCTCTTTCACAAGTTCATAATTCAGGCGTAAGGTCTTAATACTTCACAGTATCACATGACGCCTTGGACGTGATGATCATATTATGCTACTTTTAAATGGCTACAACCAGGGTGTCTAACGCCTTTATTTGAGGACCTAGTTAGGTCAGTATCTCACAAAACTGTTATACTACTACTACTACTACTACTACTACTATTTTGGATGCGCAAAGTGCGGAACACGGCTAATCTTCTATGGTAGCTCACACAGATAGTACTTTTCTTTCGCCCCTATGGATAGGGACTTCTTATGATTTAGTGTTAAAAATCAGTGTTTTCTAAAAGTGAGGTTTACCCGGGCAGTGGGTGATGTCATTTAAGTACTATTGAATGCTCTGGCAGTTCCCATTTGGAAAGGACCGGCCATAGTACTACTTAGGGTAGACACCTGGTTGCCTTTCAGCATTCTCTAGGTAATAGACCATCAGTCTATTTTACTATATATTTACAATTTGAAAACTCTGCAAACTGTCTAGCAAACTGTCTGCAACTGCAAACTGCAAAACTGCAAATGCAACTGAAAACTGTCAATATACTATTAGAGAGGTTAGATATTAAATATCGTGTGCATGGCATACATATGTTTTGTATCTTTGTATGTCTGTTGCATAGGTCTGAGCTCCTACCAAAGGAACGTGACACATGACATAAATATTACACTATCACAAAGAGAGACGAAACTCACTTGTAACTCAAAGCACACCGGAAAGATTTAGAAGCAATTCATTTAGTAATAATGTTTGGCTCTGATATGAAGATACTTTGGCCTGTTGAATTACGTTAATGTTTTTAGATACAATAATTATGATCGCGGTAAATGACACTTTTGTGTGCATTCCTTTTGGCGAGTAAATGTTGCTAAACGTTGTGCTTTCTAATTTTTTTTAAAGAGTTAAATATGTATCCAGAAAAATGTCAGTCGTTTTATAGAATGAGTAAGGAAACATTTATTTCATTTATTAGGTACCAAGAAAAAATTAACATGAGATTTTAAAACAAAATAAGTTACACATAGTCTATTAGCCATTACACCTGGAAATGTCAGTGGAAAAAGATTTTTTTTTACTTATTCTGACTCACTTATTTCCTCTGATTACGAATTTGCGGGTGCCACTATGTCGCTATTGGGCAAACGCCGCCATATGGAAAATGGCAGCTAGAAACTGTTTTTTGGTAATATTTCATTAACCGTTTGTCATATAGAAATGTTTGTAATTGGATGAAATAAAGATCGTACAATTCTACACAAAAAAGTTGGCTTGCATATTTTTGGTAAATTTAACGGTTTTATTGCAATGTGAGAAATTAATGTTATTTTTTATTCTTTTTTCTCTTCTTCGACTTAAAATGCTAAAATAAAGTAACTGTGCTACTAAAAAATCTCGTTTTATTCTTTATTTAACCTCTTGTGTATAATATTTATAAAAAAAAATACCAAATTACAAACTTAATTTTTAACTTTGTCCATTAATGCTTATTGTAACCCCCTCCCATTCGCCTCTTCAAACAAACATCGACTATTATTTGTGATTATTTGTTGATATATAATGATACATCCAAATTTCAATTTAACTTTTACTATATAAAGAAAATATAACATAACACATAAAACTTTTTACTGGTTTTCGGGGTAAAAATTTGTTTAAGGATGGTTTGGCAATGATTAATTTTTTAATTCAAGATATTTGATAAATTGGTCTAATTAGTCGATTTGTCATTCATATGTGTTTTCCACCAAACCTAGAAATGTTTTATCATATAAACTTTTATGATTGATTTGTACTCCCAAGGTGTCCTTGAACAAATTCAAAGAGGTTGTATAGTCGACAATATTGGGCAAATACAGTAACATCCATAAATACAAGAAGGGCGTCCAAAATAGTGTAAATTTAATTATCTTGGTTTGTAATTAATCTAGAAAGGTCATTTTAGTTTTAAATCTATTCAAGTTTTTATCAGGCATTTCCTTTTTACATAATTTACGAACAAAAGAAAACATGGTGGCTATATCACAAGATCGCCGCCCTAACAAGTATAATGTACATTGGAGGCATTATTACAAATTATACAAAACGCCTATGAATGGCATATTGAGTTTAAAAAATGACACTAGCTAAAATTAAAATCATTATTTATTCTGAATTATATTAACACAAAAGAAGTATTTGTTACCGTAAATAATAATAATAATTCATTTACTGCCTCTCATCATCCAAGTTATCAGATTCAGCAGATTCATCCTGATTGCAATACTTATGATAATATTAATCCTCAGGAGAATCAACATCGTCATCCTGGTCTTTATCTTCGGACTTGTCTTGATCAACCCCACCTGCTGAACAACCTTCGTTCGCTGATACAGATTTTACTCTCTTAGTGAATGGATTTAAACATTCTTCTTTGCTGGAGCAGTATCAATATAATGTGCACGAAATACGTTCTTTGTGGCATCCGCAAGCCTCCCTGCCACACATCTTGGCTTGTGCCTTACACCGACATTAAATGTATCGACAAGCCCTGGCGGATCTGTATCACCATTATAAGTAACAGGAGTTGAGATTCCATCCTTTAAATTCCACCTGAATTGAGTTATATCACCCGATTCATATGGGGGCGCATGCCGTTGCAAGATTATTATAGCATCACCTGAAGATGGGCCCAAAGAACATGCTGCAACATGTTGGGGGATGTTGGAGGTAAGGTCATGATTCTGTGACTTTTCTTTTTGTTAGTGAAGTGTTCGAATCTAGCAGACTCCAGCGATATCCCTGGCGATTAACGATATAAGGTGGTAAAGTAGGTGGTAGCTGCCTCCATTAGAGCCTCCGATGTAGCGTCAACTTCTCCTAGGACACTAGATAACCAATTAAATTCCCCTGTAAGTAACGTTTTCAGTGAAGTTGCCTTGCCTTTACCTAATGGGTACGAGGTCGTGTCACAGCCGCTGAGGGCATGCATGCCAAGTAACTGCAGACATTTTGGTCTAAGTTTAGCACAGGTCCCATTGTTATTTAGCACCGTTCCATCCCACCACTCCATCTGCACTCTGGAATCCAGTGTTCCCGATATACCCAATAGACAAGTATAAAAAACACTGTGTCGTCACTCAAAACATGGATAAAATGGATCACTGCTTGCAGCGTCAAGGACAAACGATATGACTAAAGGAAGTATCACCATGAGTCTCAACCTTGACATTTCTCCAAGACTGAATGAACTCAACAAACTTACTAGTCTTTTTATATTGCACTTACTCTCATTATTGCATTACTTTTTGGAAGAGGGCTGGTGACGGTGAGTTCATAATCGATTACAATTTCATCAGATCGGCTTATTCTGTCATGGTCCTTGGCCGATAAATCTTTGTATTGGTCAAATACGATGGCTTTCTCGGTATCAGGATAGTGACTCAAACGACCCTTGATCAAGGCGATGAGATCGGATGGAATGCCATGATGTGCCAAACAATATATTAGAACAAATTGTGAAATGTCAACAATGACAATATCAGGGTCTTCAGGTTCATACCAAGTCATCTGACCGACGAATAAATATACAGACAAGTGTGATATTTACACATAAATGATTTACAAGTAACCTAACGGTGGCCATCTTGTGATGGCCACCATGTATCTTTTGTTCGTAAATATGAAAGCCCAGGGAAAACCTGATAAGTCACATTATGAAATTTTACAGAAAACCATTTTGAAGTTTCAAGACTCGTTCAGACTTATCTTTTCGTGATTTTTTTATAATTCTAACTTTAATACTGTGTCTTGGTAATATTATACACATTATTCACTGGTGTGATGCATTATTCCAAAAAAACACTTTTTACACTTGATTTTTTACAGCTAGCACATCCTATAAATGGGAAAACCCTGATAAGTCCTGTGTTTATCAAGTTGTTACTATGTTTTTTCTATGACTACATAAGGAAAAGAATAAATTAATTTCTTGAACGTATTAGGGCTTTTGTTTTATTCAGATGAGGGTTGGGGGGGAGGATAATTAGGCGAGTGAGGAAGCCTCACAAAAATTTGCCTCTTCTTCATCTTTCCTCGGTCGTTTCCGCTGCACTGGGACCACTGTGATTAGCCCACTAAGAAACAGATTAATCTCATCATGGCTTAGAAATTCATTCATGTGCTTGATGATACGTTTCTTACTTTCGTCACTTAAAACATCAAAACACTTTTTCTACACTTACATGGCTCTCTTGTTTCAAGTGATTGCAATCTCATGCGTTTGCTGGTGTCTCTAACACGACCAAATTTTCTTCTTCTCTTCTTCAGCTTCTGCTTTGAACTACTACTTCCTTTGTCATCACTCGAATCACTCTCTTGTAAATCCATTGTTAATGATCAGAACAAAACGCACCAAAAAATGTCTACGCTAATTTAAAATAAAAAAATGACAGTCTACATAGACGTTGGTCTGGCCCTGACACAAACATACATAAAATTATGCTAAGCAAACAGGTTATTAGAGATGGGCAAGGAATCACTGACGGGGATATTTTAAACGATATTTGTTGGTCACCGTCACTCACAATGGTTCTATAACAAAAATAGTAGCTAAACAAATATCAGTGGTTGGTGTAGACTAGAGATATTCTTTCCATACGGCTACAGCTGAAAATCTAAATAACAAGAGCCGCGACTGTCAATTACAAAATATCGGTTTGCGATAAGGTGACCGACAGGTGGCGGTCAGTAGCCATTTAATATTGTAACCTACTTTACTCTCATGTTTCAATAAACATTCTAAAATGAAAAGAAACTAATTGACTGCTTTGTAAGCGGTGGCATATTAAGTATGTAAATAAATTGTAAGATTTCCTGGACTTGTCAGGTTATTCCCCAGTTTTGTATGGACTTATCAGCTTTTTATCTTGTACTTGTGTTTTGATATTGTAAATATCTCTGGACTCCTCATGTTTTTACCCAGTTTTATGAAACATTTGTAAAATATAACGGTTGAACTACTATATGGCATTGAAATCAGAAAATTGAAGGTTTTGGACTTATCAGGTTTTCCCCTAGGATTCTTCAAATGGAAATGCCTGATAAAAACCTGAATAAATTTAAAACAAAAATGACCTTTCTAGGTGCATTACAAGCCAAGATAATTGAATCTACACTATTTTGGGCGAACATCCTGGATTTATGGATTTTGGTGTAGTTGCCCAATATTGTCGACTCTACAACTGATTCAAATTTGTTCAAGGACCGCTTGGAGCACAAATCAATCATAAAAGTGTATATTATAAAACATCTCTAGGTTTGCTGTCCACCAAACCGACTAAATGATTTTGTTTAAAATTGATATGTAGGGAGGGGTTGATCTTCCAAATAGCAATGTATACATTTTTTGGAGGATAGTAATTTACTGAAGATTGATTATCGTAAATTGGAATAATTTTGAAAATATCTATACTGATTTTGTTCAAAATAGGTCTAGGGGACCTAATTTTATGATAATGAATAATGTGTTTTTATTTTTCTAAGATAAGTTAAATTTAAGCATTAGTTTACTTATTACGAACTCAAGAAAAATGAAATTTTTTGAAATTTGCCTTAAAGATTGAGCTCAAAATGGGTATCTGGAAGTAACTTTTCATAACATATAAGAATATGTTTTTATTTGTACGACTAACAAATAATTTCATAGTGCCTTACAAATATTGCTTTGAAAATTAGAAATTTGTTAAAAATATTTCAACAATTTGATTTAAAGTTTATAAATAAAGAGTTTTTATTGTGATTAACAAGATGACGTGTTTATTTTTGAATAAGGGTATATTACTGGAAACAGATTTTTTTTAATGTGAAAAAATTAATAAAATCATATAATATCTTGTATTTATGTCATGTTGAATTGTTTTAGAAAGAATATTAGCTATTTAAGTCCTATATTTTCAAGGAGCTGATCAATGACGTTCAAGGCAATACAAGTGTTATATGTATACTCTGAAGTGACAAAAGCGAGAACTGCCACAAGCTCTGCCACTGGTATGACCTCAGAAAATAATCAGACCATGATATAGATTTGGTGATAAGTTCGGGGATTCCGGATTCAAACATGGACCCGGAACTGTATGCAAGTATAACTAGACATATCATACACAGCCCAAACGGACTTGTGAATTGATCGACTCCTTGAATTTAGCAAAAAACACAAATAAATTTCAAAGAGCTACTTTGACGGGCATGACGGATATCCCCAATACCGTAGTCGACATCCCAGTGATGGAGGGCGCTCAGCAGTGATCCGTTCTTGAGCGTTGGAGATAGATAATCATCCAACTCTTCCAATAATGTGCAGTTTCATAATATCCATTTAGTGAACATGTAAGCAAACAACAAGGCAGGGATCTAGGGACGTTTATTATTAACTAGAGCAATGAGAGGAACAGAAGTTACTATCCAAGGTGTTGAGCATTTAGCTGTTCATCTAGAAAATTGACAGTGAGTACATTTTACAAAAAGTTATATCAGTGACGTCACTAACAGCTCAAACAACACAACATTAACAACCTTCTTCATATTGTGTGCTGAAGATACCTTTGCGAAGACGCTTACTCAGTATGTTATAGCTTCATAATATAATGCTTATAACATTTAGATTTTCCTGTTCCGAAAGCAGGGTGTTTCTGTTGAGGAACCTAACCCCTCTCCTCAGTAATGAAAGTTGATTCCCTCAGTCGGGTGTATACCGTGCACCCGATTAACACAGTGTGTTTTATTTGAGAATGCAGTCCCATATCATCAATGGTCCAACTTAATTTGAAAGCTTAGGTACGGCGTGAACGACATCACACAATCACCGGGTTTCTTGAAGAATGACTCTCACTGGAGCAGTACTTTATAAAGCCACATTGTGTCACTCTTTTTACTCAATAAAATATTTGCTCTCCATCATATTAATATGCTCACGTGACAGATCTCTCGCCTTTTGGCTCACCCACAAAAAAACATGTCAGAAAAGATTTAGCATAGAAACGGGAAAGATCAATCTGTTGAAAATTTGGTTTTCATTTAAAATAATTTTAATTCAGGTTAGACCAAACCAACCTAAATGTAAGGCCTTTCTTGGACAATACTGTGAAGGACTCGAGTCTTCTTCTACCCGACAATTTGTACGGATTTATATTGTATAGAGCCAATTTGAGAGAGACGACAAACGACCGGCCAATTCTATTACAAACTCTGAACTAATGAACAAAGAAAAACAAACCTACCCTAGACATAAAGGTTTAATAGAGAGTTCAAGATCCAGTAGGAAAATAATTATTTTAAGGCGCACCCAGAGGTAAAGGAAATACTATTATAACTAATGTATTCTTGGCTAAGATCAGGTATCAGGTATATCCGTTACTTTGCACATCAAAATAACAGCAAACTATATTTACTATATTAAGGAATGAGAGTACAATATCACATCAATTGAAGATCTAGAGATCTCAGAAGCAACAATGTGTTCATAGTAGGCGTCACCGTAATGTTCTCAGGAGTCAAACTCTGCCGGTCATTCCAAGTCATTAGACCTGACGAGATCAACGCCTGCCTGGAAGGATCATACGTAAGTCGTGAAACATTCCCTGTCAACCAACATGTGCATCTGCCTTGTGAAGACAAGAACTAGACTTATTTGTAGATATAATGATGGACTGGCTGGTGGAGATAGTGAGAAGATATGGCATGGAGATCAATTTTGATAATTCATAAGTGATGGTTACCGGCATTTAAAAAAATGAAGAGCAGCTTAAAATCAAATTTGTAAATTAGGAGTTAGAAAAAATAGGGTAGATCAAGTACCTGGGAAGTCTGTTGACAAAGGATGGCTACTGCACCAAGGAAATTAGGTTAAGGATCGCCATGGTCAAGGAAGCTTTCAACAAGAAGAGATTACTGCTGACCAGAAATTGAGTTTGGAACTGATGAAGAAACTGAAGAAATGCTACATCTGAAGCATCACGCTGTGTAGATCAGGAACTTGGACTCTTAGGAAAATGGAAAAGAAATACTTGGAAAGCTTTTAAATGTGGTACTATAAGAGACTTAATGAAAGCAGGTGGAAAGACAGGGTGATAAATGAACAAGTCTTAAAAAGAGTAGGTGAGAAGAGAACCATTTAGGGTGTGATTCTTCGGTATGAAGAAAACTGGGTAGGACACATCCTTAGGAGGAACAGTCTTCTGTACGACGTCGTAGAAGGAAGGCTTGGGGGAAAGAGGAGCTTAGAAAGAAGGAGGATTCAGATGATTAGATGATTTGAAGGAAAGAAGAACATTCCCGAAGCTCAAGGAGAAGGCAGAGGACAGGGCGTATTGGTGGTCTAAGTTAACTGACAAAAGGAATAGACCTGTCGTGAGACAAATACATAATATAATAATAATAATACAATTTTTTATTATTATTATTATTTGAAACTCAGCAATGTAGTATTATTTGCAGAGCACAAAGGCTGGGTGTCCTTGAATATCTTCCAGACATGTATCGTGGTCAAGGATATCCAAGGATTAGTCCATTTTATGTATCTCGAAATGCTTCTTCTACAAAACAAGCTTCTTTTTCGGGGTTCTAGGAGCAAGCTATTCTAGCTCCAAAAATGAATCAGCTGATAAAATTAACGACTGTATTTTAAACCAGTTCGAAACCCTATTCAGTTTACCCATCCACGCTCTTCAATTAAAATTTTAGAGCCCATCATGTTGCTGCGTAGTTTGAACCCACCTAAATTCTATAGTGAGACCCGCTAAAAGGTAAAGTCTGCAAAACTTTGCCATAGAAGTGACTATCATAGAAGCTTGCACTATGGGAAAATGGGTCGTAATACCAAAAATGCCCATGATTTCATTAGACCTGCCCTTCCAGTATAAATGCATGTAATTATCTGTCATTTGCTATGCGGTGCTCATCAACACAGCACAAGGAAAGGTGGCAGCCGTTGATCTACGCGGCAAATGTTTATCTCATGGACGTAACCTGTAACTGCCCGCTCCGGATGATAAAACCACTGCCATCGTTTACAAAGAGGCCTTGTCTCAAATTTTGAGACTCTATAGCCTTCAATTAGTACAAATATTCTGTTTGTCCAATCTTAAAAAACAAATCATCAAGGTACATTGAATTATTTGTTCTTACTCTAAAGATACATTTTTTATCAACTAAAAAGTTTTCATCATGGTAATTTCTTTGTAATACTTTGCGTGATTTCTTCTCTGTAAGTTAAATTAGATACTTGGATTGTAGAAACGTTATGATTTCATTGAACACGTTCTTAAATCTTATGTAAAGCGAGCGAAGCTGTGGGCAAGAGCTTATGTTATTATAAATTATAAGAATTTTTCCACTCTGTGCTGCAGGGTTTTCAAACATGTTACATGACAGTGACACAAGTGTAGTATTGTTGTTAATGTACCTGGTTGCTGATAGTGGGTTCCATCTTGCAGCTGGACGTGCAGCCAAACATCAGTGACGCGATGACGTCGCCTGGTAATTCTGATATGAATTGAGTTCCCAGCATGATCACACCCGTGCACCATCATTATGTCCACACTCTGAGGGAGAACATTTCATTATTGACAAACTAGATGTCAAGTTCATAAAGTTGTTTAGGTAAGGGCTCAAACCCCACTTAGGTGTACCAAGATTTTAGTTTTCAGAAATAAAAGGGGGAGGGGGTTACATTGAATGTGCTTACCTTGGACGAGGTAAAAATATCCTTCCCTACATAACGAGTAGCAACAGAGCTGAAACTTTCCCCAAACAACTACCTGATAGAGGGCTGTAATCCAGTGATACAATTAGTTAGACAGCAGGAAGGCTGTAGTTGAATTTAGCTTGACGTATGATAATATATGGTATTAGTGTCAACTGTCATATAGGTTTAATCCTATATGAATAAGAAAATTAATACCTGAAACTTATGTGAAGGAGAATCTGGTAGTTCAGTTTAATAATATATTCAACCTATTTGTGTATTTCTAAATTTTATCAATCGATAAAACAATTATGTCTAGGATCACCCTCTCACTCCTTTTGATGATGAAGAAACGTGTTCTATAAATTCTACCCCTTTGTTTGACATATTATTCACACTCTCCTTCCACACAAATGTGGCTACACTTCCTCAAAACGCTACATTATTCATACCTACCTAATTAGCGTCATTACCTTAAGCCAGCTAAATGTTTGGCAAGAGCTCAAAGGTCACGTGAACAAAGACGTTAGTCACCTTTTGTCCGAGATTTATTCATTGGAAAGTGGAACATTCCATTTTAGCCACACCAATGGCTACTCGGGTTTAACGTCAAGCTCGTCTGGTCTAGCATATTAGAGGTTCGAATCTCAACCTGGTGTACAAGGGTTGATTCTCTATCCCGGTGTTTTTTATCTCCTTCCAAACAAATAAGGTTGGATGCTGTATTTGATGCACCAGCATTAGTGTAAATCCTGGCTGCGCGGGACTCGCAAGTGTGACAAGGTATTACGGGTGGCTTATCACTTTCCGGATTGAGAGTATCACCGACAAACAACCTCGTGCCATCAGGGTACATAACCAACAGGAAGAAACCATAATGATTGAGCGTTGAGGATTGTATCCGCTGGACGAACCCGTGGTTCCTGTAGAGTGCTCATTTTAACATAGCCCTAACGGATGAAGATATCGAGATGAGTTTCGATCAGAGAACTGGAATATAATATCTTGGATGACGGTGTGTAGGGTTTATTTAGGAATCATATATGTAAGCACTGGCGTTAACAATGGAAGCAAGGGAAGCAACGATTCCCTAAACTTAAAAAGGGAATAAAGAAAATAAGAGGAAAATAAAGTTTACACAAATTATTATAATTAGATACCTCTCCAACAAGTATACTGAGTATAGGTGGCAGCTCTTCTTTCTTTGAGCAAGCAATTCTTTCGCAGACTGACCAGCCAGCCAGTTGGTTTCGCTCGCACGTCCGTGAAGTAGCCCCCCCCCCCCCCCCACACTTTTAAAAATTTAATTTTTTATGATTGCAATCGTTTGTTCTTCGTTTGTTAAGGATTATTCCGCAAAAAGTTTCGTTTGTTCCACATTCGTTCTTGCACAAACGGGACGTGAACTTGTGGTGCTTTGTTTACTCGTGGGGGGCCAACTTCACGGTAGCCCCCCACTTGTAAAAATTAAAGTTTTTATGATTGCAATCGTTTGTTCTTTGTTTATTCCGGATTGTTCCGTTTTGATAGGCCCACAAATGATATGTATACATTGGACGTCCGTGAATTCACCCCCTTCTGCCCCTTTTAAAAACTAATGTTTCTATGATTACAATCGTTTTTTATAGATTGTTCCGCAAAAATAAACTTTTTTTCTGTTTTGATACGCTGACAAATGATATGTTTACTTTGGAAGTTCGTGAAGTTGCCTGCCCCCCCCCCCCCCCCCCTTTTTCCTAAAAACTTAAAAATATATATTTTATGATTGCAATCGTTTGTTCCGAATTGTTCCTAAAAAAAATTGTTCCCTTTTTATACCTCCACAATTTGAATGTTTACACTGGACGTCCATGAAGTTGACCCCTTCCCCCTTCTTTTAAAAATCCATGTTTTTATGAATGCAATCGTTGGTTATTAGTATTTTCCGGATGGTTCCTCTAAAAAATACGCACTAGGAGTGTGGTTTGGCATCCTTATGGCAACTCCATCCCTTCCACCCCGCCCCCCTCTCCCTACATACACACACACACACACACACACACACATACACTTTGCAATCAATAATTTTTTCTTGTTTCATTTTGGATATTGTTTGAGGTTTTTTCTTTATTCCTCTTTCAAAGCCTAAAATATTTTTGTTAGGAGTAGCTCTCCTTTATTATTTCAAAACTTGAACATTTTTTGTTTAAAGCTTATTGTTAGTATGTTCGAATTTTCACAAACATGTTTATCTTTATTTTGTTTTAAATTGATTTTAGAAAAATAAGTGTATTTCCTATTAATGGCTTTAAATATAAAATATTTATCCCTTTTCCCACCTAATATAGTTAAATAACAAAATTTGAATTTGTATTTTTATAATTTTCTTTAGTTTGTTCCAGATATTGTCCATCATATTTTAGTTTGTTCGTTGCTGCCACCCTGTGTGTCTAGACTCTAGGTCTATAGTATTGACATTCTTGTATGTGAGTCACTTACTATGCACAATACAGCAATAAAGTGTCAAGAAAGTCAGAAATACAAACACTGGAGAGCCGCTGGTCTACAACATTGCATGGCATACAACTTCTAGTAAAAAAAAGTATTTTTATAAACCTCAATTCCCATTTTTAAGCTTTAAAATATTGGCTTCGTCTAATTGGGTTGTTGTCAAATCACCGACAATTACCTGAGTGGGATCTCCCCCCCCCCGCCTTTCCCCCCACTCCTGAAGTCAGCTTGGAATTAGGTTCTCCTGAAGCTTTGACACCGCATCTTCCTTTTGTTTGTTGATATTACTGCTATGAAGTAGTAAGTAGTAGCTTTGGCCACTAAGAGGCGATTGGCAAGAAACGTTATTAATTCCAATTTTAGCACTTACAAAGAAGGAAATTCCTTGTCAATTAAAACGATTTATTCAAATCAATCAATGTTTATAAATTATATGGAATTATTCATCCAACCCTAAAATCAAGAGTAGTTTACTTAAAGGGGAAAAGTAAAAAGAAAAAATCTATTTTCTCAGGATTGTATCTAGCGATTATGATTTAAATTCGCATATATGCACTGTTTAACATCATGAACAAAGTGGTGCATCTCTTTTTCCCAGGAAAGTGACCAAGAGGGTACCTTACAAAAGTGGGAGTCTTCAATTTTGATTTAGCTCCACAACTCTCTGAGATACAATGTAAGTTATCATTGCTAAGTTGTAGGACTATTTAAAATAAAAAAGCTATTAGTTGAAATATATTTTTATAAAACAAATAGTTTCTTAGATAGTGAAAAATATATGTTTTTAAATGGGGGTTTGGGGAGGTATTGTTATTCTCTTTGGTGGGCAGAGATGTTGCTATTTTCCATACATTTCTGTCACAGTGTATATTATTTTGTTTACGCTCATTGGTGGAATTTAATACTATTCTTCTGCAACAAAGTCAATTTGATTTCACGAGTTTTAGTTAAATATCTCAATTTTTATGTAAAGGAGTGACAAAGTCTATGGGCTACACAATTCCAATTATTTTCCTTCAGAAGTTCCAAACTATGGGCAATAATAGTTTGAAGATCTTATTTAATGAGTAAACTAACAAAAGAACACATTTAGAATGGCACTTAAGATTATAAATCCATTTCCTGCCTCAAACTGTTAAATACACTGCTATAATATGTCTCCTAAAAAAGACTTTCTAAAAGCTTATTTTAATAAATATAATGTTTTTGGTCTTCATAATTATTTTTGTGCCTAAAGATTAACATGTGGGAACTTTTTTATGCTAGGTTATATCTCATTTATACTTGGTAGATGCCAGGCCTCCACCGTGGTTCGGATCCCATATTAAGCTGTAGGTCCTCCATTTCATCTCACAATCACCCTACCATTACACATTAGTGTAAGCGCGTATAGCCCGAACGGGTAGTAAGACGCGGTGCTAATAATATTATTAATAATAATAATAATAATAATTATAATAATGATGATAATGATAATAATGATGATAATGATGATAATAATGATAATGATGATAATGATGATGATAATGATAATAATAATAATAATAATAATATATTTGGTAGAGTTTTTTTAAAGCAGAAATCGATTAAGAAAGTGTTTTTAACTATTTCGTTAAATTGGCAATTAGTTACCCAATAAAACGAGTACATTGATTATTTTTATGTAATTGGAATATAACAAGCGCTTGTACATAATTTTAACATGGTTTGCATCTTAAAGACACCGGAACAATTCCTTTATTTTAGTTGTACTAGTAGCTATCGCCATTGTAATAAGTTGTTAATTTTAAATAGACTAACTTTAAGTGACATGCCCTTTAATTTAAACGCACTGTTATTGTTTCTTTTAGCTTAGTTGTATAAATCAGAACGCCTCAACAAATTATAGCAAATAGTATATCCAAACAAAACTATTCATTATTCTAAAATGATTCAATTATGGAGTTAAAGTAAAACCACTGTCAAAAGAATTAAGACCGTGATTCCAACTGTGATGACGGCCTATGCCAAATAAACAACAATATGAGAATAATGCAAATATTGTTTGGGGAAGGATAGTCAAGGTACAAATGAAGATTTTGTATATTTTTCCACAAGAAGGTAAGAACTAAAAAATAAACAATAATAGGTTCTATTTTAAAGAGGGAATAGAGTGAAATTTCACCCAAACTCAATATGTACATTTAATTTGTGAAATTGTCACTCCACCCACACATTCCCCCAGTGAAAAATATATCATTTGTGGGAATATAAAAATAGAATAATTGAAAAGTTTTGGGGGAACAATCTGAAATAAACTAAGAACAAATAAATTATATCTTAAAATATTAATTATTTATACAGAAGTGCTACGACGATGTTGGTAATTTACGAGCAAAAAATAAAAACTTCACAAATTCACTTTATGTGTACGAAAGAACAAAGGTGGAACAAACGAAACTTTTTGCGTAACAATCCGGAACAAACGAAGAACAAACGATTGCAATCATAAAAACTTGAATTTTTAAAAGTGGGGGGGGCCAACTTCACGGACGTCTCGCTCGCTCTTTTATTTCGTTAATAATTTGTTTCCGGGTCTGTCCGACCCTCATCGGGGAAAGGGAAGCAATGTATCCCTAGGCCACAGAGAAGGAAAGAACAGATTCACAGCCACTAGTTTAAACGTGTTGCGCTTCTTTTAGAGGCTTTATTCCTTCAACGTTGGGATCGCTAGGTGCGATCCCCAGTGACCACAGTGCTATCAAGAGAGCATTTTTTAAACGACTCACTTAAAAACTCGAATGTACTAGAAGGCAGATACAAAATATGAGCTCAAGTTAGCCTGTCGGCTGGCGGTCACCGAGCAAGCTTCAGGTAGCACCCTCGCCCGTGTCTATCCCCCCCTCCATCGTCACTAAGTAACATAATCCTGCCACACAAATAAGTTTACTCTGACTGCACATTACAAAGAAAGCTTGAAACACAATGGACTTTTGTTTCAACTAAGGGACTGACTGGCTGTAAACTACAATTATTTGTTAAGGAGCACTGAGGAGAATTGCAGACGTTTAGAAATACCAATTTATTTAAGAATTGGTTAGATATTTTTTAATATTGTTTTAACCAAAATAAGGGTGAAAATACTGACCAGTTAAATAGTTTAAATTTTAATTATAAAGTGTTTTTAAATGTGTGATATCTTATATAAAACCGTACAAAACAATCCCACAAATTGTGACCCTATCAAAACATGACTATTTGATAGAGGAAGGCTACATACCATACCACGTGGCCACTAATGCAGGTATATAATATATATTTGATGCTATGTATTTAAATCATTATTGTATAATTGAAATAATTTAAAAACTGGTATTTTCCCGGTGTAAATTAAAATTCCCACACTCAAGTAATTAAAGTTAAAACAAAAATATAGGATGGTTTTAAATAGTTCTAAGGATTTCTGTTATTAAAAATTACGTAGTAAACACTAAAATTAAATTATTGTATTTTGTGAGAGTACATGGATGCAGGCCGGATAGTAATATAAAAATATTGCAGACAAACGGGCCGGTCAGCTATGTCTCGTGGGCCGTTTGTTTGTGAATACTGCCTTATCATTCGATCTTGAAAGGG
The DNA here is from genome assembly GCA_033556935.1 of Timema podura. Taxonomy (NCBI): domain Eukaryota; kingdom Metazoa; phylum Arthropoda; class Insecta; order Phasmatodea; family Timematidae; genus Timema; species Timema podura. The sequence continues at coordinate 3,547,510 of JAVRXN010000012.1, forward strand.
GGTTCTGTCTGTTAGTAAAAGTTAAATCAGTTCGAAATTTTAATTAATCATATAGGTCCCATACGTATGGATAAAATTATGTACAGTTTATTGAAGACATTTTTCAACATATTATATATCCTACACTCCATTTATCTTAAAAGTAAACAAACTTTCTTTTATGAATTACTAGCAATCCCACACGGCGTTGCCCGTGACCAACTGTGGTTTAAGTATTATATAAGCACCCCCTCCTCCCCCCATGGTGTCCGTATCTCTGAAACATAATTCTAAAACAGATAAAAAATATTTTCTTCAAAAATTTGTTTAAAATAGCTTAATTAAAAAGATAATTGAAAATTTAAAAACCCTGCTTTGAGGTGCATTCGGACTCCCTTCCGTCCACCTATGTTAAAAATTTCAGATCTCTGCATGTTGTAGATTTGGCTGGGCATCGCACACAAACAAACAAACACAGACACAGACAATTATTATTATAGACTATGTTGTAGCATTGTGGCTTATAAAATACGTCTATAGGCAAGTTTAGTCCATTAAAGTATTGATGTCACCTTTCAGTGTAAACCGATTGTAGGCTACATAAATATTATTTTGATACGTGAGATACAAAATAAATAGATATCTCAAAATGCTTTCCTATTTACTACTAACATATTTTGTTATTAAATGAATGATTTTTAAATAGGAACTAATGAATATGAAACTATACGCAGACAATTTTAACGTTATTTTATCATCACAAATTAAGATTAGATACTTATTGGTTTTACCGTTCGATTTTTAAAATATGTTGCTGGCTATATTGCATACAAGATAGAATGGAAATTTCACTGTAAGCTCTGCATGAATGCATTAACAAAATGTGATTCCAACATGGAGTCATGACATGATTATCTGATTTTTCATATAGCATATCTCAATAAAGGGCATGATGACTTAGGGAATCTCAAATCCCATACAGATATGTTCACACACATATCCTAGAAACATTTACTACGCAATTTCCTTATGTGCAACACAAAGAAGCTATTGTACCCTCCGTCGAGATTGAAAGGTAGCAACTTACTGGCTCACCCCCGCGAAGTATGTTATACCTCCTCACATGACTGCAGAATAGTTTGCCTAGCTACGCCCGAGGATGGAATTAGAGAAGGCCTTAAGTTCTTAAATTATTTCTTGACTGTTGGGAAGGAGTGATGGGGGAAGGGTTATGTCTTTTAGCGATGCCCAAATGAGTTGATTTACTAAGTTAATTTTAATTTACTGTTCTGATCATGATAAAAATCAATAATTATTATTTACATGCTTAGTCAGTAAATTATGTTTGCTCTCATTTTTTAGCTATTAAAAATCTAACCATGTCAAACGTTATTTTAGCACTGTTACCCACATTGATTGATCTTACATGGTAACATAAAGCAAGTCTCCGCTTTTCCAGAATATTCATTATTGTGTATAGCTAATTATAAATTTATTAATGATTAATTATTATATTCCACACATGTAACGTAAATAACAGATTAACTCTAAAAGATTTTTATTTTATTTGTAAGAAGCCGAGTTTAAAAAAACTTTTGTAATTTAAGGGTCTCAATACTGATTTAAATATTTTATATTATTTCCGGGTAGACAAAAAAAAAGATATTTGATAAAATCTTATCCATTGCACATATTTTAGTTATAAAAGTGAATTTATTTGTTTCTTCAAAGTTATTATGACTGTGTATAATTTTGTGGGACCATAGTTCGATTCCATACTTTATTTAATGTTACCATAGGGGATACAATATAACTATTAGTAAAAAGCTTTAGTAATTAATACTTTTATTGAGAAATGTTGTAGTTTATTAAGTTTACGTTGATTATCATTTTCTAATAAATTTAATCTATAATGGTGATTATTATGTGTTTAATTTTGTTTATTTTTTTGATTATTTATGTGATTATTTTTGTCAAATCTATTTTTTTACTAAATAAATTCTGGAAATTCAAACAATAAAACTGGCATTGTCGTAGGCAAGTATTAATACAATATAAGAGTTAGGAAATTTAAATAATAATTGAAAAACAAGGATAAATATTGTATTTGGTTTACGAGCTTAAAACCACTTTACATGATATCTCTGCTTTTTTAAGGTTTGGAATGTAAATATATTTAAGTAAAAAAAATTATAGCTCTGTACTGTTTTTAAGAATGTATGTCTATAGTCAAAGATGCTTGGAACTTCATAACTGATTGCAGTGTATTTATTTCTTTCAATCAGGATGTCTGCTAAGGGAGGCTCTCGCATACATACAGTCAGGGTTTGATTTTCCTTTAAAGATACGACCGGATTTATTTATATCTGTAACTTAGGATCTCTGGAACCACTTAACCAATTGCGGCGCAGTTTTAAATTTTATACTGAACCAATATCGAGGCAGGTTTTAGCATGATTTGTGTATAATCAGGTGTTTCGGTGTGAGTCCCGGGGAAGAGGCAAGCCGATTGCTTGTATACATTTATGGAACCACACAATTAATATGGGGTAGTTTTATTATTCTGTAGAGTATTTATCCAGGCATTTATTATTATAGTAATTGTAATTGGGTGTTTTGGTGTGAGTCCTGGTGAAGTTTCAGCCGGATATTTGTATATTTATATGGAACCACTTAACCGATTGCAATATAGTTTTTTTTTAGTAGAATATTTATCCAAGCAAGTTTTAACATGATTTAATCATGTTTTGTGTTGTGAGTCTCGGTGAAGAACCAGCCGGATATTTGTGAACAACTAATTCCGTAGTTAATTATTTTCCGTAGGATATCAATCAGGCAAATTGCAGCATGATAGACTTAGATTTTGGGGTTCGAGTCCCTGTTAAAGTTTCGGGTGGATGTTGTGTATATAGATCAACGTAGTTTTTATATCCAGACAAGTTTTAACATTAGTTTAATCAGATGTTTTGCTGTGAGTCCCTTGAAATACTGACATTCCTATCTATAATGGATTTTGTGGGTCAGCTGGAAGGGGAAATTCCGTTCTTCCGCGAAGAGGATAATATAGTCCAGAGTGGACTATAGGAGAATATTTATATGTAACATAATATTACCTATTTCAACCATCTTTACTAATAATTTCTGGGGGCTAGTGATGAAAAAGATACAAATTAAAGATGATGGAGCCACATTGGCTTGGAAGAAAGTTGGGAAAAAATTTAGGAAAACTTGTCTCAATATTCCCGGCCAGGACTACAACCCTGTTTCATTCATCACTGAAAATGGACCATAATAGAAATTTTCTGTCCGCATGACTACCGATGCAGTAAAATATAAATTATTTACCGTATTTCCTAGAATATTTATTTTACTTTGTAATTTTGGTTAATATAAGATATTTAATATTTTATTGTGTGAGTGTTTCGAGAAGATATCACACTGGTCTATAATCTATGATTAATTTGAAGCTTTCTTTTTTAAGTTCAATCAATAATGTCTTTATTACAATGAGATTATCAACAACTCACAGACCCACCCCGGTGGAGTAGTTAGCTGACGCGCTAGTTTCCTGTTTAGCTCGACTGATGTGGATAGGAAGATAGAGGTTCTAATCTCGCTCAGGTGAATTGGGGTAGTTTTTACTGAATAGTTTACCACTCTCCCTCCACGCAAATGTAGTTTCACCTCCTCTAACTTCAACCTCTCCAATTCCTAACACATTAGAGTAATTAGTACTTAGGCGTATTACCAGAACGGGTAGTAAGGCGCGGTACTAAAAAAAAACACATAAAAAATCCAACCCTCAACAATTGCTTTAAACACTCTTTCCTTGTCATATTGATTTAAGATTGACTATATGAAGGTTATTTGAGAAACAGGTGACCTGGTGGGCTAGGGGTAAGGTGTCAGACTTCTGTGCTGGGGTCCGGGGTTCAATCCTCAGTCCCGGCACAGATTTATCTGAATGCCAAACCCTTCCTTCACCTCTGACAAGTCTTGTGAATGTGAGGAATGCCAGGCCTCCACCGTGGTTCGGATTCCACGTTAAACTGTAGGTCCTCCATTTCATCTCACAATCACCCTACCATTACACATTAGCGTAAGTGCGTATAACCCGAACGGGTAGTAAGACGCGGTGCTAATAATAATAATAATATTTGAGAAACAGTGAAGTTTTCCTGGCACTCAAACATATTAATAAATAGCTCGTTCTGTGTGTGCTTGCTGGCCGTTAATGTCTACGTATAGCGTATAATAGTTAAATGGCGCTTGTCTAAAAGGAGGATGGATCACATTATTAACTTTATCAAGTAATGCACTAGCAAAATACTGACAGTTTCTAATGCAGTTAACTTTCATAAATCTTCTAAACATTTATGTTTTGCATTAAGCCAACAGTTATTACTGCTTCCAAGCTAATTTCAAGACCAAATAAATTATGTATTTCGTAGTCTGCGCTACAACCTTTATGTTAAAATCTCATACGGAGTCTCATACGGAGTTTAACCTACGTGTATTTATTTTTAAAATTCTATCATAATTTCTATAGTTATATTATTATAGTTTAAAACAATTGTATACAAACAATTTTTTACTCTCTTGAAGGCTATACTTTTGTAGTTTATGAGTATTTTAAATTCTTTGTAATAATGATTGAGCTAAAACAAGTAGACTCCACGTTGCTATGAAGAATTAGTAGTAGCTTAGACCATTAATTTTCGTCCACATTTTTATTTAATCAGATACATATTGATACAATTTAACATGTATAGACCTACAATCAGCTACAATTATATTAATGTGACAAATAAGCTATAATAATGATTGTGTCTAAAATATTTACAAAAAAATATTTCGAAACATTTTCTTTATACAGATTGATATCTTGGATCCTAACTATTAGTTCAAACCCAGCTGAGGTCGATGAATTTTTCTTGAATGTTTAACATATGTAGCACAACTTCATTCGGAGAGGAAGTAAAGTTGTCGGTGCCAAGTCGATTGTGGCATTTAAAAGAACCCTGGAAGGTGTGTGAAAATACCTTTCCCGGCAGAATTGGAAGGCTCTCTCGCTATTGCTCATAGATATTCTCATTTGCTGATATAATCACTCGGTGCATAACGTGCATGTTAAATACCTCAAATAAATAAAATAAATAGACTATTAGTTATAAATTACATATAGGCTAAGGCTCTTTCACAGTGAAGTAATAACCATAAATAACTTTTTTGGTTAATATAATAATAATAATAATAATATTTAGCACCGCGTCTTACTACCCGTTCGGGTTATACGCTTAAGTACTAATTACACTAATGGGTTAGGAATTGGGAAGGTTGAATTTAGAGGAAGTGAACCCGCATTTGCGTGGAGGGAGAGTGGAAAACCATTTAGGAAAAACCACCCTCAGTTCACCCGACCGAGATTCGAACCTCGATCTCCCCGTCCTCGGCGGTCGAGCTCAACACGACTAGCGCGTTAGCCAACTACGCCACCGAGGCGGGTTTTTTTTTGGTTAGCGAGTTTTGTATATTTCGTATACTAATTTTTAAAAAAATAAAGGTTTTTTTGCTTTGTGTCTTATTTATCGCCCTGGAACCCTAATTTTGAAAGTTGAAAAAAAAACTCGCTACTCATTATCTCACAAATCGCAGGCTGTACCAAAACAGAGCTAATTTTTAAAGGTTGCTAATCTCGTGCGAGTTGGTGTGGCGTTGTTTCACTTGTGAATGAGTTTTCAATCTGGCAACACTGTAAAACCTTGACGTATCAAAGGATTAAAGCGAAGGGATGCCACAATCCACCATTCTACAAGATGCGTCACTGAAAGTAAACACTATTATTGTATTGAGTGTATCATGTAATTCGGTTTGTTTGGTTTTATTAGGAAACCATCTTCCATTTGATTGCATCTAAGTTTATTGTCTCAAAAATTTCTCGGGTTATATAAGTATGAGTTAAACTTTCAGAATATTTAATATATTATTTAGTTCACTTGTTAGCGTGCTCGTCTGAATCTCAAAAATTCAATAGATCAATTCTAACTAGAGTACGTTTTAATATTATTTCGGAATAAAAAATCACTTGTTAATAATTTGACTTCAGTAAAACATTATTTTATATTAGCAACTATTTTTAAAACATAAATATGCACTAAATGTTGTTACTATGCAAATAACCATTAGCTTGCTTAGCCTTATTTTTAAATATGTATATTTTTATATTAAAAACCCAATAATTTTATTTTTAAATAATCAACAACATACAAAATTTCAAAATCAATGTACTGATTTTAATTTACAAAACTATTTAATTATTTTTAAATTAGAATTTTTTTGTATTCTACGTATGCTCAAATACCTTATATACTTCTATACAAAATTTTAAAATAAATTATATACTGATTAATACAAAAATTTAAAATGAAAGGTTTTTTTTCAGTCTGATAAATTTAAAAAAATAATTGAACTCTCAAGATTTGAACACTTGAACTCTAGATCATGAAGATGTCACGTTGCCATCCGAGCCAAACTGACTGTTAAATAAATTTGAAAAAATTAAGAAATATACTATTACAATTTCACACAAACAAATGTTTTTATTGAAGTACTGAACAAAGTGTCAAAAGCAATCTTATTTCTTACTTCTGTAAAGCTCTTTTGTACAATAGTAGGATTATTTCAACAAAATCACTCTCAGAATGTTTCAACCGAAGAGGGGTATGGCGTCCAAACCGAACGGGTGGTGAGACGTGGTGGTGAAAAAACAAATAATAATTTGCCTAAGATCGAATACTTGATACACCACATCCAACAGTAGTTCATGGAATGTTACAAGGCCAACCCATCGAAAAAAATTATATTTTATACCCAACTCAAGTTCAAACATGATTTCCTAAACCTCTCCCTTGAATCGTATCCAAGAACGATAAATAATTAGTAAGGACCTTACAGTAAAGTTAGACTCGCAAAGAAAACTAAATTCATACAACGTGGTGAAAATATGTTTGTTCAGAGAAATTATCCATAATATTCATTTAGATCCCTTTTTTTTATATGTCAATATTCTAACTACGGTGCCACATTTTCTCATGAAGAGAATAAAATAATATGTTTAAGTCATGTAAAAACGTAATTTGTAAAGAAAGTAGAACAAATATACAAAAATCAACGATGAGAGAGTGGTGTCAGATATTAACCAGAATAAAGTTAATTTTGATTAATAATCCCTGGTGACCTGGCGGTCTAGGGGTAAAGTGTCGAGCATCTGTGCTGGGGGTTCGGGGTACAATCCTCGGTCCCGGCACAGATGTATCTGATTGCCAAATCCTTTACTTCACCTTTGACAAGACGTGTATTAATCATAACTTGTGAATGTGTGGAATGCCAGGCCTCCACCGTGGTTCGGATTCCACGTTAAACTGTAGGTCCTCCATTTCATCTCACAATCACCCTACCATTACACATTAGCGTAAGTGCGTATAGCCCGAACGAGTAGTAAGACGTGGTGGTATTATTATTATTAATAATAATATTAATAATAATATTAATAATAATAATAATAATAATCAATAAACAATTATTTTCAAAACTATGATGTATTTCATGTGCGTACTTTTTAACACAAGATTCGAACCTTGTCCTCCACGTCATGATTAACTGGAATACACCGCATGAGAAACCACTTAAGAAATGCAACCTCATCAAACCCAATCAGAATTTGAGCCCTGACCTCCTTTTCACCGGAAAAACGTACTAAATTAACTTGACATCCAAGCTAGTTTATACGTTGTCTTCCTCACACTTTTTCGTATAAGATCATCCCCTATCGCAACTCCTTATTTGGACCCTCCTAGAAAATTCTTCTGTCTAATACCTCCTTGACTCTGGAAGCCTAGCCTGTAACATCCAATTGATAACTACACTCTAAACTATCGAAACGCATGGCTGGAGAGGATGTTGCTTGTATTGTGTTTGGTAAATGCAGGCCACGCTGGCCTATTTAACCACGGAGAAAGATTGGTTTGCTATAAGCATTTCATGACAGCAAGCACTGACTCGAAGGCCAAACAAAACAAACTAAAAAATTTCATTTAATAAGAAGACTACGTATAACACGATTCAACCGTTTCGGTGGTCACATGTTCTAAGATGCTAGCCTCTCAATAGACTAAACTGACAATGACGGGGATATCCGGGTTCACTGAGAGGGTTTTTCCTAAACGGTTTTCAACTCTTTATTCACGCAAATGTGGGCACACTTCCTGTAAATTCAGCCATCCTTAACATTAACTAATAGTATACAGGCGTAAAACCCGAATGGGTGCGGTGCGGCACTAAATATATATATATATATATATATATATATTATTTGGTTCTGAACCTACATAATACGGATTTATATAAACTTACATATTAATATATTGCTTCCTTGAAAAAAAGGAATACGCACATTGAAATTTTTCTATGCCACAGTAATGAGCCAGTAACTATTTTAAAATATTTATACGTAGAATTAAAAAATATAATTTTTAAAATAACCAATTTAGCGTGAAAAGCTCTACCTAGAAATTAGTGTAGGCCAAAATCAATAAATCCTTACATCTTTACTAACAGGGATGGGATATGGGTGGTGATAAAAAATTTCTAGTAAATTGTTCCCACCTCCTTGACATAAAACCTGTCCTTGAGCTTATGAACACACTTTTGTCCACTACATTGTAATGTATGGAATTGGGAAAATGGATATTGAGGGCTAAGGTCTGCTTATACAGACCAGCCAAGTGGAGCCAGCCTTTGGGCTAAATAAATACACTCTTAAGTTTTATAAGATAAAAAATATATAAACGCAAACAATTGATTAGTTGATAAACGAATCATATTTCACGTGTTTAAAATATCTAGCAATTCTAGTCCAGTTTGTCAATTATGGGAATGTTAGGGCTAGAATCTCAGCTGAGACTATTGAGGGTGTTTATTCCTAAATTGTTTCGAACCTTTCCTCCATGTAAATATGTAAACATTCAATCCGATCTCCTTTACCATAACTCACTCACGTATTATTATGCTTATAGCACAGAAGGGTACTAAGAAGTGGTGTTAAATTTTGTTTGATATATAAATATATTCTAACATCTTTTCTTGGCTATGTTATCCCTCTCGCTGTAGCACGGAAACTTGCAATAGAATAAATTGTCTACATTTCTTTAAATGTTTTTTGAATGGAGTATATTTTATTTTTCATTACCATCTCTGAAAATTTCGTCAAAGAGATGTGAAGTGGATATAATATTATGATGCTTGTTTGCCAATGAAAGGTTATACGACGTAGAAAACTAAAGAGCATATGAACAAATGACATTTAGAAATTAAATTTTTACTAAGATACAACCATGTCCTCACAAACGATATAGTTGGTTTTAAAAATACGATCATTCAAATAAAAATATTTCTATCGTCCTCAGAAAATTGTGAACGCCAAACTTTTCACTGTCAGGACTAACGGAACATCACCGGGAGACAAACTCCCATTAGGATCTCGGTTTTAAACCTACTCCACTACCACCGGGATGATGTATTACACCTTGCTGCAAACCAGCAAATTACGTCATCACATGTCAGGCCACTTCACCGGGGACTCTCAGCCCAATCCTATTGACATAAAAAATCTATTATTGAATAAATGGAATTCCTTCAGATATAAATAACTGCACAAAAATGGGCTAAAATATACCATAAATACTAGGCAACATAAAAAAATATCCGGTTGGAACTTCTTCGGGATCACTCCAAAACACCTGATTTATCATGCTAAATAATGCCTGGATTAATATCCTATCAAGAAGGAAAAACTACATCCCAATCGGTTAAGTGGTTTCATATATATATATATATATATATATATATATATATATATACAAATATATATGTATACAAATATCCTGCTGACACTTCACCGGGACTCACACCAAAACACACGATTATAATTATTACACTAAAAAGTTGGATTAATACTCTACAGAATAATAGAAATTACACCATAGTAATTGTGTGGTTCCATAGATATATATAAACAATCGGCTGGCCCTTCACCGGGACTCACACCAAAACACCTGAATATACACAAATAATGCTAAAACCTGCCTGGATATTGGTCCAGTATAAAAATTAAGTAAAAACCGCACCGCAGTCGGTTAATTGGTTCCAGAGGTCCTAAGTTACAGATATAAATAAATCCGGCCGTATCTTTAACGGAGATTCAAACCCTGACTGTATGTATGTGAGAGCCTCCCTTAGCAGACATCCTAATGAATATAAATTAATGTACTACAATCAGTTATGAAGTTCCAGGCATCTTTGCCAACAGACAGACATTCTTAAAAACAGTACAGAACTACAATATTTTTTACTTAAAGATATTTACTTTCCAAACCTTAAAAAAGCAGATATATCATGTAAAGTGTTTTTAAGCTCGTAAACCAAATAAAATATTTCTCCTTGCTTTTCAATTATGTAAACCTCCTTACTCTTATATTAATAATTGTTTAAGATATGGCCAGTTTTAATGTTTGGATTTCCAGAATTGATTTAGTGAAAAAACAGATTTGACAAAATAGTTTTACCATTATACATTTAATTTAATAGAAAATTATCATCAACGAAAATCTTATTAAACTACCATTTTTCTCAATCAAAGTATTTATCAAAACTTTTTACCAATAGTTATATTGTGGCCGTTATGGTAACAGTAAATAAGGTATGGAATCGAACTATGGTCCCACAAAGCTATAGACAGTCATATAAACGTTGAAGAAACAAATAAATTCACTTTTATAACTAAAATATGTCCAATAGATAAGATTTTATAAAATATCTTTTTTTGTACACCCTGAAATAACATAAAATATTTTAAATTAGGTTTGGTGCCCTTAAATTATCTAAGTTTTTTAAACTCAGCTTCTTAAAAATAAAATAAAAATATATTAAAGTTAATATGTTATTTGCTTTACATGTGTGAAATATGATAATTAATTATTAATAAATTCATAATTAGCTATTCACAGTAATAAAGATTCTGAAAAGAGGGAGACCTGGTTTAAGGTTCCATGTAAAACCAACAAATATGGGTAGCACTGCTGTTAAAATAATGTGTGGCGTGGTTAAATATTTAACAGTTAAAAAAAATCCAGCCCATATATTAATGAGACAAAACATAATTAATTAACTAAGTATTTAAGGAATAATTGATTTTATTAGGAAGGGAACCAAAAAGTAAAATTTATTTAGTAGATCAAACCATTAGTACATTGCAAAAAGACATATCCCCTCCCCCATTACTCCTTCCAGACAGTCAAGAAATAGTTTAAGGACTTAAGGCTTTCTCTAAATCTAGCCTTGGGAGTAGCTAGGCAAACTATTCTTCAGTCATGTGTGGAGGTGTAGCATACCACGCGGGCTGATTTATAAAGTTGATACCTTACAATCTCGACGGAGTGTACATATAATGTTAGGAAAGGCATTGAGGAAAATAAGGATAATATAACCTCATTGGTCTAAGCAATGCAAAAAGCACAAAGCCACTCCCTTAAAGTTATAATCCACAATAACTTGCTGTGGACTGCAAAGGAGAATATTTAATGTTTTGGGAAACCGACGCAGAAAATATGAAACGTATTACACCAATAATCTCATCTCGTTGAGTGAACTTTGGAGAGTTGAGTACTTGTGACTTTTAGCTGAATTTGATCCCAATTAAATGTAATAAATTAACTGTTTTGACATATATCTATGAATCTATATTCTTGTCTCAAAAGCTATATTTGTAGCGTGTTCAATTTTGAAACGTTGAAATAATGTAGTTTTAATGTTGAATAGTTGTGATTGTTTTACAAACAAAACCTGCTGTTTGGCTTAAGCTTTAGGTTAACAACTTTGTCTTTTAAATAGTAGGCTTGGATAGGAAGTATGGTTCAATAAAACACTTTAGCTGTTAAAGTGTGTAAAGCTCAAATATATACCGGTATCTAACTAAACATTCTTCATAAGACTATATAACTATAGTTGATAAGTTAAAAATAAATACAATATTCAAATAATGTGACATTATGACTGTATGAACTCAAAAACTTAAATAAGTGGCCAAAGTAATATTTACTACTCTTTGCTTCTTAAATTGTTATTATTCTATTCCATAGTGTCATTGAGTCTTTGGTTGAAAGTAGTTTTAAGAATATATAGAAATGTGTCTACACCATTGAAGTGTATAAGACTATGATTTGTGCTGTCTTTACTTAAATAGATAATGTTTACTTTCTCTCGACACCTTGAAGAGAAAAGTACTTTGCTCGTAAAAAAGTCCAAATTTTGATAACTGTCAAACTCCGAAACCGAAAAGGTATTTTTTGCGATGCCGTCTGCCTGTGTGTCTAGTGTCTATATCTAGGCCTAGAGCAAACACCATTTAACTGATCAGGCTAAAACTCAGTATTAATGGTTTCTATAAGTTTCCCCCGAGGAGTGTTTGGAGTTGGATATCTACCCTAAAATTGAGGGTAGTTTATTAAGGTAAAAAAGAGAGAAAACAAGCTATCACAAAATCCGTTGTAACGATTTTTATTAAATTTCGTATCTGTGCATTGTTTATCATTATAAACTAAATGGCCGTTCTAATCATTCCATGAACATAATTTTAAGGGTAATTTACATATGCAGATATTGCCAATTTTAATCATATATTTGCAAGTATTTGAGACACGAAATAACTCATTGTTGTAAGGTTGTAACAAACTTAAAATTAAAAAAAACTTTTACTTGAAATATATCTTTATAAAACCCATAGGGGGCTGTCCATAAATTACGTAAGGATGTTTTTTCATTATTTCGACCCCCCTTTTTTCCCAAATCTCCCTACTTAAGGGATCGTAAGATATCTTGTTCCCCCCTCTCCCCTTACCGAGCTTACGTAATTTTCTTACGATTTGGTAAATTATATTATTTTAGACAATAGGATTGGTGATGTGAAATTATAGAATACTTATCGCAGTAAAATTAGGTGTAACATATCATAAATAAATGACACTTTATAGTTATGTATAGTTGTGTACGTCTATAGGCTACGCTTCAGCGCCTTCTGTCATCGCTAGGTGCAACCTTTTTGACCACGCGTCTGTAGAAGTGTTTTTTAGATTTTATCTCACTATAAACATTGATAAAATTCTTAGTTAAGATGGATTCTACCCACCCCTATGAAAACGAAAGAAATTACTGACCCCAAAAAAAATCCTTACGTAATTCTTGAATAGTCCCTAGCTTCCGAGCTATTGGTAATTTCTTTTTTAATTGAGGTCTTGGAAAACCGGATTTTATTATTATACTTATTGATGAAAATATGTAAAATAAGTAAAATACGAAAAATTAACAATACGTTTCTTTCATTTATGCCTCTTTGTGGAATGTAATGCTCTTTTTTTCTATCATGTTTCTGCAAAAATGTATATTACCTGGGTTCACAACTCTTGTGAGTTTTAAATAAATGTTTCCATTTTTAGATAAAGGAGAGAGAAAATCTGTGGGGTGCACCGTACCATTTATTTATAGAGTTAGGCCTAGTTATTAGCCTTAATTATATGGAAACTAGTTAATACTATACAACTAAACTAGTTTGTAGTTTCATCTTTATTAAAACATTATTTCTCACTTAGTAGGTACCAAAACTGATATTAGAGAAGAATCATCTATTGAAAACATTTATCTACAGTTAATTTTGACCAAATAGTCCATTTCAACTGCTATTTAAAAATAATATATCCAAATATTAGAAGTATAAAGTTCAAGTTTGAGGACTTATTATGTTTTCGCTCTTATATTAAACTAAATATTGATTAAATAATATTAACACGAGTGTGGATATACGGGGATGAGACATTATTGCTTAAAATTCCAAACTACAAGGTCAATTCTGCCTGTAGAGACAATAAATGATGTGGGGGAGTTTGTGGTTTTGTTAGAAGATCTTAATGGTTTCAAACATGGACATTTGAAATTTTTACTAAAGGTACCTTTTTGTCCCTAGACCAGAGATAGTACTAAATTTTGTGAAATTCATCAACCTCTAAAAGATGAAAAAGGTGGTTCAAAAGTTTTTAAAATTCACTGACCATGCATTTGACTTGTCTTGTCAACCGCCAAACTAGCACCAGTAAGCAAGGAAGAATCCATTGTGACATCATTCAAGGTCGTGTTCTATTTCTCTCTTTTCAATCCGCCAAACTTGCGCCAGGTATGAGTCACCGGGAAAAACCCATTACCACATAGATTGGGAAGGGGTTTGGAGAGAGGGGTTGTGGTATTGCGATGACGCCATCGGGAAAACCCATTCCAGGGAGAGGTTTGCCAAGGTCAATGAGCCAGCTCGCGGTTTCAAGGTCACGATCTATTCCTGTCTCGACTCGTCCTGACAAGCCGCCAAATTGGCGCCAGTCATCAGGTAAACCCCAGGGGGGAGTGTTGCGACATAACACGCAATGATTATTTCACAAAGCTTCGGGTCAAAGGTCAAATTCAAGGTCATGTTCTTTTCTATCTTGTCGAGCCGCCAAACTGGTGCCAGTCATTAGGGAAAACCCATTGCCGGGGAAAGGATCAGGGTTGCCAGGGTCAATAACCGCATGTACTAGCTCACGGTTTCAAGGTCACGATCTATTCTTCTCTCGACTTGTCTTGTAGAGCCGCCAAACTGGCGCCAGTCATCAAATAAACTCAGGGGAGAGTGTTGCGACATCACACGCAATGATTACGTCACACAAATCGAGGCGACTTGTCTTGTCGAGCCACCAAATTGGTGCCAGTCATCAGGATAACCCATTGTCACATATAAGTGGGAGGGGGAGGACTGCCAGGGTCAATGACCTCATTTAATAGCTCGTGGTTTCAAAGTCACGATCTATTCCTGTCTTGTCGAGCCGCCAAACTGGTGCCAGTCATCAGGGTTGCGAAAGAGCGATGACGTCATCGGGAAACCCATTGCCTGGGGAGGGGAGTTGGAAAGCCAACAGCCAATCAGAGAGCGAGGGGGACGACCAATCATCGTCGGGGTCAAAGGTCAAATTGGGGCCATACGCCCCACCATCTACTTACGTATTCCACTGGTATTATTGAAAGAACTGTCAGACTAGGGCAGGTGTCCGTGATATTCGACACTCGTTAAAGATTCATTGAAAGCCACCTTATCACCAATGCTTAGTATTTCCACCAAATCTTTTCAAGATGTATTTTAAAGATTGAAGAAAACGTTTGTTTGTAGGTGTTAACACTTTCGTCAATCTTCTCCTAATGTAGGTTAGCTTCGTGAACTTCGATGTTTTATTCCTGCCGTATAATATACCTATTACGTTGCCTACGTTTTAAATGTAAGCGGATAGCGATTGTCTTTCCACGAAAACTTATACAATCTCTGTTCTAATCCGCCAGCCACACGCTAATTCTATCAACTATACGCGTGCTCATCGGCATGTAATTGACGTTCCTAGGCACCTCCGCAATCTTTAACCAGGTGAAACTGTTGGGAAAATTCGTGAATCCTTTTTGCAGGCTCGCCGTTGATCTACGCTCCTTTGGTGAAGCTACATTTCATTCTGATGACGTTCACTCTCAAAATATTGACAGGATATCTATAGATGTGCACCTTATTGGCCTCAAGACTCTTCTATTCAAAGCTAAGTAGAGAGGCAAACGTATCCTATATGTAAAATTGATCTCCTTTGCGTAAGTTATATGACACCATAAAGTGTTTTGGTTTCCAAAAGCTGAGATTTCTATTCCTTCTAAAATTCGTTTTAGATAACGCACCAACTCCTTGAATTCATAATATGCTCCAATGCTACGTAGACTCTTTCCCCTAAATAAAATTTACTATTTTTTTAAATCGATGTTTGGAATATAGTTGAAAGTTTAAAAAAATTGATAAGACCAAGAGCCCAATCATCTTTACCCTCCAACATAATGGTAGGAAAATGGTTTGCTCACAAATCATAACTATTACCCATCATTATTAACGATAAGAACTTGAATGAAAGATCTAATCTTTTGATTTCACACAAACATAAATGTCCTCAAATCTCACTGTCGTACGTTTGTAAACGTTTATGATTGTATCTAATAACACTGCTATCATTTAGATAACGGAACCAGCTCAAGTGGAGGTATCAGATCCCCAAAACAGTCAAAATATTGCACGTTATTTTCCCATTTTATATATGCAACCCAGTGCCTACAATGTCCAAGCTTATCGTCTAGGTTTACGATAGGTCATTCACTCACTCTTGGTCGAGGTGGTAAATTATTGCGTATTTAAGAATCAGATAGCCAAAGATATTACTTATGCTTTTAGTGAGGATTACTCCATCTAGATATCATATTCTGAAAATTGAAAAATGACACCTGGACACAGAAATCGAACCCAGGACCTTGGCTTAGTACGCCAGTGCTCTAACCACTGAGTCTATCCAGGAATCGTCCTGTGCCCAGGGTCATTCTTCACTCATATTTTAAGGCAGATTCTATGATGGACATGTGGAAATCGTCAGCTACAAATGTGTGATTTTATTAAATCACGAGCTATCTAATAACGCAGCCACCTTCGACTCAGTAGTTGGCTTGTTACTGCACTTGTACAATTATTATAATTGTAAGGGATTGCATATTAAGATTCAATTTCTTTTCCACATATGACATTGAGCCACTGACAGAATAGTCTGAAGCCATTCCTCCAAATGGATTAGCGTATTCAAGAAAGAAGTACCCTTTTGACAAGATACGTCAATATTGTGAAGATGAGTGGAAATACATTCTATGTCCACATTCCAGTCCTCCACCCACTGAAGATGAACAGCAAATGTAAGAGCAACCTCAAGAAGACGTGGTTCAAGAGACTCCATCCCAGCCCCCGCCTAAGCAAATGAGACGTAGGAAAAGAACAACTAAAACGCTTGTGTGAGGAAAAAAAATATGAGGGCTAAATGATCTTCTAATAATAATGAAAATTTATAAACAATTATGTATGATAAACATACTATAATTATGTTGTATTAAAGGTTACATTTTTTTCTGTCTCCGGAGTATTTTTTATTTTAACATTCTTTTAGTTATTCCTTTTCAGCAAAAAAGGTTTTAAGTCGGAATGAAAATCTAAAGACAGTTTAAACTCGTCACAAAATTTTTCATTTGGATGGACCATAATAGACGTACCTCTTGGCAAGTATTGTTTTGGTGCTTGCTTTTGTAAAATGTAAAACTTTAACTCTTATTTTCTCAAAACACACTTTTTAAACGTTCGTTTTCAAATGCCTATAAATTTTACAATTTTGTGAGTATTTTAATCATTTCTGTATCATTTTATTCAAATTTTGTGTAGTTCCCATGGAACCAATAACTCAATTTGACCTAGGTGAAGATAAGGTCAATTTCCCTGTGACCAGTCACATATATCTAGCACAATAAAAATCGGTCTAATTGTCCCCATTAAATATTTTAGGAGATCTATGGTATATGGGCTATAGGTGTAAACATATAAGCTTTCTGGAACCCTAAATGGTTTATTTTATTTGATGCATGACCCTGTCTTTCTCTTGGGAAGCCAATATTTGATGTTGAAAATTAGTGTTAGTAAAATCTATCATTATTTGTTGCCTACCTCTTCACGGTTTAGTTTCTTTGGTGCTTCCATCCTCTCTTCCTCTTTGGAAGGCAATATTTGGTCTTGGTCCTCTGATACACAATGATCACTTTGGGACAGATAGTACAGTTTGAAGTACGCCCACCACCGCTTCAGATGGAAGTTCCAACCTGGACAATCGTACAATATTATAATATAGTGCTAAGTAGCTTAGAGCTTAATCAAACAAACTCAATAGCTAAAGTGAAATAAATAAGTTGGGTAGAGAGTAGCCCTAGTCTTTTTACACAAATAACCCAAAATTGTGTAAAAATTGTATTGAAAAATATCACTAACTTATAGTTTGTTTAGATTGGCCTCACGATCAGATTTGGGAATGCAAGGAGCTTGTTGAGGTAAGAGTGTTGGAGCCGATGAATCAATCTCACCCACTCAAGTATGCTACAGCTGGCGATCAGCCCACAACTCCACCAACACCACTGACAGCAAGTGGGGGAGGCATTCAGTTCAAAGTCATTATTTAGTAAATAATTTGATAACCTTACTAAATGATAACCACAAATTAAAGGTTTTATTAATAAAGTTTTGATTCTCAGAAGGGGATCAACAAGAATACCAAAGGTAATTATTTTCGATTGGTGAATATAATAAACAAAAAATAAAGTTCCAAGCTCTTTCTATTCCATAGACATGTCTTCAATTTATACTACATCAGAGAAAGTTTCTAATTTTACATTTACATACAACATTGATAAGTATTACTACTAAAATTGCTAACTATTATACCAATCCAACACTCCATCTATTGGAACACGAACAGTCCGCCTATCATAACATTACTGGCTCATGTTTTCCATCTAAAAAAAGTACCTACATTTAAATTATATATATCTATTTACACACACATATGGACAAGACATATGCCATACTGGCCGTAAGGCACACAAAAAACCAATTTATAACTCCAGAAGGCAAATTAAACACATTTACAAACTGGGAATCGGTAAAAGACAAATTTATAATTTATATTTCCAGAATGGAATTTAAATAAATTTACAAAGATTATGATTCCAACCAACACTTGTAAAAAAAATCCAGATGGGAATTCATTACATTTAATGAATTGTGCAGATTAACAAAAATATTTACAATTACAATATATTAAGTGCTTACATTTTCAATAAAATGGTAGTAGTCAGTAAATCCTTAAGGAAGAGATAATGGCCAGAGAGGCTAAAATTAGAGTACAGCATACCTATTAATTGCTGTTTGCCATGTTTTCATCTTGGTTAATTTGTATGTTTAATATAATGCTATTGATTCTTTTTTTTTTACTAGCTGTTCCACAGCTACCAGATGGATACTAAGGACTCAGTAGCTCAACATATAGCAATGGTGGAATATCTGACTCGTTATGTACGCTCAGTTGGTGAAACTTTAAGTGATTTCGCAGTAATGTCCTAGATACTAGGTACTTTGCCTAGAAAACTACGTGCTGTAAGGCAAGGTTGGTTTTCTATTCAAAAGAACAACAAACTATATATAATTTAACTGTTTCGATTGATAGAAGAGGAAGCTAGTTTAACTTCAATGGAAGAACGTGAGCAAGAACTTGCTACTGAAATGAAAAGTGTGGGGTTTTCTAACAATAATTCCAAAACCACTAGTTTTAACAAAGCTAAAGTCAAGTGTTACAAATGTCACGGTAAAGGCCACTATGCTCGTGACTGCCGCGCACCAAAAAATCCAAATATCAACTGTAGTATTGAAAATAAAAATTAGAAAATGTCTTCGAACAGTCAGAGTAATTTCTCAGCATTCAACACCTTTGAGAACATAGACTCTATCACTGATAGTGTTGCTAGGATATTGGACAGTGAAGCTTCTTCACATATGACAGGGCACAGAGGATATTTCTCTACCTTGGAGCGGTTGGACAATCCATAGACTGTAGTGCTTGGTAGTGACGTCAGCTGACTGTTAATGGAATAGGTACCATACCAATTAAAAAGTTGATTACTACTGGTTTGTTCGATTCCAATCGGGAATGTACTGTTTGTACCGGGACTTAGAAGGAACTTTTTCCAGAAGGTGTTCTCACCAAAAAAGGCATGAAAGTAATCAAAGAAGAGGATAAAGCAAGAGTTTATCATAATAATAAGTCAGTAGCAGAAGGTCTGAGGGGTTTCAACAACTTATATTACATGTTTTTCAGTACAGTTCCCGCTTCTGAATCAAATTTGATTTCATCTGAATCCAACCTTCGAATTTGACATGAATGCCTAAGCCATCTAAATATGAAAACTATTAAATAAATGGCACTTAAAGAATTAACATCTGGTTTAAATCTATCAGGGAGTGAAGATTTATTTTATGAGCCATGTGCCTTAGGTAAACAACACAAACTGCCGTTTCCAAAGTCTACGTATAAGTCAGCTCAGGTTGGTGAACGACTGTTTAGTGACCTTTGTGGTCCGATGTCTGAACCATCAATTGGAGGTGCCAGGTATTTTGTGTCATTCAAAGATGTACTGTTTTGGATACAGAGCTATTTCTTTTCTGAAACACAAATATGATACATTTAATGCCTTTAAGAACTATTTTAATATTGTCAAAGACAAATATAATGGCAGCATAAAAAATTACATGCTGAAAACGGAGGCGAGTATGTAAAAGAAAACTTCCATAGTTTTGCTTGTACTAATGGAATATAAATAGAAAGGACAGCCCCCTATAGTCCAGAGCAAAATTCACGTTCAGAACGTGACATGAGGACCATCATGGAGATAGAAAGGTCCATGATCCATGGAAGGAGACTTCCTACGTACCTGTGGGCTGAAGTAGTAAATGCATCAGTGTACATCTTGAATATAACACATTTCACAGATGCCCAAGTCGACCCCGTATGAAGTATGGACAAGAAAGAAGCCTACTCTCCCTCATATCAGAGTATTCGGTTCTACAGCCTATATGTTTACCCAGATGTAAAACGTAATAAAGTAGACCCAAAATCTAAGAACATGATACTAGTGGGTTATGATGGAAATTCCACTAATTACAGATTGCTAGACCTTAAACAAATTAGAGTGTCAAGAAATGTCATTTTCTATTAGAACGAGCAGGGAGTAGATAAAACATATTCCCGCAAATTTTCACTCACTGAAAAATTGACAGACCCCAATGAAAAGGATAAAGAGATTGCTACAGATGAAGAGAAAGAACCTCCAATAAATCCTGAAACAGAGGAATCTCCCACTACAGAACAACAGCGTATACTACGATCTAGATAAGATATTTGCTTACCTAGAATACTCATTGGAGAGTGCTCCTTTGTTGAAGCTGTGGCTCTTTATACCGATGGATAATGTACCATCTACTCTCCAAAAGGCTACAAGCTGCCTTGATTCTGTATATTGGAAAGAAGCCATACAAGAAGAGCTAGATGGGATATGATATCTAGACCTAAAGAGAGAAAAACTATAGCATGCAAATAGGTCTTTAAAGTAAAGCGAGCACAAGATGGAGAAATATCACGCTACAAAGCAAGGCTTTGTGCTAAAGGCTATTCTCAAAATGAAGGAGTCGATTACCATGAAACCTACTCTCCTATTGTAAAATATGACAAAATACGTTTACTACTTGCAATAGCTGCACAGCATGATTGGAAAATGATTCAATTTGACGTTAAAACAGCTTATTCATGGTAAATTGGAGGAATAAATATTCATGGATCATCCTGAAGATTTAATTGTTGAAACCTGAATGGTGTGTAAACTAAATAAGTCATTATATGGACTGAAGCAGATTCTGCGATGCTGAAACCGAAGATTCAACGATTTTCTTTTTAAAAAAATTGTATTCAAGAAATCTAATGCTGACAGCTGTGTATATAAAGGAGTATGTCATGGAGCGAAAATTGTCCTTATACTTTATTTAGACGATGGACTTATTTTTAGTGAAGTCAAACAAGCTCTGAAGTTTGTACTAAGCAAATTATAATACAATTTTGAAATAACTACTCTTGAGATAAATAGTCTCCAACGATTCTCTTCGTGTGTTGGAATGGAGATAATCAAGACTGAAAATTCCATATTCATTCATCATAAAAATGATGTCAACAAAATGATTAAACGTTTCAAACTAGAGGATGCCAACGTGATGGCTACACCATCAGATTCATCTGTACGGCTTGAGCCGTTAGCCATTGAGTCAGAATCAGTTGATGTGCCATTCAGAGAGGAAGTTGAATCTCTGGTTTTTGCTGCTATTGTAAGTCGAACTAAATATAATGTTTGCAGTCAGTAATGTCATCAAATATCTTAACAACCCCAGCAAAGATCCCTGGAACTCAATTAAAAGGATTATAAAATATATCAAAGGCACTTCGAACTTTGGAATCAAGTATAGAAGACTGGAAGAGCCTGAATCCCTAATCGGGTATCCTGATTCTGACCGTGCAGGAGACTTTGAAACCCGTCGATCAATATCAGGCTATATATTCATGCTGGATAAAGGACCTGTGACTTGGTCAAAACAGAGGAAACAATCACTTACTCTCTCTACCACTGAGACTGAGTATGTTGCTGCCTCCTGCGCAGTCAAGGAAATAGTTTGGCTATGTTCCCTACTATCAGAACATCAAGAAACATTGGGAGCCTCTACTGTACTCCATATTGACCACCAGAGTGCCATGAAACTAATCAAAAGTCCAGAGTATCACAAGAGAACCAAACATGTGGACGTTCACTACCACTTTATTAGAGAGTAGTATCAAGATGGTTCCATTGCTGTCAAGAATGTGCCATGAAGATATCAGTGTGCAGACATACTAACTAAATCTGTTTCTATGGATATTTTTTAACATCTGTGTGAATTGATAAGAGAGCGCAACATTGAAGTGTAAATAAGTAATTTGTTACTTTAACAGTCTGTATTTTTTTTAAATATCTTTCTGATTATTTATTAACTCTTTTTTCAAGTATAGGTACTTAATTAAGAGGGAGTGATGAGAAAAATTCGCGTGCTTGTTAATCTGTTATTATAAATGTTTACATTGTAATGATATGGAATTATAGATCCTAGTAATTTATTATTCGCATTTGTATTCATAATTAAGATATTATAACTGAGAGCGGGTAGTAAGATTTATTTGTGTTAAGTTGTTAAGTTTCAAGGTGTGGCGACATCTTTCTACGTCTCTCTATGAAAAGCCAATGCAGTTTTGTAAACAGAAACGCACCTGGATGACCGCACCTTTTTTTAAAGAAACTTCGAGAAGGAAATGTCGCCGCTAGATATACCTCTTCAGGGTAGGCATCTACTTCAATTTCCTTCCTGACGAGGAGCCGTGTAGATAGAGTCGATGTTCTAAATCTCACGTGTGGGGAATTATCGTGTATATGACGTGATAGTCGGGCTTTTAAATTAATATCTGCAACGTGTTAAATATCTAGCAATAAACTGTTTATCTACTTAAAATAAAAAACTATCAAACATCAGAACTTGTAATTTATAAAATAAGACATCCCTTTTTAATTACTGTAATACAGGATAGCAAACTTGGACCCAATTCAATCATTATATCAAATATCACACTAATGGTGGCGAACAAACATTAATATATCAGGCTAGCTCTTTTAAACGTTACAACATGTATATCGCTCCTAGTGGATTTGTATGGTTGCCTTGCAAGTATAATTAATACCTCTGTATGGTGTAACCTCTTAGCTCACACTAGATAGGTATTTTTTGGGCAATTGTTCTTTGCCTTGTTTTTACCTTGGTTAATTTGTATAGTTAATAAAATATTATTAATTATCTTTATCAAGGGAACGTTAATAAGTTCTTCAATAAATCCTGTATCACCGTGCTTTCTTCTTAACACTCTTTCTAGTTTTAATTCTTCGGTTAACCACTCGGCAAGGTAAGGCTGCCAAAAGACAAATGCCTAATCCGGGAAGCTGTTGAAAATGGAGACTCATGTTTGTAGGTGTAGTTACCAAGATGCGGGAGCTCTTTGTTGTGTCTTTTCGAAACCTATCCTGTTAAATACTGAATTGCACTTCTTTCAAGGTCATCAATTCCCTGGTTCTGATCGATCTCTGGGACAAACTGAAGTTCACTAACACTCAAGTATAATCAGAGGAGAGGTTTGATCATTTTTTTTATCCCTCCTCTGACTCGAATCGGATATAATAAATTCTCCAGTACATTCTCATTGAATCTTTGCGTTAAAATATAATGAAAGCTATGCTCTTCTTCAAATTTTGAAAGAGCTCGACTAATAACTTTGATTAAATTATACATCCTTTCTTAAATAAATTACTTGATTTAATAACACAACATTTAATCGTTTCCATGAGATGTAATGTTGTGTTGTGTATTTAGTTGTGTGAGATCAGAAGTATTTTATTGGTGTATCAGAAACATTAACCATCCATTTTTCGCAATGAAGATATCTAACATAACAAATCAAGAGCCAGACTATCGCTTTATGCACCTCATTGGCAGAGGCATTATCAGAGTTACCTGTATACATACTCCCTTAAAGAAATAATCCACATAATCACTGCCGTAAACTAGTTTTAGTAGGTGTTTGAAATTATTTTGAAAACATTATTTGACAAACACAACTCCCAAAAACCCGTGTACAGAATAATTCTTAGAGAAATTATAGATGTATATATTATTCCTATATCCAGAAGTTTAAGCCTGTAATCAAGTTCAAATCTTTAAAGACTAAGAAGAAAAAAGACTAAGCCATGATGGTTGTTTCAACTTTGGAATCTCATCCATAATAACGTTAAAGCAATAATTTATACTTAATTAATGGAAAGGTAGTTAATACTTAACAACGTACAAACTGGTTTACAACTATCCACCTAAACAATAAGCTAACAAATTAGAGTTAATTTACCATTTAGAATATAAAGTTAAAGTAAACGAATATCATCACAATCACAATGTAATAAATACGACAGAAGGGCGACTGACTACGTCACTTTCCTCCGTGCGCAGAACAATGCGCGTTCGATCCTTCTATCAACCTTGGGGTTGGACCGGTTGAATCATCGCTATGTACTCGGGGTGTTGTGTTGGGTTGTGGGTGAAAAAATAAATAATAATAATAATATAATAAATAGACCAGGAGTGAGGGGGTGGGGAGAGAGGGCAATAAAGCCTGAGGGGTTGATATGTAGTCTGCATAGCATCATTGTCACACTCTAAAGCTCTATCCCAGGTTGAAGTCATGGCTGCCATCTTGTGTCAGTGAACAACTTCTTATCATAATTATATTGCTGACATAGGATAAAACATACAAAACGCGAAGGGCGCATATTAAATTTGTTACCATACTCACAAATATCGTTTAGCTGTCTAGACTTATTATTGCTCACTTTCTATCTAAAGCCCATTTCTGTCACTTGAGGCTTGGTACAGAACTTGTAAATTAACGTTAAATATATGATATGTTTTAAAAGTGTAGGCCTACCTGGTATTGAGTAGTGAGCATACAGTTTGCGGTGCTCTGTTTTACTCCTGAAGAACAGTAGATAGGTAACCACGGGCAGAATGAGGAATGTCACTGTTGACATGGCACTCAACACTGTATCAATCACGGCAGTCATGGCGGACCAACTATTCTAATGTAACAAAACAAACACCATGATAAATATTACATGTATGCAATGGGTTAGGATTACATATCAAACTTAATATATATGCTACAGGTAAATACAGAATTTGGATAAACTCAATATTATCGAGATACTATTGATATTTTCCAAATAAGTTATGTTAAGAGAAAGGTGATTGAATAATGTTTTTCGAAATTAATCCGGATAATATTGGCATTATTCACCCACACTTGGCTAATGTCGAATTCTAAGGTTAGATTTAGGTTAGTTACCTAGTTTAGCTTAGGTTTGGTTAACTTAGGCTAGGTTTGGTTGGTTTGTATTAGGTTAGGTTAAGTTAGAAAAAAGTTTATGTTGGTGGAAAAGAAAGCATCAAAATTAGGCATTTTGAATGTTAGTTCATTGCCACTATCCCATTTCTGGTCCTAGATTGAAATAACGTTCTACAATATCATCTATGTTGAAACGTGCATAGTTTTAGAAATAGTATTCAATTCAACTCTATCCTAACTTGCTGTTTATTATTGATTCATTCTAAGCTGAGACTGATGTAAACAAAGCCACGTTGAAGTATATGCTCTGGTTTTCTACTGACTGGACCTCAATGGTATCCTTACACTAAATAGGTCCCTTCTAGTTTTAAAATAACATTAGAAGATCATCATAACTATAAATATCCCTTCATTTGATTTAAGCTTTGCAAGCGCTAATAGCTAATAGAACACCAACAAACTCCTGAGTCAGCGTTGAGTTACTCCATGGTACAGTCCTTATCAAGTGAGCAACGGTCAGTAGACAGTTCATCTCGGCGTGCTATGTCACGGTTGTGACTGTTGGGTGCTTCCTCTCTACGTATGGTGTTTTCTGAGTCTGGCCCGAGTTTTGTTAAACATAAGACAGGGAAACTTCTAAAAAGTGTAGAAAACATTCTGGTTTTAAATGTTCGCGATAAATTTTCTGAACAGATTCCAACGTTTTCAGTAAAGAAAATTGTGACATTTACATCAATGTCTACTAGAATTTCTCAGAGTAGTGTTTTCAGGGCGAGAAAAGAAAAACAATAAACCGGCAAACTTACAACTCCTGGGAAAAACAGAAAAAGAGAAAAGAAAAACCTGTATTGGGCAAGGTCGACGATTTAGTAAAGTCCGCTATCTGTTCAAGAGTGCACCCTTTTTTTAAATATACAAATGAATAAATAAACCTCCACATTGAACAAAGTTTTACAACTAGTCAATAGCGACCCTGACCTACCTAACTTTAAAAATATAAGTTTATCAAGCATCTGAAAAGTATTGGTTTCAAATTTTTTTAAAAGGAATAGTAAAATATAATTATCGATAGAGATTATATTTCACCAAGGAGAATACAGGCAGGAAGGAAGGAAAATGTAAACGACAGGAATGTCACATCTAAAGTTTGGGTTTCACTACTGTTAAAACAATCAAACAGGCTTTTTCGTCTGGGTTGTCCACCGGCCTGAAAAATCCAACTGGAAAAGGAAAACGTTTGTTCTTCACATCGGCAGTGATAGTGATTTTTTTGGACAGTGGCCTTCTTATTTTTGAATCCAAACGAACGGTTGACTATCATGAAGAAATGAATGGTGAAGTCTTTCAAAAAGGGTTCAGAGAAATTTTACCAAATTTAGAAGCAAGTAGTGTAATCTTTATGGAGAGTGCTTCTTACCACAGTGTTAAACGTGATCGCGTATCTACACAATCTTGGCTTAAAATCATTGTTATCATTTGACTAAATCCAAAAATGTTGTTTTCAATGATCATAATTTAAAAGTCGAACCATTAAATGTTGTTGAAACTTTGAAATCAAGCTATCAAAATGAGTCTGTATGGTTATAAATACTGGAGATGACAGTGACACTACCAGGGAAGATAGGCAAGAGTCTGAAAGATTATAAATACTGGAGATGACAGTGACACTACCAGGGAAGATAGGCAAGAGTCTCTATGGTTATAAATACTGGAGATGACAGTGACACTCCCAGGGAAGATAGGCAAGAGTCTGAAAGATTATAAATACTGGAGATGACAGTGACACTACCAGGGAAGATAGGCAAGAGTCTGTATGGTTATAAATACTGGAGATGACAGTGACACTACCAGAGAAGATAGGCAAGAGTCTATGGTTATAAATACTGGAGATGACAGTGACACTATCAGGGAAGATAGGCAAGAGTCTGCAAAATTATAAATACTGGAGATGAAAGTGACACTACCAGGGAAGATAGGCAAGAGTCTGTATGGTTATAAATACTGGATATGACAGTGACACTACCAGGGAAGATAGGCAAGAGTCTGCAAGATTATAAATACTGGAGATGACAGTGACATTACCAGGGAAGATAGGCAAGAGTCTGTATGGTTATAAATACTGGATATGACAGTGACACTACCAGGGAAGATAGGCAAGAGTCTGCAAGATTATAAATACTGGAGATGACAGTGACACTACCAGGGAAGATAGACAAGAGTCTGTATGGTTATAAATACTGGAGATGACAGTGACACTACCAGGGAAGATAGGCAAGAGTCTATGGTTATAAATACTGGAGATAACAGTGACACTACCAGGGAAGATAGACAAGAGTCTGTATGGTTATAAATACTGGAGATGACAGTGACACTACCAGGGAAGATAGGCAAGAGTATATGGTTATAAATACTGGAGATAACAGTGACACTACCAGGGAAGATAGACAAGAGTCTGTATGGTTATAAATACTGGAGATGACAGTGACACTACCAGGGAAGATAGGCAAGAGTCTATGGTTATAAATACTGGAGATGACAGTGACACTACCAGGGAAGATAGGCAAGAGTCTGTATGGTTATAAATACTGGAGATGACAGTGACACTACCAGGGAAGATAGGCAAGAGTATATGGTTATAAATACTGGAGATGACAGTGACATTACCAGGGAAGATAGGCAAGAGTCTGTATGGTTATAAATACTGGAGATGACAGTGACACTACCAGGGAAGATAGGCAAGAGTATGTGGTTATAAATACTGGGGATGACAGTGACACTACCAGGGAAGATAGGCAAGAGTATGTGGTTATAAATACTGGAGATGACAGTGACACTACCAGGGAAGATAGGCAAGAGTATATGGTTATAAATACTGGAGATGACAGTGACTCTACCAGGGAAGATAGGCAAGAGTATATGGTTATAAATACTGGAGATGACAGTGACACTACCAGGGAAGATAGGCAAGAGTATGTGGTTATAAATACTGGGGATGACAGTGACACTACCAGGGAAGATAGGCAAGAGTATGTGGTTATAAATACTGGGGATGACAGTGACACTACCAGGGAAGATAGGCAAGAGTATGTGGTTATAAATACTGGGGATGACAGTGACACTACCAGGGAAGATAGGCAAGAGTATGTGGTTATAAATACTGGGGATGACAGTGACACTACCAGGGAAGATAGGCAAGAGTCTGTATGGTTATAAATACTGGAGATGACAGTGACACTACCAGAGAAGATAGGCAAGAGTCTATGGTTATAAATACTGGAGATGACAGTGACACTATCAGGGAAGATAGGCAAGAGTCTGCAAAATTATAAATACTGGAGATGAAAGTGACACTACCAGGGAAGATAGGCAAGAGTCTGTATGGTTATAAATACTGGATATGACAGTGACACTACCAGGGAAGATAGGCAAGAGTCTGCAAGATTATAAATACTGGAGATGACAGTGACATTACCAGGGAAGATAGGCAAGAGTCTGTATGGTTATAAATACTGGATATGACAGTGACACTACCAGGGAAGATAGGCAAGAGTCTGCAAGATTATAAATACTGGAGATGACAGTGACACTACCAGGGAAGATAGACAAGAGTCTGTATGGTTATAAATACTGGAGATGACAGTGACACTACCAGGGAAGATAGGCAAGAGTCTATGGTTATAAATACTGGAGATAACAGTGACACTACCAGGGAAGATAGACAAGAGTCTGTATGGTTATAAATACTGGAGATGACAGTGACACTACCAGGGAAGATAGGCAAGAGTATATGGTTATAAATACTGGAGATAACAGTGACACTACCAGGGGAAGATAGACAAGAGTCTGTATGGTTATAAATAATGGAGATGACAGTGACACTACCAGGGAAGATAGGCAAGAGTCTATGGTTATAAATACTGGAGATGACAGTGACACTACCAGGGAAGATAGGCAAGAGTCTGTATGGTTATAAATACTGGAGATGACAGTGACACTACCAGGGAAGATAGGCAAGAGTATATGGTTATAAATACTGGAGATGACAGTGACATTACCAGGGAAGATAGGCAAGAGTCTGTATGGTTATAAATACTGGAGATGACAGTGACACTACCAGGGAAGATAGGCAAGAGTATGTGGTTATAAATACTGGGGATGACAGTGACACTACCAGGGAAGATAGGCAAGAGTATGTGGTTATAAATACTGGAGATGACAGTGACACTACCAGGGAAGATAGGCAAGAGTATATGGTTATAAATACTGGAGATAACAGTGACACTACCAGGGAAGATAGGCAAGAGTATATGGTTATAAATACTGGAGATGACAGTGACACTACCAGGGAAGATAGGCAAGAGTATATGGTTATAAATACTGGAGATGACAGTGACACTACCAGGGAAGATAGGCAAGAGTATATGGTTATAAATACTGGAGATGACAGTGACACTACCAGGGAAGATAGGCAAGAGTATGTGGTTATAAATACTGGGGATGACAGTGACACTACCAGGGAAGATAGGCAAGAGTCTGACTCCTGTCTCAGTGGGATTAAACCTTTATTCGACAGCTATAAGGTGTCTACACTCTTGTAAGTAATTTAATATCACTCTGCATGCTTGTTGGATACTATTTATAATATTATAATAGATATACAAATTCGTAGTGAGCTACCATGTTATAGTCCTGACTACATGGTCACGCCTGGTGTTCAATCCATTATGTAGGTCTTTAGCGTAGGAATATGGGAATGTCTATTTATTTCAGGTCTCAGGCTAGGAGGAATCAATAATTGTGTAGTAATGAACTGGATAAGGTAGAAAATAAGATATATTACTTTATATTTCTGACCACTTCCAGTGCACTTGGATAATGATGACAACTCTCGGCTAGTTTCGACACTATCCAGGTTTGGGACATTACCCGTAAGATATTACAAATAACAAATTTAGTAAAGTTGTTTAGCTTTACTATACCATTAGCCAAACTATTTAATTAATATTGTAATACCCACTTCGGCGGTCACATGGTCTAAAGCGCTATTCTTGACATAGACTAAACCCAAACTCACATCTGAGGTAACTGCAGGTATTATGAAGATAAGCATAATCTTCACCCTCTCTCGGTTAATTGCTGCCAAATCTCCTCACTCTCAGCTATGTCTGTAGGTGGTGTGATGAGGTAAGGAACTACTGGCCAAATATCCTCACTCTCAGTTATGTCTGAAGGTGGTGTGATGAGGTAAGGAGCTACTGGCCAAATATCCTCGCTCTCAGTTATGTCTGAAAGTGGTGTGATGAGGTAAGGAGCTACTGGCCAAATATCCTCGCTCCCAGTTATGTCTGAAAGTGGTGTGATGAAGTAAGGAGCTACTGGCCAAATATCCTCACTCTCAGCTATGTTTGTAGGTGGTGTGATGAGGTAAGGAGCTACTGGCCAAATATCCTCGCTCTCATTTATGTCTGAAGGTGGTGTGATGAGGTAAGGAGCTACTGGCCAAATATCCTCGCTCTCAGTTATGTCTGAAAGTGGTGTGATGAGGTAAGGAGCTACTGGCCAAATATCCTCGCTCTCAGTTATGTTTGAAGGTGGTGTGATGAGGTAAGGAGCTACTGGCCAAATATCCTCGCTCTCAGTTATGTCTGAAGGTGGTGTGATGAGGTAAGGAGCTACTGGCCAAATATCCTCACTCTTAGCTATATCTGTAGGTGGTGTGATGAGGTAAGGAGCTACTGGCCAAATATCCTCGCTCTCATTTATGTCTGAAGGTGGTGTGATGAGGTAAGGAGCTACTGGCCAAATATCCTCACTCTCAGTTATGTCTGAAGGTGGTGTGATGAGGTAAGGAGCTACTGGCCAAATATCCTCGCTCTCATTTATGTCTGAAAGTGGTGTGATGAGGTAAGGAGCTACTGGCCAAATATCCTCGCTCTCAGTTATATCTGAAAGTGGTGTGATGAGGTAAGGAGCTACTGGCCAAATATCCTCACTCTCAGCTATGTCTGTAGGTGGTGTGATGAGGTAAGGAGCTACTGGCCAAATATCCTCGCTCTCATTTATGTCTGAAGGTGGTGTGATGAGGTAAGGAGCTACTGGCCAAATATCCTCGCTCTCATTTATGTCTGAAGGTGGTATGATGAGGTAAGGAGCTACTGGCCAAATCTCCTCACTCTCAGCTATGTCTGTAGGTGGTGTGATGAGGTAAGGAGCTACTGGCCAAATATCCTCGCTCTCATTTATGTCTGAAGGTGGTGTGATGAGGTAAGGAGCTACTGGCCAAATCTCCTCACTCTCAGCTATGTCTGTAGGTGGTGTGATGAGGTAAGGAGCTACTGGCCAAATATCCTCGCTCTCATTTATGTATGTAGGTGGTGTGATGAGGTAAGGAGCTACTGGCCAAATATCCTCGCTCTCAGTTATATCTGAAGGTGGTGTGGTGAGGTAAGAAGGAGCTACTGGCCAAATATCCTCACTCTCAGTTATGTCTGAAGGTGGTGTGATGAGGTAAGGAGCTACTGGCCAAATATCCTCGCTCTCAGTTATGTCTGAAAGTGGTGTGATGAGGTAAGGAGCTACTGGCCAAATATCCTCGCTCTCAGTTATGTCTGTAGGTGGTGTGATGAGGTAAGGAGCTACTGGCCAAATATCCTCGCTCTCAGTTATGTCTGAAGGTGGTGTGATGAGGTAAGAAGGAGCTACTGGCCAAATATCCTCGCTCTCAGTTATGTCTGTAGGTGGTGTGATGAGGCTACTGGTAGCCTCGACTAACCAGCGTTGCATAAAAACTAAAGAAATACAACGTTGTTTCCCAATAGTAACCATGCAATTCCCACAGCGATGATATCAAGTATAGAGTCTAGACTGCCAAATATGGGAAGATCGGAGTTCGATCCAAGTTTGGTGTACTGGTGGTGTATTTTCCTTAATGGTTTTCACTCTCCCTCCACGCAAATGTGGGCACACTTCCTCTGAATTAAACCATCCTAATCCCTAATACATTAGTGTAATTTGTACGTGGGCGTATAACCTGAACAGGTAGTAGGACGTGGTGTTCAAATATACATAACCTATATTTATTTATTTTAATATCATGCATACATATCTTTCATGGTATTCAATAATATATCAATTTTAATATGGTTTCCTCCATTCTTACATTCCCGTTATTACAAATATTTGCAGCCTGTGAATATATTCTAATAACCGTGTTAGTCTGGTCCAGCTTGAAACCTGCCAGTCCACCTGTGATAACATATAAACATGCTCTGGACGAGAACACCACTGAAGCCAGCTAATCGAGACTAGTTATATAACACCTACTTACGTCATGTATTGTCACCTGCTTCTTGTCCTTCTAATTACACAACTATTGATCACTATATCAACATCTAAGGAGTAAAGAGTGAAATTGTATCTGCACGATTGATAAGATCTCTCAGCAACTGAACAGCTCAAGATAACCAGATTAACACTAACAATATCTGAAGTGTAATGTGTGTTATCAGTCCGCAACAGAGAAGACATCTGTTTAAAAGAAAACTATATCCAGTGGCGTATTCTGATAGAATTAATGCTAAAAGTAGCAGGGGAGATTTGGCGGCCAATGACCCTCAATCAACGTTGTCCAAGAACGTCAAGGGAAATATTTGAAGACGTGTGGCTGTAGAACAGTGGTACTCGAACATTAGCCGTATGCTATCATATTACATTTAAAGCCACCCCCACCCCACCCCACCCCCCACTCCAATATTCTCTCTTTTTTTTTATTCATCCATAGCGATGATTACCATCCACTCAAAATGTAATAAAAGTAACTCCATAGTGTCAGCCCGCATTCAGGCTATACCTACAGAATGGCTACCAAACTGTTTGGCGAATTAGTGCCAACTCATGCGGATAGAGGGTGTAAATGGTCAGCACAACGACGCCTCCAGCCATTAAACTCGGCTTTCTATATCGGAGCCACTACTACTTTATTCGAGTAGCTATTCATTTATCCACACTAGACTGAGTCTAACCTGTTCCAGACCCACTGCTTCCCAGATAATCTGGAAAGACTTCTCAGAAAATCTAGACGCGCCGGGAATCAAACCCGGAACCTCTGGGTCCCTAGCTGGAACCTCTGACCACTAAACCACAAAGGCGGTCCTCAAATTGTAATGATATCTACATTGTTAGAAATTTAAGTAAATATTAATGTCGGGGCTAACAGTAATATGGGCACATTTCTGAATGCATAAGAGAGAGAGATCCTATTCAATTAGCCTAGTGTAATTAAAAGCACACAATTAGCAATACTCAAATTAAAACATCATAATAAGAGTAAAATGAAGTGGTACATGTATTAAGCGTTCATCAAATCATGGTAAGAGGGAATCAGGTTGATTGTCCAACTCACGTTGCAATTAAAACTATTTCTTAAAGCCTAACTTATCTCACACAATGCTGCTTGGAAACAAACGAGTCTCCCAACTTGATAATTTATGCTCCAGAAGCTATTTAGATACGTAATCTCTGACTAACATAGGGGAGATTATCTCGGACTATTAATACCCTATCGCTACGTAATTGGTTTATTGCTAAGATATTCACACATATATTTTGCTGTAAGCAGGGGTAGGCCTACACCCAAGGGGGAGAGGGGCAAACAGGGTATTTGACTTCCCCTTCCCCAACATCACAAATAATGTTAATAAAAATTTTAATAATATTAAGTATAACTAAAAGTATAAGTAAAACTAGCATTGAAGATGTGTCGAATGTATAGGCTACATTTTAAGACCAGACTTCTAACGTAAGCCTAATATTCAAAAGATTTACTATTACACACAAAATTAACAATTGAAAAGAGCACACAAATAACAGCTTCGATACCATTTGCATTATTTAAATCTCTTAATTACTATAAAAATACTCCAAATAATTTCTAAACGCATTTAATATCCATAAATATTCTCAGCCTTCAGGGATTAGGAGGCTGTGCAACCCCAAACCAGCTCTCTCCATCAAAATTTCATTCTTGCTATAACCTTGATTGAATGCCTCTCCCAAAGTAAATGACTGGGTGCGCCACTGATCAAGTAAATTATATGAAAATATGTTTTATTTCACCTTTTTCTTCTAAAACATATTGAAATGGTGAAATTACACTGCTGACTTTTGGGATTCTTTGATGTACAATTATATAAAATCACAATGACTTATAGGACATTAATGTAAAACAAAAACTAAAAGAACACTATTAAAACTCCACGATCCTTTCTACTAAAGAAAAACAAGAATTACTGTCAACTTCGCTTAAAGTAGCCTCGTCACCCGCCCCCTCCCATTTTCTCACTCTACCAGTGCTGAAATGCCTAAATTTGAAAGAGTGGTTAGATGTAGAATGCCTAAACATAATTCACTATATATTACTTAGTGTATAATTTAAAGCTTGTTACTTATACTAACTATTATTTTACAATTAATTGTATATACATTTTATGTAATTTTACTTAAACTATACTAAATTAGCTTAATAAATAAACATTGTGATCTTGATTTTTTTTTTCAATAGCTGGCACAATGCTTAGCTTGCATCACATGAATAGCATGACCTGGGGTGTAAAACCCCGAACTCATTGGCCAATTATTTGTGGTTGAGTGGAAAGGAATGTGTTTCAACCCCTAAACATTGGGTAAGATCATTATAACCTCCCTAACTTGCCTTTCGGTGTTCAAGCAGCAAGCCCTGGGTTTCCTATTGTGTTAGGTAGAGCCTTTTGGAAGAAGAATTACTTAAAACACAGTATTCTTGTACTATGAACCAATATTAGTTTTAAAATTAATAACTTATTACATGTATATTTACTAACAATTTAATCATTAGTATTTATACAATTAGCACAGACAAGATTGAATTTTAAAAAACTAGTCCATATCATTATGGATATATGATGCAGGACTAGCATACCCGAAGAATACGCCACTGACTAAATCCCAGAATGATATCTGAACAAATCAGTAATCTCTAGATCGTGACGTTGTAATATAGGATCTCTCTCTATATCATCTATTCAGCGCCCAGTGTAAACCACTTGGCGGGGAGATCAGGATTAAGGAGAGACAAAGTGGAAACCACTAGGTGGGGATCTTAATGCAAAAGTAGCAAAATAGAAAGGAGGGTTTGAGGAGGTGTTAAGGAAAGAAGGTTGGAGAGAATGAAACGTGTTGATTAGAAGGCTATTGGAGTAATGTGCAAGAAATAAAATTAAAGTGTAAAACACCCAGTGTAAGAAGGAAAGACAAAGCCATCCGATCACTAGATAAATTTGGGATGGGGAGTAAAAGTTTGTTCTCATAGATGAAGAAATGAAAAGGCAAACCGTACACATAAAGATGTGTCCTTAGATAGTGACAACCGGATGTGGGTGGCAGATATAAAGGGACGGGAAAGTATGGGGAATGTAGTAAGAGAAGAAATAAGCATAAGGGCATGGAGGCTAAAAAACTAAGAGGAAAGGGAGCTGTCTCTAAGAAAGGCAAGAAGCTCAATGCCCTAGAATGAGATGCAAAATGTAGAGGTGGAATGAGAAAGGCTTAGGAACAGTTTGATGGGAGCTGCAGAGGAGGTTTGTGGGAAGACAAGTAACAAGAGGAAGTGGAAGGAGACACCCTGGTGGAAACATTGGAGGAGGAGAATTAAGCATTCAGAAGGAGTTTTAAGAGTAGGAATGAGACAAAATAAAAGAGCTAAGCCAGAAAGGATTTGATGTCAAAAGGTAAGGAACAGGAGAAGAGAAAAATGGTTAGAAAGATGGATGAAGAAGGAAGAACGTTGAGAACAGGTAAGGAAATAAATGGTACTGAACTAAACACGAGCTTTCTCGCTATATTTCTTGTTACGTGTGGTGGTGTCAGGATTGGTGTGCTTATATGCACGATCGCGTTAGCAACACAACTAACGTCTTCATTATAATATTAAAGTTAATGTCATACCATTATTGCTCTTAAAAAAAAGTTCAATCTTACTGTGTGGCTATCATTATATTTTTTCGGTTGCCATCGTGTGTTCTTTTCAATCCAGTATTGCTCTCAGAAAAAATGATCTATTTGTTTTGTAAACTGTATACATGAATGTATCATTATATATTTTCGGCTGCCAGTGTGTGCTAATTTTTGATCAGCTATTATTCTAAGAAAAATACTCTAATTGTACTGTAAACTGTTGTGTGAATAAACTACTATTATGTTCTATTGAACATTTTGTTTTATCATGGTAGATCCAACACACTAATAAACCCATTATTCCACCAGGGGCGTTGCACGAAATATATTTGGGGGGGGGGGTGAACCAGTGTTTTTCGCAACTCTAAGCATTTCGAAATTAGAAAAATTCCTAAGAAGCAAAGGAGAGTACAAGAAGGGCAATGTTAAGAACGTGAGGAGGGGGCTGGGAGCCCAGGAAGAGGCTCCCATTTTTTTTGTAATTTGGGGTGATAATCAAGCCTTGAACCGAGCTGTACTTTTAAATTTATTTATTTATTTGCAAGGCCATAGCCAGACAATCATTTCAGGGGGGGTTTGCCGGAAGCTAGAAAAAATTCTAATTGATAAACAGTTCTAGAAACTATCTGAAGTGTTTTATATGGCAACATTACCCCCTAATTGCTGAAGGTTAGGAAAAATTCTAAATATTAAACACCTCTAGTAGTTCTCTGAAGTGCTTTTTACGGTTACACAGCCCCCTAATATGTACTTGTATCTTAAGTTTTATATTGTTTGAACCATAAATAAAGGCATTTTGTTCATAAAATTTCGGGGGTGGTTTGAGCCCCCAAAACGACAGCCTTGTTTATTTGTTCATACTGGATTTTTAAAGCTACAAGGCTTTCTCAGTGCAACTTGAATTATTATTTATTTCAGTTTACCTGCATCTGAGCTAAATATTCAATTGAGCTTAAATATATTTATTTAGATTTCAGATATCGTTCAAATCGTGTATTTTAGATTAAAAAATTTAACTGACTTTATTACAGTAGTTTTCAACATTTTGTAGTTTATGACCACTACTTTTCTTTCTGCGGCCATCGCGAAAACCATTTAGGAAAAACCACCCTCAGTTCACCCGACCGAGATTCGAACCTCGATCTCCCCGTCCTCGGCGGTCGAGCTCAACACGACTAGCACGTTAGCCAACTACGCCACCGAGGCGGGTCTTGTTTTAATTATTATAAATTGCTTATAGTAATGATTATATGCAACTAATATGTAATAAAATAGAATCAACAAGCCCGGGGTTGTGGGATGATTTTATATTATGCTAGCAGCATCATAAGGCTGCCACAGTAAACAAGTCAGCAAGAAGCTATCAGAATGGAATAGCCTAAGCAGTAGCTAGGTCATTTTTAGCACTTTAACAACTTACATTTATATTAGAATTTTGCATCTTCTTATAATCATTAAAATCCTTGAAAAAGTAAATCTAAAGTTATAAGTTATACCACCCAAAACACGCTGCAGCCCCCAAGTTGGAAACCGCTGCTTTATTATAACACAGTTGGAAGCAACATTTAACTAGTAAGCTCCCAGAGATGTAGAGCTCGCTTGTCACTTTATAAAAAAATTATCAATTTGGCCATGTTTATTGAAAAATATTTTCAACTGTAAAATAAAGCATTAAATATTGGAATTTATCGATATTTCTACAGTATTTTGATACCTGTCTACCAATGTCCTGCTTCATAACCTCATGTAAGCTGCCTTAAAATATTAATACTGGTACGTCAATAAACTATTCAAAACATATTGTAATTTAGCACGTGAGGTTGAAGGGGCTTCCCCTGACATTTTATTAAATAACTTATGGCAAATTATAAATCAGCACGCTAAACAATATGGTTATACGAAAGTTCATGCAAATCGAACACTAAATAACGAATTTTAAAATGTACTCAAAATATGAAAATTTTAAAGGGTGAAAAAGACTTAATTTTTTGTTTAATGTAGTCTAGTTAATCAAATGAAAAATTACTAGAATTGTAAGAATGTAACACAGCCCTATTACTCCTCTTCTTTAATTTTGATTTGAACCTGTTTAAATTGCTTTCATTAAAGCCTATTTTAATAAACAATGAAATAAGACCCATCAGTTCAATTCAAACTAGTAGGGATACTTGCTAGAAAAATTAGTGTGTATTTCAGAAGTCAAACAGCAACACTAACCTCAATGTCCTTATTTCATCAATCAGAGTTTTCGATAAGAAAATAAGAAAATGTTGCGTAACATTCACTGCATTTATGCCTTCAAAATTTAATAAAGCCCTAATTAAGGCATTGGCTGCACAGCATATGATAAATTGAATCATAAAACTGCGACAGTCTTGCAGCCATGAAAGTCACAACTAAAAACACTAAACCATAAACAAAACATTGGCTGACAATGCTGCCACTTCAAGCATTGCTGGCTGAGTGAAATTTTGCTACTGGGCAGCTCAAGTTCCCTTATGAATCGTTTCCATAACGCATTCGGCATACACTCACCGGCCGTTGTCTCTATCTACTGACAGCGGCGCTACTAGATCCCTTGATTAACCAAGATTTCTAAAATCTACTGAGCAAGGAATCTCCTTTAAATGTTTGACGATTTTTTTGTAGAATAGGGATCAACAGTTGGGAAATTTTAAATTTGTCTGTCCAAGTCTGTGGTTAGGGACTTTCATAATAGAAAGTAATGGGGTACAGAATAAGCCTAGAATTTCCCCAACTCCAGGTCTCAAATCTCACAAAATTCCCAACTTTCAAGCTTTTAACCAACATTGGGGTGAGGGGGGTGACACCCCCCAACCCCCACCCCAGCGCGACGCCCCTATATTCCACACACTTTCTCATTGTAGAACTAGGATTAGATGCCTGAACCCTTTAACAGGTTTGATTCCCGTGCACAGATGTGTAAATAGGATCAGGAATAACAAAACAAGTCGAATTAGGTGTAATATTTTATATTTATTAAGAATGGAAACTACACACATAACCTTTTCTACAACGTCCTAATAAAAAATATTGATCTCTCAAAGCAAGTTGAGACAAAAAAACTATAGATTATTACGAGAATGACGCATGTAATCTTTCATGCAACATCCATTATATGCGTTAGTAAAATTGTTTTGAGTCTACAGTCCCGCATGTAATAGTCCAAACAAATAACTTGATGTATAAGTAGGTAGCACCGATTACATCCCGGTTGCTGAACTACGTTACCACCATTATTTGCGTGTTTCTTCCTCATCGCTAGTCCACAGAGTAATTATTGTTTGTTCAAATATATTCACTTGACCTACAGATTAAAGAAGGTGAGGTTGTGTGCCTGCATTTGCATGGAATTAAAATGGTAAAACACTACGTTATTGTTTTAGGGATGCAGCTGGGGTCATCAGCACGGGTATCTTAGACGGAGAACAGTCCCGAAATGATAGGGTAACGGGACTCCCATGAAACCATATATAATATTGTGTCCCTATCCGCCAGAAGGGACACGTCCACACTCATTGGACGCATGAATACTATTGAAGAGTAATGGTAAATCAATGCTGGCTTACATGTAAGTAGTCTAGTACGGCGTATGGTTCCAATTTGACCTTTTACCTTTAACCCTTACACTGATTGGTCGGATTTGATCACGTGACCACGCCCCCTCGCTATCTGATTGGCTGTTGGCTTTCCCCTCCTCTTCCCTGACCATCTCCCCACCACCAAACCCTCCCATTTCTCTGACCCCTACCCCCGTGATTCCTCTCCAGGGTTCCAAACATGTTGGTTCTTGTTCCATTGTTTTTTTATGTGTGGTCAAGGGTTTTTATATTGGTTTATTATGTGTGATCATTGTTTTTTATGTCAGGGTATGATTGGGATGGGCGTTGTAGTTTTATTTTTTATTTATTGGCGTGTGGTCCACGGCGTCGGATGAGGCATCGGCACGGAGCACGAACCTTTCGCCGACGGCCACTTAGCGAAGAGTGTGACCACCGAGCAGCTGACAGCGTATCACGGCCGTAATACCCCTTTCCCTTTTCCTCTCACTACCTCCACCCTCCTTACATCGCCATGGCACAG
Source organism: Timema podura (assembly GCA_033556935.1). Lineage (NCBI taxonomy): Eukaryota > Metazoa > Arthropoda > Insecta > Phasmatodea > Timematidae > Timema > Timema podura. The sequence continues at coordinate 3,588,162 of JAVRXN010000012.1, forward strand.
AACGAACTAAGTTAAACTAACTGCTCCCTCGCTCTGGTGATGTGCCTTTCACTTCCCCCACCCCACCCCTCACTTCGTCATACCCCTGTCTTCGTGAGGTCAGTGGGGGTCAGATCCGCTCATGGTGGAAATTTGATGTCACAACAACACTAACTTGTTTTAAATGTTGAAATAGAGTGCCAAGGACCCCTATTGAAGACCCCAAAGGCCGCTTGGCACATCAGCCGTGGCCTTCTGAAGGCGTAGGTTCAGATGTGCTTTCTAATGACAACTCTGGGACCAAGGATTTGATTTCCACCCGCCAGAATTAGATGAGCCTGACATTTAGACGGTGTGCACACCGGGATTCAAACCTCGATATCTTTAGCACCGCTAATGTATGTTAGAATGGTCGTACTTCCTGCACCCCACAATTTTTTCGGTCGACCAGGTAGAATGTGTACCCGCATTTGCTTCAAACGTCGATCACCGTGAATCTAGTGACGCCTTAGACCATGCGACCATCGATGCAAGTATACAATGCATTGTGACGGTAAATTGCTACCCAAGTATAAAGTGAAAACAACCGTTTTATTCCTCGAGCCACTTATAACAACAACAAAAATAATTTAATGTTTGCAACTATATTTTGACGAAATAATATATAACTCTTTCATTGATTCATAAGTAATATTGAATTGAGTAACTTGAATTTAATGTTTGCAACTATATTTTGACGAAATAATATAAAATACATAAATTCTTAAGTAATATCAGGGCTGAGGAAGATATAAAAGTACCTGCATTTGTGTGAAGGCAGAGCGACACGGTCAACCTGGATTCAATACCCCCTACCTCCCTCATATAGCCACGAAGTTAAGCTTATCGGTATTTCGAACTGCGTCTTACAACCCGCCCAGGAGCATAAGCCGTGGGCGATGAGGGAGGAAACCGGCCTCAGTACACACGCGCGAGAGGGTATCAAACTAAGCTCTTCAGGCAAGCGTGAGATAAGTGTTGATGTTGACCAGGTGAAATGTACAACAGCATTTTCCAGAAATGAAATGTGAAATAATTAGCATTTGTTCCCCTCTAAAGGACTTGAAACCTTACGTCACAGGGTGAGATGTGTACCCACATTTGCACGTCATTGACAACTGAAACCTCCAACACCGTCTGGATATCTTTGCCCGAATGAGGCAGAATAATAAAACTAGTGATGTACCGTCATTTGTGCAGGGCTTAAATGTGAAAACATACAGAGCTATTATTTATGTTTTTAGTTAGGATTAGCGTTTGTCGACTTTGCAGGGACTCGAACCCCACTACCTCCTCCCTTCACAGAGCGAGATGTGTACCCGCATTTGTGCTGCTGGAAAAAATAAACACGACCGAAGGTCCTCAGATACCCTCCCAGGCAGCAACGGAGAAAGGCATCCATCCCGGTGGAAGATTTACCGCGAATGAGAGATAATGGTATATAGATGCCTATTTACGTGGATCAGGCAAGCACCGATGCGGAAACAATATTATCCACCAATAAGATGCTGCCACCTTTACATTCCGCAAACCCCCGTTGAAGCGACTATAAATATAACTTGAGATCATTACATTCGGTCATTGTGAATAAAAATTGCGGCTAGTTAACATCATAATGAGTTTCGACGCGCTGGAAAATTGGATAAATTCAGGTATTTTTAAAAGCGTTTTGTATATTTTAATGGTTACTATTTTTATTATTACGTCTTTGGTGTACAGTGGTATTTGTTCCTTTGACAGACCGTCAAGAAGAAGACGCACCCCCTTCACCTGCAGCGTAGGTAGCGCCGGGTAGCCCGGACCCTCTAGCTTTTTTTAGCGAGGATGGAATTTTCCTGGTGGATGGCGACTGGTCCATGGGTAATTAGCGTTCTGCTATAGATTTGAGCGTGATTGGCGAGTGGTTTTTTCCCCACGATAGTAATCAATATGTATTTATTTAATTGCAGATTATTGGTATCCAAAGGGGCTGGATGCCAGCCTAGAGGCGGGCCCGGAAGGATCAAGGCGACTCAACGACGATTTACAAACACCTCCATTGTCAGTGACCAGTGAATGGGGGCATCCACACCACCCAACGCCCGTTCCTGTTTGAGTGTGGGCCTCACCCCCAGAAAGCACTGATTTGGAGGTGAATTCCGTGCCGGGCCATTTTATTGAAGCGGCCAACGCATTGCCACCTGCCACATTTTCATGACCGCCGGCCCCTGTATTAGTCTCTGGAGATGCGAGCAACAAACTGCTTGATGTTTGCAACGGTCTGGACGTGGTTGATCGCCTTATATTTAAGTTTGCGGCTCTTTAATTATCATAGAACATGTTTTAAATTTGTTTAAAAATGTAAAGTCTACAAGTAACAATACTATATAGCCACTAGGTTGGAAATAGATAGCTTATTACGCAATAGTTATCCACGTGATCTCTTCCCCAAACCACAGTTGTCTTGCACATTTTGTCAGCTGACCGTTTTGAGAATATTAGCTCTTATGTTCATGGTACAAACAAGAAAAGAGAGAGAAAATTAAAATTGTCGCTTTAGTCGTGTTTGCAATGTGTTGGATTAAATTCAACCGACACCTTAGCGCATTCGATAGCATGTTTGTATACTAAACTATCGATCCCGGGTTTGATTCCCGACACGGCTAAAAATGTCGGTTGGATAAACTAACAGACAGTGGGCCGGATTTGTGGATGTCTTAGTCTTTTAAGTTATACGCATAAAAGTGACCCGAGCTTTAGGCTGGAAAACAGTGACGGATTTAAATTAATCATAAAATTCAATGAGAAAAATTGCTTTATTTAATTCTAAAACAAAATTATTTCTACCAATACAAAACTTAATTCTGACCATTAAAAATTACTTTCTTTTAATTCTACTAATATGTGTTAAGACATGTTGTCCCCCAATAATTTATTTAAAACTAGATTTCTTCAATCATTAGCGCTGTATGGTAAACGTGCCTACTTATCGAAATAACAGATGGCGTTTAAATGCAATTTAGAACCGAAAATATGTTGCGCTCGCTCTGTTGTAATATAGATTTAGTGTTAGTATACAAATATTTTAAAAGGTATTCAAATATATACCGGCATAATAGCTACCCGGGGAAATTATATTGTTACTTTAGCCGATTATTAAAAAGAGAGAAAACCCTATATATTGGTTTGCTCAGCCAGGGGTCCCGGGTTTGATTCCCTGGCATGGGTGAAAATGTGGGTTTAACCTTTCATAGTGATAAATAATTAAGTGCTCTGGATTGTATTTTGTACATTCTCTAGGGCTCAAGTGTATTTATTACACACACTTTGCAAATGTTGGTTGTTATGTTTAGGAAAAATTATAACAACATATTATATAAATAACAAAAGTAGTTTGAAATTTAAAAGTATTATATATTTTGTGGTATTACGGTAGACGGGGTGGCGGTGACAGCGGGACCATCTTTGGTGGCACAATCGGGGATTAGTGGCACGGTAAACCAGGTTGGTGGAGCTTTGTCTCAAGGCCTCCCTCTTCGATCGTCGAGGAGAGAACTAAATAATTGAGACGTTTCTTTTATATTGCTAGAGAAATTACCGTACATATTGGTGCTCCAGCAAGCGATCGTGACGCATTAAGCTGGTTTGAAGAACAAATTACTATATGCTCAATCGGCTGCAGGAGCATGGTGTCAGCGCCGATGATCATGTCAGCTTACTTTTGAACAGAACGGAATTGACGTTGAATCCTGTATTCATTTCTTTTAGGAGAGCAGATCAGTTAGACGCTTGAGCCGTGCTTGATAACGTAATCCACGTGTTGCAGAGTAGTAATTTGTTCTTGAGTACGGCACCACTGTATGTTAAACTCAGCCATTTTAAAGAGCCTGGCGGGAGTGCACGTTATTGTGATAAGCTCTCCTCGGTTACCACATACAGTCGAAGAAATCAAGGAAACATTACTTTTCAAAATGGTGGCGACACACTTTGTCTTGCCCTGCATTGGTTGTCGCCAAGGCTGTGTATGACGTTAAAAGAGAACCAGGATGAATGGACGTGAACACCTTTAAACAAATCAAAAAGGATACTCCTTATCAAGAATACAAAAGAGAACCAAACTGAAACAATTTCAAACATACCTCTCCAAATAAAATATCACCGTGTTCAGGGAACTTCAGGGGAAGCATGTCCTATATAAGGGGCCTACTCCTCCCGAACATTCCGTCAAGGGCTACATTGATTAGTATTTTCACGACAATAAGCAAAACTATTTTGACACCATAACATCCTTGACAGCCGCATTTAAGTGTTCGTACTTTTGCCGTGAGTGCCGTGTGCCATTTGATCATAAGAATGCGCACTAATGCGAATCTGCGTGATAAAAGTGCTAGGCTAAAGAGGTTTGCAGTGGAGGTCGAACTGTGACCCGTAAAGACAATGGGCATTGGTTCACAAACCAGTCATGTTTTGATAACCATAAGTGTCCCGGTTTTTGTAGAGGTCACATGTTGGTCTGTGATGTCAAAAAGGTTTGTGAGGTATGCGTACAATTTTTCAGTTTGGAAAGATCAAATTATTCACATGGGTATTATGAGATTTTTTCTAGAGTATGTGAGACCCATCGTCCTTTTGGCCATCTATGCTATATGAAGCAAGCCCCAGCCAAGCCATCACTGGAAAAGAGCAATTTCATGTTTGTTATTCTATGATTATGAATGCAGACAAGAAACGCTTCTTCAAGGTGCGGTCAAAACGTACTTGCACGAACCTAACCTCTGTGTCGTACAGACGTGTTGCAAGGCCTGCCTTCATATCATTGTAAATGACCATCATTGTACCGAATGCGGGGATGATAGGACGTACATATTCAAGGGTTATACCGCAATGGCTCAATTTTTCAGATTTATAGAGCAAATTAAAGCAACAAAATTTAAGGATATCACCCTCCTATGCCATAATACAAAGGGCTATGATGGGATTTTATTTTAAAATACATGATGGAGGTAAAAAAATGGACTCCAGAGCTCATAATGAAGGTAGGAAAATCATGTCCAAGTCTAAATGGACTTTGCACCAAAAAGTGCTACAGCACTATCTGCATTTCAGTTATTACCCTCTGCCCTAAAATATCACCGCAACCACCCCTGAAGTGTAAGTACTTCCCATCCCTGCTGTACTCAAAACTGCATCTGTCCAGACACGTAAAAAAGCGTAACTTTTATTCGAACATATTATTTTCCAAGGCCTTATCTCTTGGGACGCAAACGGGTGAGTATCCACGACACGCCTCTTCATAGACACAATATTGTGGATTTGGTCAACGATTTGCTCAGTATAAGAAGAAACAGCAAGCCGTCGGGGTGGCGAGAATTTCTCACAGTTCTACATATAATAAACGTCTTCAAAGTATTTACTGTCAACCCGAAAGGCTTGGCACCCCTCAGAGATTCGACGCCCTTACTCAAACCACTTAAAACCATCCCTGAAAAATAAGGAATTAAAATGGGTGGACGAAAGCAGGTGGCTTTCCTCGCCTGATGTCACGATTATCCTAAATCATAAGGACACTTTTCATCCTACAGGCTTTATAGAGGAATTATCGCTCATAAAGTGTCAAAGAAATATCCAGCCAAAGTACGAGAGTGGTTTCGTGGGCAGGACGCTTACATTTTACATAAACTCGTGATTAAAAAGTTCCCACGCAAAATGTATGTGGTGTAAATTATTGACGATCTCAAACAAGCTGATCTTAACGATATGCGAAGTCTCAGAAATACAACAATGATGCTGTGTACTTTCTCACCGTCATTGGCGTGTTTATCAAGATGGTCTGGGTGAGGACGCTTCCCTCCAAGACAGGGAGCGTCGTAATGGACGCCTTTCAACATATTTTTAAACAAAGTTGACGCAAACCTCTAAGTTTACAGATGGACAAGGTGATTGAGTTTACCTTATGTCTAGAACAGCAATTTTTCAGTAAAGAAGGCGTGTATTATTACAAAACCTATAATCCTGATGTGAAAGCAAGGATCGTAGAACGATTTTATAGAACTATAAAAAGGTGCAAGTGGCGTTACTTTACCAAAAATAGCACGTTTCGCTATGTGGATGTCCTTCAGGACTTCATCGACGCTTGAAACGCTGCAAAGCATCCAGTATCAAGATTGCGCCCATCGACATTCCAGAGACCAACGGGCTCTGAGTCAGACACAACCTGTAGGGTGACCGTCGTACAAAACAAAGTAGTAAACTAAAACTCAAAGTCGGTGACGCGGCACATATCAGCAAAGCCAAAATGCTCTTTGAAAAAGGCTACGATAGCAATTAGAGTGAAAAGATTTTCAATGTCACCAGCATCGAGTTGCGTCAAACTGTCCTGTATAGATTAGCTAATCTTGCTGGCGATGAGGTGGAGAGGACTTTTACGAACAAGAGTTACAGCAAATACGTCTTCCCGACATTTCCAAGTTTAATAAAATTATACACCCCGAAAGTAACGGCGCCAAAAAGAAAGTGTACGTGCACTGGAAAAGTTACCCCACTAAGTTTAATTAGTAGATTCCTACCAGTTGCGTAAGCACCCTTCCATGAAGGATCAGATATACATATATATACCTTGCCTATTGACAGCTCTATGGGATATTTCCCAAAAAATACCGTCACTGATTTCATCACGCAACTTCCTTACTGTTTCACACTCGATAGACAGTGGGAGGCCATTCTTTCCGAATTTTAGTATTCTTGCTCTTTCACATCCGTACCGGTGAGGAAAATCATTATAGAGTAAACCATGGAAGACTAAAATGGCATAGAAGACGTGTAAAAGTATCATATACTGGCTGGAAACTACGGAGCTATATAGTCTATTTGATCAATGTTCTCAGTGGCGTGGAAACTTTTAAAAACCCGGTATAATTTGCTTAATCTATTCTCTACAGTAAAGTTATCACCCTCACATCGAGTCCTTTGAAGATAAACGTGCTGACACTATCCACCCAACTATGTTTGCAGTGCAGGTACGGTCCCGGTACTAACTTGATCAAAACAAAAAATCGCGATACGTCACAAACATTCTACTAGGCTTACCCTCACATATGTTCATCTACACGGATATCGTGGATTCACAGCCTGTGGCCCAGCTTTTACGTATTGTAGCTATCAACGACTCCAACTATATTCTGAAAATTGAAAAATGACACCTGGACACGGGAATCGAACCCGGAATCTTTGGCTTAGTACGCCAATGCTATAACCACTGAGCTATCCAGGAATCGTCCCGTGTCCAGGGTCTTCAGCTATCAGATAATGCAGACACCTTGGACTCGGTAGTTGGCCTATTGCTGCCACTTGTACAATTATTATAATTGTAAGGGATTGCATATTTAAGAATAAAATATCCGAAGCTATTATTTATGCTTTTTAGTGAGGAATTCTCCATCTAGATGTCATATTCTGAAAATTGAAAAATTACACCTAGACACGGGAATCGAACCCGGGACCTTTGGCTTAGTCGCCCATGCTATAGACACTTAGCTATCTAGGAATCGTTATCTGGTAGCTCGGGATCTTAATAAAATCCCACATTTGTAGCCGACGATTTCCGTATGTCCATCATAGACTCTGCATTAAAATTTTAGTGAAGAATAACGCTGGACACGGGATGATTCCTGGATAACTCAGTGGCTAGAGCATTGACGTACTAAGCCAAAGGTCCCAGGTTCGATTCCCGTGTCTAGGTGTCATTTTTCAATTTTCAGAATATGATATCTAGATGGAGAATTCCTCACTAAAAAGCATAAATAATAGATTCGGCTATTTTATTCTTAACTCCAATTATGTCTACGGCACGCATAAAACTATTATCTTTACTCCCTTGCACTACGTGATCCTACTTAGACGGAAAATTGAAAGCTTGGAAATCAATATGAGAACAGACATGGGTGAGCCTGTGCCATTTGTGTTTGGAAAAGTGTTCGTAAAACTTAATTTTTGACGCTTCTCAACATGAACTGCCCCTACCTAAGATACTACGTCAAACAGGCAGGAACAGGAATATATTCGATTTACCACGGTGTTCCCTCTCAACGTCGGCATGGAATAAGATATTTTTTCAGCGGATTGTTCAAGAGCGTTGCACCTTTGTTGAAAAGCAATGCTACGGCCATTGGAAAACAAGCGCTTTATACAGGCATTTACCTGCTTTCCGAAGCCGCCAATCAGCGTCGTCCTGTCATAGAGGCCCTTCGCCAGCATGCCAGTGAGGCTGTAAATAATCTGACATAAAAGATGGAGCAGAAGATTGAAACACCTATGTCCGGTTCAGGTTATAAAGAGCATTTTAAGACGCACCAACGTAAAAATGTCACCAAGAATAATAATAAAGAAGCGGTATATATTTTAGTTGAAATATTTTTTCTACACCCCCAGTCCTGCGAGTGTACCAGCAGCGAACTCGATCTCTTTTCCACTCCACCGACACAAATCAATCTCGAAGGTGGACAATGGATCCAATACAAGGCTGTATATTCCCTCACTGATGACTAACCCATCGAATTTATTGTTACCGGTCAAGGATAGTTCTAGCTCGATCTTTAACAGACCATGTTATATCGCAAGGCTAACACAATTAAACCCAACGCTAGTGCTTTCACCAATTTGGATCAAATCGCTCCTATCAACAACTGGTTGCACCCGCTATTCACACAGATAGATGTGTTTTTAAACCAAAAACTGGTCTCACCATCCAACAACACTTATGCGTACAGATCATGCATAGAAACGTTGCTCAATTACAACAGCAAGTCCAAAATAACGCATCTTGTCTGTGGTATGCAGACAACCCCGGAATATTTAAAGAGGTTAACAACATCAACAATTGATTTGAGGCTCGTCGTAGTCTCTCTGCAACAAGTAGGATAGTGAATATTTTGGGATATCTACACGTTGACGTGTTTAACCAAGATAAATGCCTTATGAACGGTACCAAGCTCATGGTCAAGTTGGTAAGTTTCAGAGGCACGTTCACTCTTATGTCTCCAGCTTCAATCACACAGTTTAAAGTTTACGTCGTTGTGGCTGGTCTTTTTGTGCATCTAATCAAAGTAGCATCATCTGTCTTGTGGCCCCACGCCAAATAATTAAATTTAAGTCCCACAAATGATCCAATCACACGAGTTGAAGTCAAAAAATTTCACCATTCTTTGGGAGTGCAATGGAAATCTCTGAACAGTCTATTCACGGGACAGCTACTTAAACGATGAATCGTGGGATTCTTATTTAACGCAGTCTTTAACAGATACGTAAACATGAATCCCTTCAATTTCCAGATGTATGACATTAATCATTTCTCGCTGTCGGTGGATGGTTCACAAGTCCCGTCAAAACCTTTACAATCCGATTTCACCAATCGCAATTACGCTATGACCTACCACACTCTGTTTTCTAGAACATATATCTATTTTATGAACAAGTATAGTTCTATTACACGAGAGACCTACCTTAAGGGGTATCATCTCATGGCTTTTGACATCACACCTAATCTCTACGCTCACATGACACCGCATTGGAATTTTACGCGTCTTGGATCTCTGAGCATCGAAGTGATCTTCACCCAAGCACTCGCCGAAACTATCAACAGTATCATATACGGTGTATTTGTCAACATAATTACCATCCACAAGGAGAGAAACGTTGTGACTTATTTTGGAAGTTAATATAAGTGACGTCCCTCCCCTATTCTCAATCATTTAAATCATGGACATCATTGTGGATTTCCAGCGATACATCGACGACAAAGACAAAGAGTTTATCGTCAAGGAAAGGGGTATTTTATCTGTATGTGGTACATTACTTCAGCATTGGTGTTAAAATCCACTTACGCCATCGAGGAGCTTTCCACCACGGCTAAAAAGCAAGTCAATTATATCGTCAACATTCTGCACGGCATCCCCTGAGACAGCGGCGATATTGACTACAGCCTACTTGAATACCAATTCTCCCGTGCCACATTGCGTTAAGAAACCATCTTCGTCAGTTGGGCAGAAAGGAAAAGGTTTCTAGACAAATACACGCCTACGCCTGTCGTGGATCTGTACAACAGAGGATGTTTGTTTTTGAAAACACTTAAATTGGGCAGCACCATGTGCACGGAACATATTTTTGTTTGGACTTTCCATCGTTTGGAGACTTCAAGATTGGAAGATTGAAGATGGACAAGCAGACAATAAGACGTGAGCTGAAAACAATCCCATGCTTCTATTCTGTACGTTCAGGTGTTTCCCCTGTTGATCAACTAATCTTAAGAATAGCACGCCCTACAACATGGATGAAAATACCAAACCTAGGAAGCATTAGGTCACCAGCTTTATCTACAAGAACTGTGTGGGAGAATACTTTGACAGATATGGTTTGTCTCCCCGTATAAAGTCGCATTTAGCTATTATAGGCAAAAACGTTTTCCGCTGGTCTTATAGCATGGTACAACTTAGAGGCATAACCTCATATGTTTGCAGACATTACTGCATCATGTACATTCTTTATCGCACCCAGAACATTCCAATGAAGACTTTCCTGGCCTTATTCTCACCTAATAATCATACATACGAGACCAAGGTGTTGATATAATATAACGCGCTTTTCAAGACGTCAGCGTCATGAGATCGCTGAAGAGGTTATATCGAATCAGCGTGTGCCCTGTCTTCCTCCCAGTGTTATAAAAAAGCGTCCCAATGGCATGGCAGCCGTAATTATGACAGTCGTCAAAGCGATCATGCAAGGTCAAGACATTTGCACCCGTAAAGCAAAGCTGGTGAAGCCGTTCGCAATAACCAGTATTTTTAACACGTTGTTTTCACTGGACGAATTAGACGACAAAAGAGTCATGGTTGGCATGAGTGTCAAGAACAACTCTACACCCTTTTTCCAGATATAAAAATACGGAGGGAATTGTGTGGTGTTTAACCGCACAGAGTGACAAGAACTGGGCAATTACAAGTCGGTCATATCAAAGTTTTTCAGCAACACACATCCCTCTCAGAATATTAGTCTGAATAATTATAAATCTCTCTGAGATGCATGTACGGTGACCATATGATCATATTGTCAGATATTGCAACGATTTGATCGATACACTCATCGTGGATGTATGCGACACGCTAACAGAATCAGCGGATGTCATCGATCTCGAACAGCCTATGGTGGAAACGCACATCAGAAACCTGGATCTTATCAGTGCTACCTACTAAACATGTCAAGGCGTCGGTTTGGTCTATTACATGTTGGATTGTAAATTAAAAACAATTTTACAAACACATCTTAAAAGCACCGTAGAAAAAGTATGAACAAATATATGCGTCATTCACGTGAAAATGTTTAGTAAATACATGTCTGTAATATATTGTTTTATTCGCGCAAAAACTGTCTGTCTCTTAACCTATTCTTATCCTAACACGCCGGGACGCTAATATGACGCCCGATATTAATATCGTCTTGTCGAGCCACCAAAATGGCACCTGTCATAGCTTCTTAGGTCATCAGGGTTTCTAGTGATTATTTATGTCGTGACTTGTCGAACCGTCTATCTGGAAACAGACTTGCAACATCACCTATTCTTTTATTAACTTGTAGAGCCGCCAGGTGTTAATAAACAGGATTGAGACATCACATAGTCCTGTCTTGACTTGTCAATCCACCAGTTGTGAATCATCAGGGCTGCAAAATCACTAATTCCTGCCTTGACTTGTCAAGATGGCAGGTGTGAGTCATCAGGGTTGTAACATCAGCTACTCCTGTCTCGACGTGTTGAGCAGCCAGGTGTGGGTCATCATTGTTGCGACATCACTCTCGCCCTTGACGTGTCGAGTCCTAAAATAGATTCCGAAAGTTGCGACAGGAGGAATGGTTAAATAGCTCACACTCTTTGTTAGACAGCTGTCTAGAGAGGATGCCAGTGCACGCTCCCACCCCAAGCGATGGACAGGATTGAACTGGATACGATTGCGATATTGAACTGGTATAGACTAGGTCAATGACCCTACACCCATGATATATTTATTTCGTTCCACCAGGGGATCCAGGTGGAGGAAGGGGGTGACTGAATGATCACACTCTACGTTTGACCACAGTCGAGGAATGAGTGCATGACCACCAATAAAAGAAACAACGCCAGGGATTGCACGCTTCCACCAATTAAAAATCCCCACCAACCCCAAAAAAAACTCCCACGCCAACCCCAGTCCCACCCAGGCATTCGATCCAATGAGGCACACATACATAAAATGAGTATGATTGAAAATTTTTTTTTCATTAATCCTTACATTCTGCCCCAGTGCCTATTCTATATACTGAGGCGCTATTCCTACATTAAACTGTTGTTCCCATTTTTACCCTTATACCATTTTTTTTAACTACATGTAGATTTAAACACTTAACCTAATCGTCCGTAAACTCCCATCAAAGACTATACCCTACTATCTCACACTATAGTTGGTCCGTCCCGGGTATTTAATGCCCCCGGTACCCCTCGCCGCTCCGCAGACCCGCGACCGCCTGGGACCATGTTTTCAGGGCCGCGGATCCAAGTCTCGGCGATGAGCATCCCCCTAACCACCACCTGGGGAGGCGCCCTACCGGAGTTTTCACTCCACCTACTTTCTATAGACCACTACCAAGGACCTATTCTAACTTAACCTAAACTAATACTTATACAAGGAATTTTTCACTACTGTATTACAATCACTACACACTACTCTATTTTAGCCGGGTCTTTTTGTCCTTCTCCAGCACTCTTCTTCTTCCATGCTGCCATCGTTCTCTTGCTTCCCAGCTGGAACCGGGACTTCCACTGGTTCATCAGCAGTTTTCACCACTGGCATCCAGCGGGAATCCACCATCAGCTGGGCTCCGGCTTACCAGGAGCCATTCCTGAGTCTGTCCGGCCGGCTTGTAAACCCACCTAGACTACCCATCTATTCTATTCTATCCCTACCAGTTTCTGTCAAGGAAGTCCCCTTCATCCGTCTCGTCTTCACTTGTCGTCACATCCATGTCCATACTCGTCTCGTCCAAGTCTTCTTCCAATTGGTCGTACCTAGTTCGTCGTAAGTCCCTAACGTATCTGTCCTTCTCCCTAGCCGACGCGTTGTCTGCTATTTTGTCTAGGAAACCCCACCTTTCCACGTCGCGCACTATATGGTAGATTGCACACGCCTGCAGGGGAGTCTGCAACTCCAACCTTGCTTCCCGCGTTAGGGCACATTCCAGCACAACATGTTCCGGTGTAGACTCCTTCCCGCAGTCACATCTATCGTTAACTGTCATCCCTAGCCTGTACAGGGCCGCCCTGTACGGTCCATGACCAGTAAGGAAGTGAACCAATCCTACTGAAGGCTCAAGATGTTCCATGGCCAACCTTTCCCTAATAATACACCAGCCTCGGTGGCGTAGTTGGCTAACGCGCTAGTCGTGTTGAGCTCGACCGCCGAGGACGGGGAGATCGAGGTTCGAATCTCGGTCGGGTGAACTGGGGGTGGTTTTTCCTAAATGGTTTTCCACTCTCCCTCCACGCAAATGCGGGTTCACTTCCTCTATATTCAACCCTCCCAATTCCTAATCCATTAGCGTAATTAGTACTTAAGCGGATAAACCGAATGGTAGTAAGACGCGGTGCTAAAAATATATATATATATAACTTTCCCTAATACTAGGGAAGATCCGGTATGTCCACCTGCCCTTCTCACTTCTATCCCAGTTCACTTGCCACTCGTCCAGGAGAGACTCCCGGATCAGTCCCTTAGTATTGACCCCTTCTCTCGTTAGGGCCTCCACCTTATCTAATCTCCCTTTCCTGAACCAATACAGAGCCGCCCTCCTTCTTACTTCCAAATCTAAAGGCCATATACCAAGAGCAACACTTAACGAGTCAGTGGTCACTGTTCTAAACGCTCCAGAGAGTCTAAGCAATATACTTATTTGCAGACTCTTTAACCTAGTACTCTGCACTACCTGCCTCAGCCGGAAAGCCCAGGCACTAGCCCCATAGCCCACGATGGAGGCAAGCAGCGCCTGATGATACGTTCTTATACACCGCATGGGCAGCCTAAACCTGCCCATTCCAATATTGATTATCTTATTCATCAGTCTTAGGGCCCTACCGCATGCGCTCTCTACGTGTGCCATAAAGTTCCTCTTCTCATCAAGTATTACTCCCAGGTACCTGACATTCTCACTTCGTCTGATGGTCTGTCCGTCAATCCTGATACTTGGGTTCCTCTTTAGAGCCCCCCTAAACAACACGTAAGCCGTCTTCGCCGGTGCCAAGCTCATCTTTACTCGTTTACACCAGGAGCTAAGCCCTGCAAGCACGGCCCCGCTCCTGGTCTCTAGCTCCACCCTCGAACTAGCCTCGACTATGACGAGCAAGTCATCGGCAAAAGCAACCACTCCCGCAGTTTCATGGAGGGCTTCAAGTTCCATCAAACCAGGCTCGAGCCCTACGTCCCAAAAGACCGGTCCACAGACCGACCCCTGGGGACATCCCTTTGTCAGCTTTTTGCTAATCTTGGTTCCTGGACACCTCAGGGTCGCATACCTATCTCTACAATAATCTCTAAATACCCTGTAGAGATCCCCCGGGCAACGTATATCCCTCAACCTCTTAAATAAGGCTGGCCACCAAAGATTGTCAAAGGCTCCTGAGATGTCCACGAACAGCCCTACTACATATTTCCCCGTACACCTATCAATCAAATTCATTTCCTCGCAGATAGCATCCTCGGTAGACCTGCTCTTCCTAAAACCATACTGTTGGCCATGCATACCGACAACTCTTCTATGCTCTTCCAACTTGTCGCACATTATCCTTTCTTGCAGTTTTCCACACACATTAAGCAAGCAAATCGGCCTGTATGACTTTGGAAGTTGCGGGTCCTTGTCGTCACCCTTGCTGAGTATGATGACCTCGCTCTGTTTCCACGGGTTTGGCACCCTCCCTTGAGCAGTACATTCATTTAACAGCCCAGTCAGAAAGGGGGCTATCTGCTCGCTGAGCTCTTGAAGCACCTCGACCCTGATTCCGTCGGGCCCAGGTGCCTTCTTCCGCTTCATTTTGGCAATGTATCTGATAATCTCGGCCTGGGTTGTTGGAACAATCCTATCCTCGTTCTCATATGTCTGAGTCATTTCTCGTCTCCAAGTCTCCTGTACCCCGTCATCCGGCCCGTCATCGTCCGGAAGCAGAGTTTCCATTAATAATTCTGCTGACTCCTCCCACCCTAACGTCATGCCCCCTCCCGGCCGTCGAAGCGTTGAGATCATAGCTGGGGGTCTAACTTTCCCAGTCACCATCTGGAACGGAATCCCCCAGGCGTTAACTCTCAATTCCTCCTGGATATAGCGTTCCCAGCCTTCCCTCTTCGCCGCGGCCAGGGAGGTTACATATTCTTCCCTTTTTATCCTATACCTGCCCAAAAGATAATCCCTAGTCTCCAGGTCAGCCTCCGCTTGGTATAGTCTTCGAGCCCTCCTCGATGCCCCACGAAGTCTGCCCAACCTATCGCTCCAATATCTGTTTTCAAGATTAGTAACCCCACCCTCCCTCACCGTTGGGATGGCAACTCTCATAGCACGCTGTATTGCCATTGTCAATTCTTTTGCTTTTACGTTTACGTTTCCCCCAGCTGCTATCGGCTCTGGGAGTACAATCCTTCTCCTCAGCTTGTCCCAGTCTGCTTTTTTCCAATTATACTTTACTCGTACTATCCTGTCTTCCAGATTTATGCCTCCCACTACCTCGAAGGTGATCAGGTTGTGATCACTTATTGTCATCCCGTCCAGTACTTTCCAGTTCCGGATCATACCAACAGCTTCCCGGCTACCCAGGGTTACATCTATATTGGATTTCGCTCCCGTAGCTCCCACATAGGTTGGCGGGTTCCCGAACACGTTTATCACCTCAAGTTGTTTAGCCTCTATAGTCTCGACCAGCTTCTCTCCTCGCTTGTACGCTCTAAAACCACCTATCTTGCCATCACGTTGCCTATGGACATCGCTAAACCACAAGGGTGACCTCGCGTTCGCATCCGCCGTTACCACGAGTGGCACCCCCCTGAAGGAGTCTACCATCGCCAGACCAGAGACCAGAGAAATTGCGGGTCAATAACAAGGCAAGTTTGAAAATGATTGCCTCACAATTATTTACCTATATGAACAATCCGAAACGCCAAAGTTAGGATAAATTACCTCAGGATTACGATATATTCCAATACGTCAATGTTAGGGTAAATTACAAATACCCTTACGTCACCGAGAAAACCCCTCCGGCAAAAAGTGTTTTGACCTGGGGAGAGGAAGTGGGGATCTCATGCGCCGGGAACACTACTTACGTGTGCCTACGTTACAAGTATATTGGAAAAATTGATCACAAAGTGATTCCAATCTTCTGATTAGCTAGTGCTATATCACATGGGAAAGTATATTATGTATACATCACAAGTAAATTAAACATTGCAGCTAGTATTATTTAAACTGTCAGTATTTATATAAGAAATTTGGAATTAGGGGAGGTTTTACCGTTTCTACAATAGAGCGCCTTTCTAAACATTATTATTAATTACTTTTAATTTTTACTCTAAAGACATTGTTTTATGTACTGTGCATGTTCAAATATTGTTTAAATGATTTAGTTTCAATATAGTTTTAAAATGGAAAGAGAAGAACTGATATACATCTTATTGAGAGTACCATCATAAAATATTGTGTCATATGCAAAAGAATCTCGGATAAATTATCTATAATATAATAACTATGTGCTAAACCGTAGGACAAAGCAAAGGAGATATAAGGTAAGTTGGCTGTGTCAATAATAAAAATAATGGTATTATCTACTACTTCATAATGTTAGCTAAAACACCACTGGTGGACCCGGACATGACAACGAATAGAAGTGTTATTGATTGAGTCGATAAAGCAGAGAAGAGGTAAAATTGAATGAATTGTGAACAAATCACGTTACATGTGTTAAACTTTTTAATCTAGCTTGTTTGAAATACGAGGGTGTTTCAATTTTTTTTTTATGTATTTAATAAAATAACCGGACAAATGTTCTCACATGAGAAGTAATGACTGTTACTTTATTTATTGTAACATCCTCGTAGTTCCAATCGAACTTAAGTTGCAAACAGTTGCTATCGGAGACCAGCTTGAAGCTGATGCGTGATTCTGCGTGTCCTCTCTAGTCTTACGGTTTGAACGTTGTAGAAATACACTTCAGAATAGGAATTATTTGGAGGGCTATAGCAGGTGAGGTTTTTGTGTTGTTCAGTTATTGTGGTATTTACTCTCCAGAGGCAGATTCTAAACATGTGTTAAAATTCACAAACCAAGTATGTTCAATGTTTGACGGCACAAGTGTGAGAAAGTTGCTGTTTATCTTTTGAAAAGGAAAGACAAACAAGAAATCACGGCTTGCAGAAATGAATTTTTCACTACTGAAAGTGACTTCAACACAAGGTTTTAACAAACACTATCACTACCAGTAATACTATTGCTAAAAATAAAACGTTTCACTGGCCCAACGTCATTAGCCCAGCGTTACTGGTCCAGCACTAGCCCAGCGTCACTAGCCCGGCGTCACTGGCCCGGCGTCACTGGTCCAGCGTCACTAGCCCGGCGTCACTAGCCCAGCGTCACTAGCCCAGCGTCACTAGCCTAGCGTCACTGGTCCAGCGTCACTAGCCCAGCGTCACTGACCCGGCGTCACTGGTCAATCGTCACTAGCCCAGCGTCACTAGCCCAGCGTTACTAGCCCAGCGTCACTAACACAGCGTCACTGGCCCGGCGTCACTGGTCCAGCATCACTATCCCAGCGTCACTAACCCAGCGTCACTGACCCAGCATCATTAGCCCAGCGTCACTAGCCCAGTGTCACTAGCCCAGCGTCACTGATCCAGCGTCACTGATCCGGCGTCACTAGCCCAGCGTCACTAGCCCAGCGTCACTGGCCCGACGTCACAGGTCCAGCGTCACTACCCTAGCGTCACTAACCCAGCGTCACTAGCCCAGCGTCACTAGCCCGGCGTCACTGGCTCGGCGTCACTGGTCCAGCGTCACTAGCCCAGCGTCACTAGCCCAGCGTCACTAACCCAGAGTCACTGGTCCAGCGTCACTAGCCCAGCGTCACTGGCCTGGCGTCACTGGTCCAGCACTAGCCCAGCGTCACTAACCCAGCGTCACTAGCCCAGAGTCACTGGTCCAGCGTCACTAGCCCGGCGTCACTGGTCCAGCGTTACTAGCCCAGCGTCACTATCCGGGCGTCACTATCCCAGCGTCACTGGTCCAGCACTATCCCAGCGTCACTGGTCCAGCACTAGCCCAGCGTCACTGGTCCAGCGTCACTATCCCAGCGTCACTGGTCCAGCGTCACTAGCCCAGCGTCACTAGCCCAGCGTCACTGTCCCGGCGTCACTGGTCCAGCACTAGCCCAGCTTCACTGGCCTGACATCACTAGTCCAATGTCACTATCCCGGCGTCACTATCCCAGAGTCACTGGTCCAGCGTCACTGGCCCGGCGTCACTGGTCCAGCACTGGTCCAGCGTCACTAGTCCATTGTCACTATTCCGGTGTCACTGGTCCGTTAGGAGTTCCAATCCCAGCCGGGTCTAGTGAAGATGTTGACTTTCCCACTCTTCCTCAACTTAAAAGTAGGTGCACTTCCTATATTCAAGCTTCCTCATCCCTAACTCATTAGCGTAATTAGTACATAAGCGTACAAACCAAATGGGTACTAAGACGGGATGCTAATATATACAGGGTGTTTCAATGGATGCGGAGGACAGAAACTGCAGGGGTTGAGGAAATTATTCATTATCAACCCTTGTACATTTGTAAGATCTCAATTGAGGAAAAGAGCAGCTTAAATAACGGAACAACTGTCAGAAGTGGAGTTTGTAGTTTATGTAGGTAGGTTTACTACCTTCGCCCCACCCGTTATCTCAACATACCTACTTACTCAAAACGTTATTTTGCTAGCTATGAAAAGTTAGAAAGAAAGGTCATGGTCAGAGGTCGTACAATCGTAGGTTACAAGTCTTCTCACAAGCCACAGCGTAGTCCAAAACTAATAATATTAGCTTTTTCTGTCGTTATTTTCCCTGCTCTTCTTGTCTTCAGTTGTTTCCCAGAAGCAATCTACAGGTTGACCACCTGCCATAGTGTTTAGTTTGTTATATTATGTGGTATGTACTTTATACTTGCAAATATTTTGTATTAAAATATTACGGTGGACGGTAAACATTCTAAAGAATAAGGTCACTTACAACTTAACAAGGAGTGTCTTACTATATTACATCTAAAATAAAAATTAATGACATGCAGAGAGGATTTAAAACCTCAGTATCAGCAAAGTATCCTTGTCCTTTTTACTTAATGCACGTTTAAAAACAAAGTTTCATCCACTTGTTTAAATCAACAGTCTTGGTGTTGATTGGATGTTAATAAATTATTTATTTTTGAATATTCTATTAAATATGGGTTTTAGAGGATGTTTAAAACTATTTTATTTGAGCCAAGGCGATACGATAGCCCATCTATCTACAATTTCTGCAAAACAAATTTTCACTACTATTGGAGGGGGATCCTTTGACTACAAGGGTTGGTATGATCTATAGCAAGATGGAGCTCCTGCACACGATATCTAAACACAGCTTTACTGAACGATGGATTGGCTATGGTGGTCCAGTTCATTGGCCTCCAAGGTCGTCAGATTGGATTGTACAAAGAGACGAATACAAATACGCGAGACGAAATGCTCGCTCGCATTATGGATGGATAGTGGTGCCCTAATAAAAGAACGCCAAGACGATCTCAGAAGAACAACAGCGCACGTACATATACCACAAGAGTTACAAAGTGCATTGAGGTTGCGGTGGGGTTTTCAAACATTTATTGTCAAATTGGTGTTTTATATTATCATTCAGTCAATAAACACAAGCAAGTCATTTATTATTATTTAATACTTCTAATAATGGCTTTTTACGCACCAGTTCCAACAACTGCATCTCTACATTCATTGAGAATTCGACACATGTTTATATTAACTGTTTTACTCACAATAATCAACAATGCAACCTCCCAAAATACTTGTTATTCCTCCTGACACATTGTATGTGTTGTGTTGTGTGTGTGTGTGTGTGTGTGTGTGTGTTGTGTGTGTGTGTGTGTGTGTGGTGTGTGTGTGTGTGTGTGTGTGTGTGTGTGTGTGTGTTGGGGGGCGTGCAACCCGAACAGTCGATGAGACGTGGTAATGAAACAAATTGTGCACTTCCTGTTAAAATGGTGAATAGGATATTATAATAATGAGATATTTATTGCATGATATTCTAAAACTTTTGCTTGAATCTAGTTATATTGTTGCAGTGTTCCTCTGGGAACTACACCACTTCTTACGCTAGGATCAGTTTCTATTAAAACAAGCTATCATGTTGGCAGCACATTTCTGTTTTGCAACTAATACTATTAAGATAGCTCACCGTGTTCGCACAATGAGTGTATTTTATGCTTGACAACAACTCTTGTGAATGCTGGTATACAATTTAGAACATTGTACATTACTTGAAGATTAGGAGTATTATATATTAGATAAATTGCTCCAAACGCGCAAATACTTGAATAATGTAAACTGAGATACAAAATCAAAGAAGGGCATGTAACTAGTGATGGGCAGAATCGGATGAATAGAATCGATTCATTCGATTATTCTGAATAATCGATTCATTCGATTCTTTCAAAATCATCAGAATATCACGAATGAAAATATTATTCGAATGAAAATATCATTCGAATGAAAACAGTAGCTGACTCGATGCGAGCTGGCCGATTCATTCATTTACTACTTCCTTACCAGCACTGGAGAAAATCGACCTTATGGTTTCGAATACTTCTAGGCTATCTCAATACAGGTCTTCATTTCTATTAGGTTCATTTTCAAAAAATTGTTCAAATTGCTACACAATAATCAACCTTACGCTTTCAAATGATTCCAAGGCTAATATAATACAAAGTTTAAGTGGTTTTACAGTTTAAAATCGAATAGCAGCCAAAAATAATTCGAATGAAAGTAACAAAATGATTCGATTATTTTGCTACATTATAACTATTGATACTACGTAGATTGTTTCTTTTGCTGTTGCGCTTTTTTTTTAAATTCCTGTTTTGAATATGCCACCTAATTTTTAAGTACAGTAAAATATGTTTTTGTTACAATATTTATATTTGAAACTAATATGTTTTTTTCTTCCGATTCTCCAATAATTGTTTCTAAGCGAATAATAAATATGGAATATGAGTAAAGGAAACATTTACACTTTCACACTGCAAACTAATACCAATAGTTTACGCTAGCATTTTTTAAAATGTACACTAAGTTCAAATAAAAACTTACCTTTTTGTGGATGATGATAGACGAGTCTCGGAGTTATTTGTGAGGCTAGTTTTCCCGACTTAATGTAGAATTTTATTTTGGTCGTGAGTAATACAGGCTGGTTTTTGTTGTTCTAATGTTGTCCCTTGCGATCGTTGGCAATCTTCATCCCTCAAGAAAATCCTGGATCCGCCCCTGGTTATTGAGATTTCCTTAAATGGCTTCCCACTCTTCTTCCATGTGAACGCAGATACATTTCCTTTAATTTCTACCTTTCTAATACCACCACCATTGTGTAACCAAACGCGAATAGCCCGAACGGGCTGTGAGATAATATATTTTTTAAGTTGACTCAAATTTATTAAATAGAAAAGTATATATTTTTTATAAATGTAATAAAACATTGCCCGGCCGTAATATTCAGATCATCTTATCATTTTATTCATTCAAATAATTTTATATTCTTATAACTGAAAAAAAAAGTCACTTTAGAGCAAACTTATGTTGCCGTTTTCGGGTAGTACATTTTGTGTTTGATTTACTTACGTTTCCATTCGTGTTGAAGAGTCGAAATAATTGACCCTCTAATATTTCCTAAACATAAACAATTATAAGCTTACAATCCTATTTATATATCGGTTAAGTGATGACATATTTTCTATTTGAATATCTGAATCAATTAATTATATGCCGCCTGGAATTCAAAGAGAAAATATGTCATCACTTAACCGATATATAAATAGGATTGTAAGCTTAGAATTGTTTATGTTTAGGAAATATTAGAGGGTCAATTATTTCGATTCTTAAACAAGAATGGAAAGATATGTTCTTTATTTATTTACTATGACTCTCACGCAAAAGTGTTTCTATTAATGGCGAGGTACTTATGAGACTAAAGCGTTCACTGTGTAGTATTTTGCTGTGGCTGTACTTTGATCTTTGACACCGACACAAGGAACTAAATACAGTAAAGAAAAGAGTTGATAAGTTGCAAACTTAAAGGAATGCGTGTTGTGAGAGCCGACAGCAGGGTGAGGAGAATAGTAGCACAAAGCAAAACCACCAACTAGTAACTACTTTTAAGAAGTAGTAATAGCTAACATCCGATTATTACCGACTCTTTACTAATTCTCAAAATCATTCGAATGATTCTTTCGATTCATTCGATTATTTTTCAAAGAATCGAATGATTATTCGATTCTTAAAATCACTCGATTATGCCCATCACTACATGTAACGTTCATCTGTGTTTACAGGCAGTCAGATCTGTGGCAGAACAGACCTTCTTAGCGCATGCGCACATCGAGATAATGGTCATGTGATTGGTCATCATTGTGGGCTGGCAGTGACGCTAACTGGCCGGTAGTGATGGGCACAATCGAGTAATTCTAAGAATCGAGTAATTACTCGATTCTCTTTAAAAATAATCGAGTAATCGAGTAAAATTACTCGAGTCATTTTTAGCAAATCATCTACTCGAATCGTCCCGTGGCAATCGGTTGGACAATATTACTCGGAAGTCTTGCAATGGAATTCGATACTAATAACAAGTCCATAATCTCTTCCTGTAGTAACCAGTCGACAGTGACCTCCATCCCCTTATTTTCATGTTTCACTTTACATCTACAGTTAATATGAAAGTATGCGTTTTAAGAAATGTCTCACAAATAAAAATTGTTTTGTACTCTTTTTAATAAAATAAACTTTTCTTTAAACGTTCATGTTAAAGAAATTGATAATAATTGTACCTTTATAAAAGTAAAAACAATTGTTTTTTTGTTTTGTATCTTACTCTGATTAGTTTCAATTTATAAATAATCATATTTTACTAAGGAGAAGTTAAAATAATTAAGAAAGACAATATCTAGTTTCGTCAATGCAATTGTGAAAATAAGACTTCCGAAGTACCGAGTAAAAAGAATCGAGTAACTTTCATCGAGTACTTTTGAAAAGAATCGGAAATGTGATACGCTTAGCTAGTAGCATGCTTTTCGATAGTGTACTTTACATCTGCGAGTAATTTGTATTGAGAATGCATGTGCAACGTTTAAACCATAAAGGGTCATTTTTGCGTGGCAGCGGAAACTGTTGATCAAAATTGAGCTCTAAGAGAATATACCTTTTAAATGGAAATAGCGTGGTAAACAGTGTAGCCAATAAGGTCGATTCTTACTTATCTGGTAAGAAAAGAGAAAATAAAAGAATAACACGGTCCGAGTAAAGTTACTCGAGTAATCCCGGAAGAATCGAGTACTCCCGATTACACAACACAATCGAATTACTCGATTATTTTTACTCGATTGTGCCCATCACTAATGGCCGGTATCAAGGGAAATATATCACGTAGTGATCAGGGCTGGACTGGTCTTGTTTGATTTGGGCTGCAGCAAATACTACTACTAGCACCGCGTCTTACCTACAGTTTAAAGTGGGATCCGAACCACGGTGGAGGCCTGGCATTCCTCACATTCACAAGTTGTGATTAATACACGTCTTGTCAGAGGTGAAGGAAGGGTTTGGCACTCAGATAAATCTGTGATAGGACCGAGGATTGAACCCCGGACCCCCAGCACATAAGTCTGACACCTTACCTCTAGGTCTAGACAGCCAGGTCACCTTTTAGCTAAAATAAAGTTATCCATTCAATTATAAATTACTGCAATGAGCGAGTGTGTGTCTGAGGGTGTCCGGAACACATAATTTGTGACGACATTAAATGTTAAACTCTATCAAGAACAAACACATCACCCAGCTATCCCGAACGTCACTTCAAGGAGAAACACACATTTCACCAATTATACATTTTTTGCTCATACCGGGAATCAAACCCTGACCCCTAACCTTAGTAGTCAGACACGCTACCGACTGAGCTAAGGTGTCGAACACTTTGGGAATAGAATCCCGTTGAAAACAGAGTACAGATCTGTTCCACCAAACGCACATGACCGATTTCCTCAAACTATCACGAATTCCCAAATGTTGTATTTCTCTACGTTTATAAAAGGAAGTGTGTTTTATCCGTGATAAATCAAACACAATTTTTAATTTGTTTTGCTACTATTTCCTGTTAGGTATTTTAACAGAATCCATAATCCCCAGGAAACCAACAAGATAATCCCGACGTTGTGTCTACATGCACACCGAATAGTTGGCTATAAACTGGCTTATAAATATAGATATACTATTTTTAGAAGCTCCCTAAGCGGATGTCTTAGTCCAAAGGGACCGATCATTTTGACCGAAATTAATAAAAGGCGTATTTTTATCTAAACTAAAATAAGTTAACCCATAGTATCAATGAAAATGTAAAGATATTTTGGATTAAAAATAAGTTAAAATTATTTGTAGGCCTACACGATTAAAAATAAATACACACACAAACACGCTTTTTCATATGATTTTAGTGAGGCTTACTTTGAATATGATGTTAGGATAGACCCATCAAAATGAAACTGATATACCTTTAATACCAAATATAATAGGCCACACTTATAGTATGTCTAGAATTAGTTGTACTTTCTAAACAGATATGTGTGCTTATACCATTTAAATCTGAGGGTTATTTCAATGTTATTTGAAGGTAAATGTTACTCTTAATGGAGTGTGACCTTTCAGACTCAGGTTTTAGTGAAGTTTTGGGAGAAGAATAATTTATTTGTGTTATGCATGGTTTGTTACTATTTTGTTGAAGTTGTATTATTATTTTAAATTGAATTGATATATCCTTTAAAAAAATTGAGGGAAGGTGTAAGATAATTGGTGTATCTAGTGTGGTAACACTGGACACGGTGAGCTGTTATGTACGATGATCTGTGTGATAAGACCTATGATCCGTGCGTATCATGGGCGGGGACTTATATAGAAGGTTAATAAAAGTTTACTGTTAACACCACTTAGCTATTATTAGCCTACTAGTAATGTTCTGGCCCCATGGGAACTCCAGTTCCTCTGACGAGTCTAAACACCCCGACGTGGAGAGAGTGAGAGTGTGTGTATTGTGATGATTACGTAAGGTCGTTCTCTGATTGGTTGTTACATAATGTTGTTGTCGTTCTCTGATTGGTTTTCCCCTTCATTGACCCCCTCTACTCCCCCAGACCCTCTCCCCTCCCCCTGACCCCCTTTCCGGTGTTCCAAACATGTTAGTTCTTGTTCCATTGTTTTTTATGTGTGATCATTGATTTTTTATTTGTGATTAATGTTTTTTTATGTCAGGGCAGAATTGGGACGGGTGTTGGAGTTTTTTATTTATTTATTGGCGTGCAGTGAAAGGCGTCAGGCGCTCCTCCCGTGGCATGGGAAGGAACACGGATCACGAACCTTTCCCCGATGGCCGCTTAGCGAAGAGTGTGACCACCGAGCAACTGACAGCGTATCACAGCCGTAAGACGCCTTTCACTTTTCCCCCTCACTCCCCCCTCCCACACTTCCTCTGAATTCAAACTTACCAATTATCAATCCGTTAGCGTTATTAATACTTAAGAAGTTCGAGGTTAAAAACTCGGTCGAGTAAACTGGGGGTGTTTTTCACTCTCCCTCTATGCAAATACGGGCTCAAACCTGCCAACTATTAATCGGTTAGCGTGTGGCAGCCAATGGACAAGGATTCGAATCCCTCTGCAGTTTAGTATATTGCGAGAGTGCTGTCTTGACCTGGGGGTAGTTCTCCCTTTAAGCAAATGCAGGCTCACTTCTGCGCTCTTTAATATTTTATTCCGGCAAAGCTGTCACGTGTATACTGCCAGCGCCTTTCTGTCACAACATATTTTAGGAACAGAACGAGTGAAACACCATATTCTTCTCTCGGGTTTAGTAACTAAAGGGCATGAAGCACCCGGCGAAAGATATCGGGGCTAGAGTCTGTGTTGGGGATTAGAATACCTGCCGAGGTGTACTGTTGGTAGTTCTCACTAAAGATTTCCCGCTCTCCCTCCACGTAAGCGCTGGAACATTTCCTTACTACCCCCACCACGCAAATGTGGATTCAACCTTCCCAATTCCGAATCCAACTGGACTCACGGTTCTGCTTCTTTTTTCAAGTTGTTGTAATATTTGGTTTGGTTGAAGAACCAGCCTCGTAAATATTGTTAACTCCCTAAAAAGAGTGCGTAGTGATAGATACCCACCTCGGTGGCTAACGCGCCAGATTCGTGTTGAGCTAGACTACCGAGGATGGAGGGAGGTCGAGGTTCTAATCTCGGTTGGGTGAACTGAGGGTTTTTTTTTCCCTAAATGGGCTACCAATTTTCTTTCACGCAAATGCAAGTTCAAGCTTCCAAATTCCTATTCCGTTAGCGTAAATAGTACTTAAGCGAATTATAACCCGAACGGTTAGTAAGACACGGTGCTAAAAAGAGTAATATATAGCAAACTGGCCTACACTAGAGGACAAAGTGGTAATCACTGCTTCTGTGGCCGCATGGTCTAACGCTCTACTCTCACATCAGGCTATAGACTGCTGATGACGGGGGGAGATTGAGGTTCGAATCTCGACCGGGTGTACTGAGGAAGGTAGTTTGAGCCCATACCTGCAGTTGGAAGTTTACACCCTCTCATAGTTACACTAATATTCTATACACCGGTGGTCGCGGGGCTACAAGTCGTCAGGCTCGCACTAAGGGGAAATAAGTGTAGTAAAGCCCAAACCGGTAGTAAAATATGCTTTGGAAAAACTACTGTTTATAGGTAGATTTCGATTTTCATACAAAGAGAATTTTAGGAAATACAAACTTTTTTCTAGCCCACATTTATAAAATAATACTCCAGTATCGGTGATATTTTATAGGTATTAATAGTATATCAAAATAAGTGGCTGCAGATCACTTGTCTTGACGTATGAATACGTGAAATTAGATATAATGGCTTTTCTAGTTGGGACTGTAGTTCGGTGAGACAGTGCTCAGCTGTCATGTTCATCTCTAGGATTCGGTTCGAATCTTGTTGCGGTGCAGTGGGAATAAATCTCGATTTTGATATTTTCGATCTTGTTATTCTTTGTTTTCTCTCTTGCATGCCGGGCCGCTCGTCTGGGCTATCCGCATATTTATATTAATGGAACAGGAATCTATAGTAATAAAAGGAAGTGTTTGTATGTGTGTGTTTGTTTATTTGTGTGCGATGCCCGGCCAAATCTATTGCACGCAGATATCTGAAATTTTTAACATAGGTGGATGGAAGGGGGCCCGAATGGACCTTGAAGCCTGATTTTAATTAGATTTTTAATAAGGCTATTTTTAACACAATACCACAGTGGGTCACGGGGAACGCCGTGTGGGATTGCTAGTTATGAATAATTTAACAGGTAAGTGTGCCCTCATTTGCGTGAAGGTAGATAATGAAACCATTTGGAAAAAACCCAACAATTTATCCGACCATATTTGAACCCCATCACTGGCAAAAAAAAAAATGTTATAATAATTTTTTATACATGCATCGATGGTCACATAGTCTAAGTCGTCACTAAACGGCCGATGACAGAGTGATCGACGTTTGATTTTCTCACTACAAGCAAATGCGGGTACACATTCTACCTGGTCTATAAAAAGCTGATCGACCGGCAAAACCCCTTTGAAAATGGTGGGGGTGCAGGAAGTACGACCGTTATAGCAGACATTAGCCGTGCTAAAGATATCGAGGTTCAAATCCCGGTGTGCAAACCATCTAAGTGTCAGGCTCATCTAATTTTGGCAGGGGGAAATCGAATCCCCGCCGTGTAAACTGTAGGTATTTCTACCTCTGGAACATTTTCTTAATCTTCCTTACCGCACTTTTGCCAGAAAGGGTACGTGTCACTCATATAGTTATGGCGGGGTAGGTCATAGATTCGAATCTCTCTCGGGTGAACTGGGGTGGTTTTTTATTCTCCCTCACTCCACGTAGACTCTGGAACATTACTACCTTACTCCTCCGGTCTATGACGGATACCTACATCCACGGATGTCGACGGACGGTACCAAACAACCAATTTTAGTAGACTTTTGTGGTGGGGGATAGCGGCCCCTGACTGAGGACTATAAATCACCGTAAGGCTTCCGAGGTCCCTGATTGTGCATAATTAGAGCCGTGTCAATGCTCTCTAGTTGCGACATCACCGGGAAAACCCATTGCCACATAAAAGGGGGTAAACGGGGAGGGTTTCCAGGGTCAATGATCTAGCTCACGGCTTCAAGGTCACGATCTATTCCTGTCTTGTCAAGCCGCCAAGCTGTCGCCAGTCACCCATTGCGACATCATTCAAGGTCGTGATCTATTCTTGTCTCGACTTGTCTTGTTGAGCCGCCAGACATCAGGGAAAACCCATTACCGGAGAAAGGGGGGAGGGCTGCCAGGGTCAATGACCTAGCTCACGATTTCAAGGTCACAATCTATTCCTGTCTCGATTCGTCTGGTCAAGCCGCCAAACTGGCGCCAGTTATCATGGAAAACCCATTATCACATAGGGGCGGGGGAGAGGTTGCGACACTTATGAGGGGGAAGGGGGTGGATAGATTACGACATCGTTCAGAGTCGTGATCTATTCTTGTCTTGTTGACCCACCAAACTGGCGCTGGGTTGCGACACCGGGCAAACCCATTACCAAATAAGGGGGTTGCGACACCGGTGAGAAGGAAGGGGGTGGGTGGATTACGACATCATTCAGGGTCGTGATCTACTCTTGTCTCGACTTGTCTTGTTGACCCGCCAAACTGGCGCTAGGTTGCGACACCGGGAAACCCCATTACTACATAGAGGGTTGCGACACATGCCTTGAAGGAGGGGGGAGTGAGGGGGAAAAGTGAAAGGGGTCTTACGGCCGTGATACGCTGTTAGTTGCTCGGTGGTCACACTCTTCATTAAGTGGCCGTCGGCGAAAGGTTCGTGCTCCGTGCCGATGCCTCACCCGACGCCGTGGACCACACGCCAATAAATAAAAAATAAAACTCCAACGCCCATCTCAATTCTTCCCAGGCATAAAAAAAACCATTGATCACAAATAAAAAAGCAATTATCACACATAAAAAACAATGGAACAAGAACCAACATGTTTGGAACATTGGAAAGGGGGCCAGGGGGAGGGGAGAGGGTCAGGGGGGAGGAGAGGGGGTCAAAGGGAAGGGTAAACCAATCAGATAACGACAACAACATTATGTAACAACCAATCAGAGAACGACCTTACGTAATCATCACAATACACACTCTCTCTCCACGTCGGGGGGTTAAGACTCGTCAGAGGAACTGGAGTTCCCATGGGGCCAGTACACTACTCCTACTTATTAGTTATTAACACAATACAGCATTCATATCTCTGCAAATATTATTAAAAAGTCGTTGAAAATGAGTTGGTGTCACATTTTTGCTATATTAATAAAACTCACAATATAGGGTTGTTAAGGGTAAACAGCCCTGTCAGAATATTTCCACTATATTTTAAGTGAACCATGTTTTGAAATATTGCATCCCAGAGATAAATATTGCGTTATAACCGAATGTCTGCCCGGCAATTTATCACTTACCTTATTTGTAATCCCGGGTCGTTTGGAGTCCAGCAGTGATGGGTTGCATTGGCGAAGGGAGGGGGATTTATGGGGTTCACCCCCCCCCCTTACACAGATAAAGTTTTACCACTATTGTATGAAGTAAAAATGTTCGTATTTCTTAGGGTCTGAGTAAGTCATGACATAAACTCACGATCTGAACCCCTCCCCAATATTTAACTCTCCCTACGCCCGTGGTGACTTGTGGTTTTGTGAGCAATAATGATGGTTTATTGAAGAATTGTCTCAGATTTTAAATATAATAAATAAAGGCTAGACTCAAAGTGGTGCCAAGTATCTTAATATTGGTATATAACAATATTATTGTACCCACCTGAAATTGAAGCCAGCCCCTTATTAATAGACCATAAAAATGTGATATATTGCAGAAATAATAAAACAGATCCCTACCTCGATAATTCTTTCAAATGTTGCCACTGGGTAATATCTTAAAACAAATGAATAGACAAATGAATAGCAAACATTAAAGGTTTAGGAGCTAGACTGGATCTTATGGAACACACATGTTGGCTATGATTGTACCATAGATAGTTGATAAGATTTACACTTGAACTGATAATAATTATTATATTTTCACATCTACAAAAAAAATCAATCTAGTAATCGATTTTAAAGTAATGACGCAATACTACTGTATACTGTAACAATGTTAAGGCCATTTGTGCAGGGTTTTTTTTTTCACCATTTAAAAGACTTTTCTTCTATGAAATATTACACAGCATAAATGTATTTTTATTAGCAAATTATAAGGGTAAGAAACTTCAATTTTTACGTTTTCCGAATCTAATTTTTGAAATATAAATTGTGAAATTAAAATTTAGTAGTGTTAATGTTATAACTATTTGATGAAGCTGGAATTTTACCGTAATTAGAAGCATACTCTACATATATATGCTTAAAGTACCCTTAAAATCAACACGATTCAACAATTGTTTACCAATACTAATTCATCTATAAATATTAGTATTTATACTATTGATAGATGTATACTTAAGACAGCAAAACATATGTGGTCTTAAATATGCAACGTTTTCCTGAATTACCTGATTTCCGTATGACAAAGCAATATAGTTGACAAGAACGGGTGACAGTCAGTCTGTACAGTGCGCACAACACACGGCGACACACAGCGACACATATTGGAACTAGAGGTTTTTCAACCAGTACTGTAGGTAGTGGAAGGATTAATATAACTCCAAAGCCCTAATTCATCATTGAAATAAAAAGAGCCGATACATTAGCTATAAATTGCTACGAATAATCTTTTGAGCCACTTTTACATTACTCCAGCTGTATTATCACATAAACTCGAGTAATGTGCAGTTCATGCGGGCTTTCTGTTTGAACGGTCATTCACAAACTGTCTCTTGAAATAGGTAGTCTTATATTGTTGTGATCTATGTACGCTGTTGTGTGTGTACTTTTCACTTTATTTGTTATATTTATCAATATAACTAATCCTTATCCTTATATATATACTATTATAAATGCGAATGTGAGTTTGTTTGTTTGTTTGTTTGTTACGCTTTCACGCCTAAACTACTTGACCGATCATCATGAAAGTTCGCATACACGTTGTCATGGGTACAGAAAAGGACATAGGGTACCTTTTATCCAGAAAAAATGCTAATGTGGGTTTGTTTGTTTGTTATTGTTTGTTACGCTTTCACGCCTAAACTACTCGACCGATCATCATGAAATTTCGCATACACGTTGTCATGGGTACAGAAAAGGAACATACGGTACCTTTCATACAGAAAAAATACGAATGTGAGTTTGTTTGTTTGTTTGTTATTGTTTGTTACGCTTTCACGCGTACACTACTCGACCGATCATCATGAAATTTCGCATACACGTTGTCATGGGTACAGAAAAGGACATAGGGTACTTTTCATCTAGAAAAAATGCAAATGTGAGTTTGTTTGTTTGTTTGTTTGTTATTGTTTGTTACGCTTTCACGCCTAAATTACTCGACCGATCATCATGAAATTTCGCATACACGTTGTCATGGGTACAGAAAAGGATATAGGGTACCTTTCATCCAGAAAAAAAGTTAATGTGAGTTGTTTGTTTGTATGTTTGTTATTGTTTGTTACGTTTTCACGCCTAAACTACTCGACCGATCATCATGAAATTTTGCATACACGTTGTCGTGGGTACAGAAAAGGACATAGGGTACCTTTCATCCCAAAAAAATGCGAATGTGAGTTTGTTTGTTATTGTTTGTTACGCTTTCACGCCTAAACTACTCGAGCGATCATCATGAAATTTCGCATACACGTTGTCATGGGTACAGAAAAGTGCATAGGGTACCTTTCATCCAGAAAAAATGCAAATGTGAGTTTGTTTGTTTGTTATTGTTTGTTACGCTCTCACGCCTAAACTACTCGACCGATCATCATGAAATTTCGCATACACGTTGTCATGGGTACAGAAAAGGACATAGGGTACCTTTCATCCAGAAAAAAAGTACTGTTCCTGACGGATAGAAAAAAAATAACTGTTAGACGGTCGTCCGGCTTATTAACTCGCCCTACTGATATGAATAAATTAATTGCAACATGATGCCTGGAGTACAGAAAAAGGGACCTGCGGTATCCCAGAAGAAAATCTGATACCCCGAATAAAAATCTGTTCCCGAGTTATTTTAGGCACATCTATCTTAAAATGATTAAAAATGATTATATTCAGCTAATTAAGCTCTGTCTGTTCACCCCGTTATGGTAAATGACAAAATTGTTGTAAGAAGTTTGGTATTATTCATTTAAGCAAAAATAGCTCTCGAGGTATGATGCTACGACAATGTAAACTTTTAGTGTGGGACGAAATTACGATGTCCCACAAAAAAGGCTATAGAGGCGTTAAACCAAAATCTTCAGGACTTGCGAGAGAGGAGGAATGGTAGTTTTACTGGCTGGTGACTTCCGACAAACTCTACCGGTGATCCAGAGGGGCACACATGCAGATGAAATCAAAGCCTGTCTCAAGTCATCAAGATTGTGGGCAAAAGTGAAAAAATTCAGCCTAACAACGAATATGAGAGTCCACCTTTATAATGACGTAGATTCAGGACATAACGCAGAGACACTTTTGAAAATTGGCGATGGACGTTTGGACACGGATGCTGAAAGCTGTATTTTACTTACAGGGGAATTCTGTAATTTGGTGGAAAATGATGTGGAGCTCATTGCTAAGGTTTACCCAGACTTACAACTAAATTTAAATTGTGATCATTGGTTGTGTGCAAGAGCAATTCTTGCACCAAAACATGAGATCGTTAACAAAATCAACACTGACATTTTGAAAGAGGTGCAGGGAGAAATAAAGGAGTATTTGTCAATAGATACAATAATGGACACAGAACAGAGCACTTCATATCCCGCTGAGTTTTTAAATTCTCTGGAGCTATCGGGTGTACCCTTGCATAAACTACAATTGAAATTAGGTGTACCATTTATGCTAATGCGAAATTTAGATGCACCCCGTTTATGTAATGGGACGAGGCTTCAATTACACAATTAGGGCAAAATATAATCTGTGCCACCATTTTAACAGGTGTGGGAAAAGGAAAAGTGTAATCATACCTCGAATCCCAATAATCCTCACTGACCTACCATTTCAATTCAAAAGACTCCAGTTTCCAATCAAACTTAGTTTTGCTATTACTATTAACAAAGCGCAAGGGCAAACATTGCAGGTAGCAGGGGTGCATTTGGAAATGCCATGTTTTTCCCATGGCCAGCTATATGTAGCCTGTTCGCGTGTGTCCAATGCCCAGAATTTGTATGTATTTGTGCCAAATGGAAGGACATACAACATAGTATATAGGAGCGTCCTAAAATAATGATCTATTCTGTGCCCATGATTGCAACTGTCAAGAACAAGCGGAGTAAATAAGGGATGTTAATTAACTGTAAGTAAAATTTAAGATGGAGTAGGATCTTACAATTCGTGGCAAGGCATAACCTGTGACTCTACTGACACACACTCCGCTACTTCTTTTCTACTCCTACACTTAATCCTGATTTATATTGTGTAGTTTGTTTTTTTCTTTATCTCTACCCAAGGCCATAGTCAGGGAGGGGTTTTCGGGGTTCAAACCCCCCGAAATCTTATGAAAAAAATATATATGGTTTAATTTATGGTTCAAACAATATCAAAATTAAGGTACAATATAAATTAGGGGGCTGTGTTACCATAAAAAGCACTTCATAGAGCTTCTAGAGGCGTTTAATATTTAGAATTTGTCCTAGCCTCCGATAGTTAGGGGGTAGGTTGCCATAAAAAACACTTCAGATAGCTTCTAGAACATTTTTTTATTTAGAATTTTTTCTAACCTCCGTCAATTGGGGGATGGGCCCAACAAACCCCCCCTGAAATTATTGACTGGCTACGGCCTTGTCTCTACCTCTATTGACTAACAACCTCAATATGTTCATCGTTTTTATTGTCATATTCCCTGTGTCAATCGACAACCTGAATTTATTGATAAAATCTACATTAACGCGAGCGAAGCCGCGGGCAAAAGCTAGTAAGTAATATTTTTTATTATTTTAAGTAATTGATCTTTACAGCACTGTCGGGATTTTTTTTTATTGTTGAAACATACAATCTAATAAACTATAAATGACTGTAAGCGATTGCCCAAGGTTTCGACATATTGAATATCAAGAATGATGAAATAAAGGGTTACAGGACATATATAACTTTTCCCTAATCACTCGAAGGCATTTTCTGCAGTGATTTTATTAAGATTTTTTTCATGAAAAAAATTATTTCTTGGACTGAGCTAACGTGTCAATTTAGGGTAGGCCTACTATCATTATATAAAATTTATAGCCTGTATTTTCTTACGTTCTTTCCCACAGCTGTATAATTATTAATTTAGGGACCTATTGAAAATATGCTTGATAAGAAATAGATTTTTTATCGCCTTATAAGGGTATCATCAGGTCAAGTTTCAGGTTTAGTTCCTATAGAAGTAGTCTATAATGATGTGTCAATCAGTGAGATATCCTGTTGGGCACCTAAACAATAGGAAGGTATGGTGTTCATTATTTATGTATTTCGAACTCACTTAGAGAGTAATTTTAGGCCCATGTATGATATTATAGTAGTAATTGATGTTTGAATTTGTAAGTGTGTGAGCACTTTGAAATTGCTTCAAATGATAAACCGCTATTTACTATTTAACAAAAAAAAATCTACCTATTTTTTATTATGTTTTGCAAATGAGGTGGCCATTTCCAAAAGGTCTCTTGTCCAAAATTTTAAAAATTGAGTTATTGGTTCTACCGTATTCAGTATAGGCTTTTCTATGAGGGAAACCATTCATCTTGTTCCAAAACACACTCTAAGCCCTCTAAAAACGTATTTAAAAGTAGTGCTTATTTCCAAAGTGTCTTTTGTCCGAGCTATTAAAAGCTAAGATGGCGGTCAACTGGCATACAAGACTTAAGAAACAGAATGTCTTTAGTCCAACATCATTCCACTATGAAATCTATAGTATTTTTTTTCAAACCCGTCTCTTGTCCTTAGACTCTAATAATGTAACCATGGATAAAATAGAAAAAAATTATCAAATAAGCTTTATTTTACGCCTTTACGTTTTAAAATTAATATAGTGGCAGCCCTGACGAACAGCTGGAAATAAAAATATATGTGTTTTGACGGTAGGTTATGTTGATTAGTTTACTGTAAAGTGTGCAGTTTTTCAAGCTATTTTTCTGTGTTTGAGTGGTTTATATTGATTAATAATAATTAATAATGGAAGAAAATCTAATTCAAAGGACTGTTGTTCCATGTTCTAAAGGTAGAGGTAGAAAACAGGCAAGAAATGTAGAAATGTGGGCAACATTAAAAATGAGAAAACTCTATTCATCTAAAGCTTTACCACGACTTCCTAAATGTCAGCATAATGGTGGTGCACTAGAATGTAAAAATCTTTCTTTACAAGATATTCGTAAATATCATCAATCATTTTATTCTGAGAAAAAGAAAGATGTAAAGGATAATTTTATTCTCAAATATACTATTAGTGAAACTCCTAAAAGAAATAGAGCAAGAAATGAGCGGAAACAAACTACATTAATGTGGACTCGCTATTTCATTCCAAAATCTAAGGATGGGCAGACAACTCAAATTCAGGTTTGTAAGAAAGCATTTTGTAGTATATTGGGTATTGGTGAAAAACGGGTACAACGAGTTTGCAGACGACATTTTTCCAGTGGAAAACTAGAAACTGAAAATAGAGGGGGAGACCACAAATCCCACCTATTTGTAGATAAAAGGGGGCTGTTAAGTCTTTCATAAAGAATCTTGTTCCTTTAGAGAAACATTACTGCAAGGCTGCAAATGCTATGAGACAGTATTTACCTAGCTATCTATCAATAGCAAAGCTTCATCGAATGTACAATAATATGCAGAAAAAGATCTTAAAGTGCCCTATTCTTACTTCTTCTACATTTTTACCATAGAGTATAACCTAGGCTTTGGGTCCCCAGCTGTTGATAAGTGTTCCAAGTGTATACAATTTGAGTTAAAATTGAAAGCAGGTGACAAGACTTGTGAAGCAGATTTCATATTGCACAAGAAGAGAAATGAGGCATACTTTTACTTACTAAGACATAAGAATGAGGGGGAGATTACGCTTACGTTTGATTGTCAGAAGAACCAAGTTTTGCCACGAACTCCAGATCAAGCTGCCTAATATTGCAGACAATTTAATATTTACAACTTCACCATCTGTGAAAGGACCTCCACAGATAAACAACCCAAGGAGAAAGTTTTCATCTACACCTGGACAGAAGGCGATGCTGCAAAAGGCTCTGCACAAATTGCATCAGCGGTATTTCATCGCTTGCAGAACACAACCTATACAGGTATTTCTACTGTTAGGCTCTTTGCCGATGGGTGCGGAGGGCAGAACAAGAATTCAACAATGATTTGCATGCTGATTTATTGGCTGGCCAAGTTGGCACCGTCTCATGTAAAGGAAATTCACCTTTTTTTCCCCAGTACCGGGTCACTCTTACATTCCTCCCGACCGTGTTTTTGGGAGGATTGAACTAGACCTTAAAGGCCACGACACAATAGTGAAACCAGAAGAGTACATGGAAGTTTTTGAAAAACATGGAACAGTTCTGAAATTGGGTCAAGACTGTCCCATCTATGATTGGAAGAAAGTGTCTCAAGAGAATTTGAAAAAGCCACAGCAGTGGCACTTTAAGTTTTCTTCTACCAAAAGATTTTTAATCTCCAGAGGACAGACTCCAACGGCTTCAATTCTAGTTCAGGGTGAACCATTTTATTATACTAACTCTGGTGTACCAAGGAAGGTTTTGAAACCTAAATTGCAAGAAACAGACTTCAATTTACCACTTATTGAGCCTGGTGTCCCGATAAAACCCCAAAAGATTGCGGATGTAAAGAAACTGTTAACATTGCATTTCGGTGAAGAATGGGAGATGATGGCAGATCTCAAGTTCTATCGTGAAATTATTCAGCGGAGAGAAACAACAGAAGACCAATTGGAAGATGAACTTGAAGGGGGCATTATGGAAGATATAGAAGACTTTTAGGATTAAAGGTGCTTTAATAATGAGTTTCTATTATATTTTTAAATTTGTCATTTTAAGATTGTAAAATTAATTAAAACTCAAAAACTTTTTCTATAATTTTTAATTGTTTTTTATGCTATATTTATTAACTTTGGACATAGACATTTCTGATCTGAGTTATGTGGTATTTTAATTTAAAATTTTTGTTTTTATTTTGATGTAATTTAAATCAAAATGTTTGTTTAATAATGTTTCTGTCAATATTTTTATGCAATTAAAAAAACTATATCCTTCACCTTGTAACCAAACTGTCTCTTGTCCAATGTTATTTTTTCCAAAACGACTCTTGTCCTCTCTTTTGTTCCAAAACGACTCTTGTCCAAACTTATATAATTAATAATTAAAAAACGGTAAATAATAGAGAGAAAATAACCGATTCTAAGACTCTTGGTAACATTATGAATAGATAAAAAAAATATTTACAAGAGATCGACAATATTAATGTATTTAAAGGTTTTTCGTGATTTGCCGAAAAACATGAAAAGTGGACAAGAGACCTTTTGGAAATAGGCACCTCAAATAATGTGTGAGAAAGAAATAAAGAAAGAGAGATTTTTATATGAATAGATTGAATAAGATTTAACATATAAACTTATATTTAATCGCTCTCCAATGTTTTCTAGGCACTTTGAACTATTTAGTGATTAGTTAAAGAAGGTTTGAGTTATTCTAGGGTGCAAGGAGGAGGAAACAAATCTTTATAGTAAATGCACCCTATTAACTTGGAGAGTGGATGGGAAAACTAGAGAAAGAGAACACATGTGGAAAGCCACCTAAAAATATGTAAATATATATTATATTATTTGTCTTAAGTAAATTATTAATGTGGAAGATAAGCACACTGCATGATGATGCTATCTAGTAATAGCAGATAGCATATGTTCACTAACGCTTCCCTTTAATTTGTTTTTATCTGTGAAACGGGCAAGCTTACGGTGGGTTTTTTTGTTCTGTTTTTTGTTTAGTGCTTAACACTTTTTAGTCAAATGCAATATATTAAATATATATATATCAAATCAAAAGTTTATGGTCCTAGATTATGGTGGGGTGGATTTGTGGTACAATCTGGTTGTGAAAGTGCAAGTTGATGGTTTCAATTTGTGAAATTTTTTTTGCACTTATTACATCTACCACTTTATTAACTATTTAATTTATAAATTAATTTTGATCTCTTTTTCTAGATCAACTTAGCTAAATCTTAACTTTCATTTGTTTGTACAGTCAAACAAAGGAAGCTTTCCGGTGGACGTTCTTTGTGTGTTAGTACGATCGTCAGGAGTTCATCGTACAGTAATGCACATTGCAGTGCAGAACTTATTTTTATTATGTCATTATTTTTGGCCCAAAAGTCGTAAGTGCTAGAAGATAGGCCTACTCAGTTTTCAGGCGTGTGGTGTAATTTAATTTCTTTTTCTAGCAATCGTAATGGCGACGGATGCTAAAATAAAGATCGAAAAACTTGTCGGCGCATCTAATTGGGCCAAGTGGAAGTGGCAAATACATATTCACTTTGAACAGTACGAAATGGTGACTATTATAAACGGAATCCGAGGATGCCCTGTTCTCGCGGAAGCTGCCACGACAGACGATCGGAAAAAGTTGACGGAATGGAAACGAGACAATGCGCGGATGGTGGCTTGGCTCTTATCGTGAGTGCATTGAGTCAACCGGTCACCAAATCGGTATTGACGTATGCCAACGCCAAGGATATCTGGGACAAGCTTGTCAGCGTGTACGAGCAGAGCAGAATTCAATGATTAGGTCTGCTGATGACGGAGTTTTTCAAGCTTGAGCGTGGAGATTGCGGTATACGTTGCAAAGTTCGAAAGGTTGTTCGCCGATATGAATACAGAATTTCATCGACGAGTGTCACACAACATATCAGTTGAGCTGCTGCATGGACAAATTTGGTTGAGAGTTGGTCATGAATACCAGGAATTCAGCAATGTTTGGGAGTCTCTTGATGACAATAAGCGCACAACGAACAGTTTGCTTGAGAAGCTGTGTACAATCGAAAAACGGTAACAAGCAAATATAGTAGCAGTTGAATCGAGTGCTTTCGCGGCACATGTGTCGAACACGAAGGATCATACAGCAGTGACCAAAGCAACAATAGGTAAATCCGGTGTGTTAAAGAAATCAACGTACAGAAATAAAGAAATCCGCAGTTGTTTCTACTGTGGAAAATCTGATCACGTGAAGAGGAATTGTTGGGAACTGAAGACTGATAAGGATAAGTCTGCAGCAACAGGTAGTTCAAATTCGTCGGGTACGCAGTTTACAGATGGTTACGAGGGTACAGCATCCTCAGCGATCAGAGGCATGAGACCGGTGGATACATGGGTATGCGACTCACATGACAGTGTACAAACAGTATTTTGCCACCACGTACAAGAAGTTTTTGTCTCCAGCCGACATATATTTGGTAAATAAAGGTAAAATATTGACCTATGGTTTGGGGCTTGTCAACGTCAAGGTGCTGGTCCATGGCAAGTGGCCCCTGGTTATTTGGAAGCTGTCTTGTATGTCCAATAAATAGGTATACACCTCTTTTCAGTACGGAGTGCAACAGAGCGTGGTGTCAGTATATTTATGGAGTGCCAACAAGTTATGTTTCGACGCAACAATCAAGTTGTAACAAAAGGTGAGTGTACAATGGATGCGTACATCATGAATATGTCCGTCGTAGTCCCGTGAGAACCAGCAGAGGTCAACAGTGCAACGGCAACATAAACTTTGTTCTGGCACGAGCGACTTGAATATCAAGACAAGTGACATGTACGGAAGGTAATTTAGCAGAAGAACATGAAGATAAGTGTGGCTGAAGCAGGAGAATTCTGTAACAGATTTGTTTTGGGCAGAGCATACCGGAAGTCCTTCAAATCCCGATCGGATTAACCCCAGTTTGTTGGTAAGCAGATCAATGCTGATGTCAATGAACCAATGATTGTAGAAGGCTTTCTAGGTGCAAGGTACTACGTGTATTTTAAAGATGATTACAGCAAATATCGTCGAATTTTTTCTAAAGTGAAGTTGCCAAAGTCTTCATTCTTTTTTAAATGAAGCTTCAACTGCTGGTCACACATTTAAAATGTTCCGTTGTGATGGTGGCAAGGAATTCGAATGTGAAGAAGTTCGTCACACTCTCAATGATAATGGCATCGCCTTGGTGTTGCCAGTGCCATACACACCTGAACAAAATGGTGCAGCATAGCGTGAAAAATCATACGATTGTAGACCTTACACGGTCAATGGTCTCGGTGAGCGAATTACATAAGTCAATGTGGGCACAGCGTGTGAAACAGAGTTGTACGTATTGAATCGCACTGGTAAGACAACAGTTATTAATAAGTCACCAATGGAACTGTGGAACGGCCACGTGATTAAAGACTTTAATCATCTGCATGTGTTTGGTATGGAGTGTTACGTACACATTACAAAACAGTTTGGGAAGAAATTTGACAACAAGAGTGTGTTTGGTCGAATGGTTGGCTACCGGAAGGAAAAGGATGGATACCAAGTTTATCGGGTGAGACGATTGTGAGAAGCATCGCTGCTGAAAAAGTGACTTCAGAACAACAGGAGGATGAATTGAAGTCAGAGTCATCAGAGTCTGAAAACAGTTCCAAGCTGGCTATCAAGGAAGAGTTGCCAAAGAAAATCCAACGATCAAAACGTATGGTCAAGCAGCCAACGTGGATGAAGTCAGGAGATTACGCACTTCATGCAGCGTACATGG
Organism: Timema podura; assembly: GCA_033556935.1. Lineage (NCBI taxonomy): Eukaryota > Metazoa > Arthropoda > Insecta > Phasmatodea > Timematidae > Timema > Timema podura. The sequence goes on from JAVRXN010000012.1 coordinate 3,629,464, forward strand.
CAGTTGACAACCGTGGAGATCTTGCATCATATAACTAAGCCATGAATTTTATACAGGAATAAGATTAGCTTATAGCCATGACAGAATAAATGAATGCCCTTGCCGAAAATGACACGTGGAGATTGTGGAGTGTCCTAAAGGTGCGAAGATCATTAACAATCACTTAGTGCTCCACATGAAGCTGAATACTGGTGGGCTAGTTCAAAGTTTCTGAACTCGAATTATTGCTAGAGGATATGTTCAAAAGGAGAGCATTTATTATAGTGAGACTTTCAGTCCGGTAGTGCGTTACGATAAGGTGCGCTCTGTGCTTGCAGTTGCTACTGGAGAGAAAATGGAACTGTTTCAGTTCGATGTTAAGACTGCTTTCCTGTATGACACACTTCAGGAGGAAGTATACATTCATCAGCAGGAAGGATTCGATGACGGCAGCGATCGGGTATACAAACTCAAACGAAGCCTGTGTGGTCTCAAACAGGCTCCACGGTTTTGGAATCCGTGGTTTGTCAATTTGATGAAAGAGCAGGGTTTGGAAGCTATCTCTGCTGATCCCTGTCTATTTGTTCGTGAACGCAACAGTAAGAAGTTGACTGTCACCATCTATGTGGATGATGGTGTGGTCGCTGGGAGTGATCAAGATGAAATAGATGCGCTCATAGCTCAACTGGGTCTCAACTTCAAGATAACAATGGGCTGGCTTGAAAACTTCCTCGGAATGCAGATAGAACAAAGTTCAGAAGGTATATTCGTGTGCCAGCATGCCTTTACAAAAAATAATCCTAGAGCACTTCAACATGCATGAGGCAAACTCAGTGGCAATGCATTGTCACCGAAGTGATGGTAGAACTGAGAAATTAGTTGGAGATCATGTGCCATGTCGTGAGGTGGTAGGATGCCTCATGTACCTGATGATGGCAACACGACCAGACATATCGTTGGCTGTATCTTGGGCTTCCCGAGCAATAGAGCAACCGACAGAAGCAGACTGGACGAACGTCAAACGCATCTACAAGTATCTGCGAAGAACGAACCACTGCGGACAAGCAACAGCAAAAGAACGCTTGAAACATTCAGTGATGCTGACTTTGCTGGTGACATCAAGTCATAACGGTCATGAGCGATATCCTGGTAATCTATGCAGGCATTGCAGTGGCGTGGTTAAGCTTATTGCAGTGGTTGGTAGCATTGTCGACAACAGAAGCGGAGTTTGTCACTGCCAGTGAAGGTGCTAAAGAGTTACTGTGGCTGGAGCGTCTATTTGACGTTCTAAAGGTGACGAAATTCCAATGCTGTAAGTGCAGTGAAACTTATAAAAAAATTCGGAGTTCCACAAGAGATCGAAGCACATTGAAGTGCAGCACTACTTTGTACGTGAGTGCTATTTGGATGATTGGATTGCTGTGGAGCACATCGATGGACAAAAGCAGTTGGTGGATGTAATGACAAAGCCATTGGGTCAAGAGAGATTTGAGATGTTAGTGCAGGCATTGTTTCTGCACGTAGACGCCTATTAACCAAATGTGAACTTTAGCAGCTGTGGCTTAGCAGGAAGTGTTGAAGATATAATCACACTGCATAATGCTGCCATCTAGTGCTAGGATATAGCATATTTTCAATAACTCTTCCCTTTTTTTTTCTGTGAGACGGTCAAGCTAACGGAATTTTTCTTTGTGTTTGGCACTTTTTAGTCAATTGAAATTCAATAAATATATATATATATATATAATCAACAATAATTAATAAACCTACCTTTTTTTGTAAACTCGAGTTTATTTCTGCAAGTTCCTAGTAATTTTTTTAAAATATATTTTTGGCCTGATTCTACGACCGATTCAAGATCTCATCAAAGTTTAGCTTTATATAATATGTGTTCACTTTGTATAATATATTATTATACGTAACATGACTTGCACAAATAACAACATAATCATCAGTTTTGTTCAATTCTCTCACTCTCTCATATACAATATACATATTTATATAATTACAACTTATATATGTATATAAAATATATATATCTTTATAACACACCTTATCCATACTACAACATAATTAGTTGCCTGTTCTTTTGCTGCAGTAAGATCGCGGGAAATGGACTTGTGAATAAAGACTGAGAAGATTATAATATACAGATAGTGAGCCAGCATTTGCCCATGGATGGGTCATGGATATTTTTATTTCTAAATTGTAATTTTGGTTAATAATATTGATTATAAAATGTATTAAAGATTTTAGAAAATAATGTTAGTTTTTTTTATGGAAGTTATATGCTGAAAATTGAAAAATGATACCTGGACATGGGAATCGAATCCGGGACCTTTGGCTTAGTACGCCAAAACTCTAACCACTTAGCTATCCAGGATTCGTCCCGTGCCCAGGGCAAGGCCGTAGTCAGGGGGGGGGGTTTCGGGGTTCAAACCACCCCCCCCCCCCCCCGAAATTTTATGAACAAAATATATATGGCTTTATTTATGTTTCAAACAATATCAAAATTAAGGTAAAAGTACAAATTAAGGGGCTGTGTTACCATAAAAAGCACTTCAGAGAGCTTCCAGAGGTGTTTATTATTTAGAATTTTTTCTAGCCTTCGGCAGTTATGGTGTTATATTGTAATAAAAAAATTTCAGATAGCTTCTAGAGCCGTTTAATAATTAGAATTTGTTCTAGCCTCCGATAGTTGGAGGTAGTGTTGCCATAAAAAAACACTTCAGATAGCTTCTAGAACAGTTTTTTATTTATAATTTTTTATAGCCCCCGTCAATTGGAGGATGGGCCCACCAAACCCCCCCCTGAAATTATTGGCTGGCTACGGCCTTGGCCCAGGGTCATTTTTCACTCATATTTTAAGGCAGAGCCTATGATGGACGTGCGGAAATCGTCGGCTACAAATATATGATTATATTAATATCACGAGCTATCAGATAACGCAGCCATCTTTGACTCGGTAGTTGGCTTAATGCTGCCATTTGTACAATTATTATAATGGTACGGGATTGCATATTAAAAATCAAATATCCAAAGCTATTATTTATGTTTTTAGTGAGAATTACTCCATCTAGATATCATATTCATAAAATTGGAAAATGAAGAAGGCTGCGTTATCTGATAGCTCGTGATATTAATATAATCACATATTTGTAGTCGACGATTTTCCGCACGTCCATCATAGACTTTGCCTTAAAATATGAGTGAAGAATGACCCTGGGCACGGGACGAATCCTGGATAGCTCAGTGGTTAGATCATTGGCGTACTAAGATTGTAATTTAGTTTTAAAATGTATAATAATCCAAGAAGTATCGATTGAGTATACAAAACCGCACGTGTAATCTAAATTTAAAAAATAATTATGGATATGCTGAGCTTTAAAAATAATCTTAAAATCAATTATATATCAATGGTGTTATTAAAAGCCGTGAAATACAGTAAGTGAAAATTACTTATAATTCATTTCAAAAATGTTAGCCTTTTTAATCGAGTATGCTACATAAGAAAATGTGTTAGTGTTTCGATAAATTATTGTTAGTGACTGATTCTTGCTCAGTATATTCTCCCGCAAATGAATAAGATTAAATACTTAATATTTTATATATCAATTCACCATTTTACAAGAAAGATAAAATAACAAATAGAACGCGCAATCAAAAGCTAGTGAAAATATTTAACATTAACAGATAGGAGGGTATTAAGTTGGCCTAAATACTTTGTTGATGACATAATAGGTTTTTACGCCACATTTAAAGTATTTCAAATATTAATTAAGAACAGATTTATTTGATAAATTTTATCTAGTTGTCCTTGAAAAAATAAAGAAGATTCTTCAAATATTTAATGAACTAAGTATAAAAGCAGCACAATGTTCACCATTGTAGACGATGTCTAAGAATGTTGTAATAATAGACAGATAATTAAACTCGGATGTGTTCGCAAATATATTCATGGACAATAAATTACAAAACTAGTAATAGTAAATCATAAAAAATAAAATAAATAAAATGATGCTTAGTGACCGTTGTATCGAAAACCTAGCAGCGCAAATAACTCCCAACTAAACACATCCTACTGTGAAAACAATTGGTGTTAGAGGAATGAATCTTATCTCAAAATAAAATTAAGTTCATGATGATTATTTCGTTCACTTACAGTACCCATCTATCTCAATTAGGAAAAAACTTTTTAACAGAGGGAAAATATGTCTGAAATCAAACTTGTATTATAGTTGGGTTTTTTTCAAAGAAAACTTTTTTTTTCAAAACGAACCAGTTAGAATATGATAATGTTAATAAGGTCATAATAGCTCATAAGGCTTTTGTAAATAATTCCGAAAAAAACATGGTGATAGTCAAAATAGTTCCGGAGAAACGGTGAGTTAAGTTTTGAGGTGTTCTAATATTTGATCACGGTAGCCATGATGTATTATGCTCAACTCGGTTCGCCCGAGAAAACTGTCATAAAAGGAAACGAAAGATAAGTAAGAGAATCGTTCCCCCTCCTTTCCCTTCATCAACCAATAAATATACACGGGATCACGAAACTATGATGGAAGAGAAAGTGGCATAAATCTCTCACTTCGATTCTCCTTACTCAAATGATTGGTCTGCTCCCTCACATGGGCTTATATCAGGTTGGAAAACTGCATTGGGGAGGAGTATAAACCTACATCTAACACATTTCAAAAATTTAAGCTATTTGAGCAAATTACAATTTATTACAATGGTCCTGCTCACAACACTGCATTACAGCACTCCGTAGATGCCCCTTTGTCCTTTTTTCCCCATTGACTCGATATAAGTTGTGCATCGGGTGACTGCAAACTATAGCCATTGCCAACTGTGTGATACTCACCACAGGGAAGTGAGTGGGTATACTCTACTTGAAGCACCGCATAAGGAGTAAGCCTCATTTCCGTCTAGGTCTGCATTCTACAATTTTCACCTCTTATATAACAGTTTGTCCGTTCAAATATAACAAACTGCCGATATATTAATGTACATAGATTAGCATGGGGCCCCTGTGCTCGTGGGGCTTCTAGGCAGCACAGAACTGCACGCCACTCCTTCAGGATGGCCGAGTGTAAAACCTTTTTTATCCACTATGTTAGTAAGATCTTTCTCTCACGCATTTCTGAACAATGGAACACAGACACCGATAGACACGACTCTCGTTGGGTTAGCACCTAGAAGAGAGGATGGGTTTGTTTGTGTGTGTGTTGTAATAAATGTCACCATGGACCAGGAATCATAGGCGTGTTCTTACTTATCGTGTTTTATTCTTACTATCAACTAATTAAATGTAAGTAAGAAAGTGATAACTAAAGCTTTGCTTGGAATCAAATAGATACTTGAACTAGTGTGTGCCATTCGGTGAATCTTCATTTAAATTCACTTCATCTCACATATTTATACAGTGGATTTTCTTCACAATATTATTGATTTTTTACTTGATCAAGAATCTAGACTTTGTAGTATTGGAGGTTCTAAATTTGCAGTGTTTTGGTCAAATGTAGTGCGGAACTAAGCTTGTAGGTAATTTAGAATTCAATTTCATCAAAATAGCAAAAGAGGAACAATTTATTAATGTGAGGGGTACTGTTAATAGTGCTGCTACCTGTCTACAGCATTTGCGTTTGTGTAAGCATCTCTAATCGTTCAACTCACCTGTACCAAGTTTGTCAACTTAACTTATTCATGCATGAAATTAATAATAGAATCATATTATAAAATAGTTCTGGATCTTTGGTTTTATATTTAAATATTGTCTGTAACTTATTTAATTCACGAGACGTGTTTCGGTAAATATAGTCTTACTTCTTATCTTACTTAAATTTAGGTAGTATTTTTGGATGTAAAAAATCCTTAAGAGTTACTTTCCTTAGGCCTACTTAATTATCTTGTAATATTCATTTTCATTATTTTCTCCCTCACATATTAATTGAATATTTTGAATCAAATATCTTTATTACAATTTTTACATTTATTACTTCACGTTTTCAATTAATTTATAAGCTAGTATGGGGAGAGTGCATGGATCTCTATAATATAACTGGATGGACATACACATACACATTGCCAAGGACCAAAGCTCAGGTTTATCGTATACTACATTGTAGGAGGACATATTTAACGGTTTCTTTCAATGTTCTTATGCGAAAACATGTCTCTGATGAATAACGGTGTTATTGTTGGAAAATAGTGAATTATTATACCACACTTTCTTGAAGAAACATTTGCATTAAAGGATATACAATTCAGTTTTACAGGTAATACTGTACAAATACGAATAACATCTTTAACATATTTAAATAACATGTAGTTATCAACAATGTTGTTTACAGTCTGCTAAGACAACACTTAGATTTAAAGTTGGCTAGTAGCTTGAATATTGGTTTCAGAAACAATATCATATTGAAAGTTCGATAAATATAATAAATAAGGTATCTTAAAACTTGATTACATTTGTTTGAACGACAAACTTTGTGTAGTTGCCATACATTCAAACTATCACTTAGGTTATGGTTTTATAGGCTTGTAGAAAGTATTATTATATCACAATTTTTTTTAAATGTTGGTTTATATCTAGTATATTGCTTTAAGAAACCATATTATGTTGAAAATTCGATAACTATAATGAAACAAGTTAATTAAATAGTGTATTACATATGATTGAATGACATAATTTGTGTAGAAGTCTTAGGCCTAAGTTTAAATGATAATTTAGGTCATAGGCTTGTAGGAAGTACGGTATATAATAAACCCTGATTTTATTAAGAATCCTAATCTGTAAGGCTTTTATTTCGTACCAGAATACTATCATATATATAATATTTTGTTAGAATAAACGGCCATTTAGAATGGAAGTAGAAATTTCCTTCTGGAAGGTCTTTTATCCTACCTAAACACTACTATAGGGTAGGATTCTGGTATAAAATAGAGCCTTCCAAGTGTGCTTACTTCAAAACTCGTCGTATATATTAGGTAAAAGCAACTTATTTAAAGAAAAATAGATTTGAACTTTGTTATGCTCTTCAAAGCTTTTACTAACATATTTATTTTAGTTAACTAATTACACATGGATGTATCTCATATATTCAATCAAATTAATGAATGATTTCAAAATGCCACATTGCCTTGTATGGGTGTAAGAAAGAAAGAGATACCCGAAAATTTCCGTCTCTCTTACACAATGGAATGCGGATGACAGCTCGAAAATTTCAGCCACAGATGTCCATCCAGTTATATTATAGATATCAAGGGTTGAGTGCGCCAAAGAGGGCGGAAGTTTTTAGAATGTCTTGATGCCATAATAAAGTAAATTAAATACTATTTTTTTCATCTTTGCACTTAAGAACAATTTCAAATTTCCTACGAGACAAAAATCAATATTGTATTTTTTTTTAGAATTTAAAAACTCTCAGCTAATATACTCATATTGGTTAATTATATATTAAAGTGGTTAATAGTAAGTATTGAGCTTGGTTGGCTATTTATTCTAATTTTGAAAACTAATCCAATCTAAATTTGGGCCTAACCTAACCTTTCCTGTGTTAATAAATACAAATTTTTATGAAACTGGCAAAATAAACTAATTTGTTTTTTAAAATATTTCTATGAGTAGGAGTGAAGTAGTAAAAAGTTAAGTGTTGGGCAATACATTAGGTTAGTACACAATGTGGCTCATTCCATGTTATTTCATCCAATATTCAGGGGAACTGTAACCCATAATCTTACATTTTAATCAAATTTGGCACATAACCTAGTATCTTTGAATGATTTAACTTAATTTATATTTCAACCTTGTTTTGCATCCAACCTAGTTTTTGCGACTATGTATTGATTATTGATAAAATACTAAAACACCTATATTTTACCTTGCTAAAAATTGATCATATTTTAAAGTAGGCCCCTATTGACTCTGCAGATATTCCACTTGATCTCCCTCAAAAATGGAAATTGGACTATTTGTAGCTGAGATTGTTGTTACAACTGACACCCCTGTTGCTTGGTATTTAGAGAAAAAAAATTAAATGCACACAGTGATTTGAATCACTAGACTAGATTTAAATAAACTCTTAAAAACTGACACCATTTTGAATTTATTAAAATTTTTTTAAACAAAAAATTAATTTTCTTTAAACAAAAAATTAATTTTCTTTAAATGCCTCGTTTTAAAGTCCTAACTTATGACTATCAAACAATTAGCAACAGAAAACAAAATGTTGAAGCAAGACAACTCAGGGACAACTTGGCTAAATATAAATTTGTTGGAGTGAGGAATGACGGCTTCTTATGTGGGAAACAACTAACAAGCCACCTACTATTTTCAGTTATAGCCTAATTGAGGTGTTTGTTGAATCACTTTAGCTCAACACAAACATTTTCATCTCATCTCATTTCTTTACAATCTACCTAATACCACCCTCAAGTGAATAAACAATTCTCTGTAACTACACATTATCATTACATTATTATTAATACAGGTAATGGATTGTAGCAACACAACCAGCCAAATGGTGTCACTAATCGCCTACCCAACGTCAAGAATTTTGACTTAATAATAATAATAATAATAATAATAATAATATACTTAGCACCACGTCTTACTACTTGAATAATAATAATACTTAGCACCATGTCTTAATAATAATAATAATAACAATAATAATACTTAGCACCATGTCTTACTACTTGAATAATAATAATACTTAGCACCATGTCTTAATAATAATAATAATAACAATAATAATACTTAGCACCATGTCTTACTACTTGAATAATAATAATACTTAGCACCATGTCTTAATAATAATAATAATAATATACTTAGCACCATGTCTTAATAATAATAATACTTAGCACCACGTCTTACTACTTGAATAATAATAATACTTAGCACCACGTCTTACTACTTGTTTGGCGTATAACCCGAACGGGTAGTAAGACGCGGTGCTAAATAAATAAAAAACTACTTGTTTGGGTTGTACCCTTAAGTACTAATTATGCTAATGAGCTAGGAATTGGGAAGGTTAAATTGAGAGGTAAAATTCCCCCCACCCCAGTTCACCCGAGTGAGATTCAAACCTCGATCTCCCTGTCCTCAGCAGTTTAGCTCAACACAAAACTAGTGTGTTACCTAACTACGCCACCGAAAAAGCTTTATCTAAAGTACTATTTAATTAGTAGGCTATAATAAATCAGAACATAAAATGCCAAAACTTGATAAACAAATTTGAAACCTGATTATAGTTCATAGACGTACAAGCTACACTTGCAGAACAATAATTAACAAGTCGACATAAGACATTCTCCCACCTCGAGTGTCGGACTCAAAGCAACAGTAAATAAATAATGAATTTTCACGAACAACAATATCACGATGGAAAAATTCAGAGTAAACGAGTCATTGTTCCACTTACAAAACGTAAATAAATTAGTCATTACAATTTAAATACTTTAGCATATAACCCGAACAAGTAGTAAGACGCGGTGCTAAATTTAAAAAAAAAACCTTGCTGGAGTTTTAACCTCCCTACTCCTTCTGGTCCATTTCTAGTCAAGATCCCCTGATACATAGGTCAAAAAGGTCATGAATTAATTCTAGCCTGACAGTCACATTGTCACACAGTTGCTATTTCCTCAAAAGTGAGCCGGCCGGGATCTTTTGAGTAGGATACGCTCAGAAGCAAGGGTTTCATTATACCAATAAGGTACCATGGAGCAGCAGGACGATTGAATTTACAAACTATTCCTTGTTCTGAGCAGAAAGCATTAATCTTCTCCAGGGCGAATACATGATCTGTACCCACAAAGTTAGTCCCGTTATCACTGTATATGACAGACTGTCTTCCACATCGAGCCACGAATCTCCTTAGGGCCTGTATGAAGGCATCTGAAGACAATACAGACTCTAGTTCCAAGTGAACAGCATGACACTTTGTTCACGTAAACAGACCTGGCCAGACCTTTATTCCATCTCCTAGGTAACTCCTGTGATCTCAAACACAACAGTGTCACACAACCTGCTTATCTTCAGGTAATGGAGGCACAGAACGATAAAAATGTGCGCCTGCAAATCGTTTGCACACAATGAATTTCATAACAACAGAGCAGACAGTTCTTCTACCCTCTACAATCCAGAACCTTTCTCTAAGCAAGCTCAAAAGACCCCACACTCTCACATGGTTTACCTTGACGTGTGTCTCATGAATCAATATAATAACCACTGGATGATCAGCAGGCAATAGGGCTGGATATCTGAAATCTGACACATCCTTCCGTTCCGATATTCGTGTTTTCAGATGTAGAACATCTTTACCGTCCACAAATAAATTGTGTGACTTGACAGGTTCACACTTCGAACCTTGAGTGATTCTTTCTGAATAAATATAATGACAAGGACTTCAACCTCATCAACTTCAGAGGCACTAAGATTACCTCTTGTCTTCGTTTGGTTTTTGGAGTGACGAATGAATCTGAGAATCCATCCCACAAAACCGAGAATTTTATGGTATCGAGAGAAGTAACGGCAATACCACTCACACTCTGTTCTCACACGGCATCTTTCTTTCTATGCTGGTAAACAACTTCTTCCTCAAAAGGGACAAACCCGCTTCAAGGCTGCATGGTCTAGGGCGACAATAGATTGGACTGCTGATGACGGGAAGAGCATGGTTCGATCTCAATCAGATGTACTGAGGATGGCTTTCCCTTAATGGTTTCCCATTTCCTATAAATTCAACCTTCCCTATCCCTAACCCATTAGCTTAATTAGTACATAGACGTATAATCTAAACGTTTAGTAAAACGGGTGCAAAAAAAACCTTAAATTGTCCATTGATATGGAGGCAACTTGAGCCATTCTGGTCCCTCCCTCCATCAGACCTGCTGGGTTGAGTAAGTTAGACCTGGAACATGGCACGGTCCTCTTTCAACTTCAATTGTATGAACCCTATGTACAAGAGTCGTTAACTGTTCCTTTCTCTGATCCACGCAAAAACTATGTTTGAATCGCTCCAGAAACAGAAGTAAAATCTAAATGTTCCACTATAGAAGAAGTAATTGCAGCTAAGAGTTCCAGATGTGGTATAGTGGTTTTCTTGACACAACGTCATCTTAATGGGTCAAATTCACAAAATGGGACAATTTGCTGAGAGTAAAAGGAGAAATTAAAGCACCAGTAAGCAACCTTCTCACCATGAGATTAAATCCAGAATATATTCAGGGATAGTGAAATATATGTAGCCCAGCTGAATTCCTGTTTTTTAATTTAAAAAACAAATCAAATTCTGAACAAAGGGTTAAAAAAAATAACAATTCTGGCCTGTGCCTGGCCTGATGCCAATATTCATTTCATTTTCACTTAACCCTCATATTAGTTAAACACAATTAATGTATGAAATACATGAGATACTTGCAGAAGGAGGGGGGGGGGGGTCGGACACGATGACAAAGAATCGCCCCTATCACAATACTTGCACCTGATGGACCAACCCTTTTCTCCGCACGCAGTTTGGAAAATGGCCAGCCAAATATACAACTAAGAAATGTCTAAAACAAATCTAACGACTGAAACATCTCATCAATGCCAAAATGCCTGAGAGGGAATAAAAAATAACAGTCAAGAAAACTTGTTTTCTATGAGTACTGCCTGTTCTGTCATAGAAACTTAAATTAAAAGGGTTGGAGGGGCATGTAAAAATAGATCAAATAATGTGGGAGGAAGGTGAGGGGCGAAGGAGAAAATCTCACATTTTTCTCTGGCAGGCTTTGTTCCAGGTCAATAACAAGGTTTGAGCTGAGAGACATTAATTTGTCTGATTGGTAGCTTGAATTCCGGGTCGATGAGTAAGACTGTCACTGGAGTAAAAAATTGACTATTCACAATTGGTTCCAACCACCTGTAATTTAACTTGGCTGAATTGTTGGGCCGCTAACTTTGCTGCGGCTTTACATGACTCTATCACCTATTTTATAGGGTACAGGCCCTCTCTGAGCGTTGTATATTCTAACGACTTAGTCGCAGCACCTCTCCAACTCTCAAAATGCGACTTCCCATCTTTCTACCATTTGCTTCTGGGGTCCTTCCCCTAGAAATCCTGGATAATTCCCAGTGTAAACGATAGGAAACAACTGTTTATAGTATAATAATAGTTCCGCTGGTGTTCACCCCTAAAATTTATGTTGTAATGTTTACTCTCTTGTTGGGCTAGCTCATACTGCGTGGAGGACTTGTGGGATGGAACATACTCTGGTTCTAGTTATGTCTATCTTGATATCGGGCCTCACGTTACAGAAAATACAGTCCAGCTCCTGTTCTTGCGTGAACCCTTGTGCTTACTGATCAGAGTTTGTAGTTCTGTTTACATATTCATGCACTGACTTTATGGGTTTTTGTATCCTAACCTGTAGTTCCTCTTCAATCAGTTCTTGATAGTTATTCTTAAAGAAACTAACTTTGAAGTATTCTAAAAATGGTTTCCAACAACTCCAATTACACTGGTTGTTCCTTAGCCACCATAATCTACGTCCTTGAAATATTTTGGACAGAGCTTGCAGTAACTCACTATCTGTTAAGTAAACAGTTTTAAGTTCATTTAACCTTTCCAAACACACTACTGGGTCAGTATTCTCTCCAAAACTTACGCCCCATTTTCTCACTGTACTAAAAATGGTTAGGAGTCTTGTTTTTTAAAAATTCTGAGATTCTCTAGGAATAGGATTAATTATATCATGTTTGTTAAGATTATTGGTTCTCTTGGTATTTGGTGACATCTCGGTCAAAGCTCGAGAATCTCCTTCCAGACGTCTGAGTGGCCCATCTTCAGCTGCTGGAAGGATTGGTTCCTTATTTTGCCACAATACTGATGCTCTTTTCACCCTTACCCTAAGTTGCTCGCTTAGTTCTAGATATTTATCTTTCTTTTCTATCAAGTTTACATGATCTATAATTGCCCTTTTAGCCTTAAGGAAAGTTGTAATAAAGAGGTGTTGAATTATTTTAGTTGATTCAGGATGAACTCTGTTTTTTTAATTATATCCTCCTGTAAATTGTATAGTTCAGTTTTATAATCAGAATGTCTTCTGATAATAAGTGAATCAAAGAGACATTTGCTATTATGGAATTTGTGTCTCTCTATCTAATAACCGGAGAAGTTGGCTACTTAGCTTATCAACTGTGTCTAACGAGGCTTTTACATGTCAGTACTACCACCAAGAGTGATCTTTTGCAGATAATCTGCTAGTATATTTAGTCCAAAGTTCCAAAAATAATGCGGACATGTTAGCTGGAGGTGCGACAACCTGGCGGGAACGGGAGAACTAAGTCCATGCTACCAGGATCGTAGACCTGCCATCTGGTGATGCAATGACCCTACAAGACAGTGAGAACAGGAGAACACCGGGGCTTGCAAGTTGAAGCGAGCACAATGCCTCAACATTAACCATGTTTAGACCAAAAGGATTGGTCTCTTTTACTAAGTTCACTTCCCTAAATAAAAGCAATTATCGGCGGCTCACTTGGTATCCCCAATATATATACATTCTTATAACCTAGTCATAAAAGGAGTTTTAAATTAGGTTCACAATTGCTCTTCACTTGTGATGTTTAAATAAGGTTTTTTGATAGCTTATAGCTTAACTTCATACTTGTGCATATTGACCACGCTCAAATGAACCTTTTGACGCGACACGTAATTAACAAAACATTTCCATTTTACATTATTAACAGTGTTATTTTATTCATTTGAAGAAGGTAATTCTGAAAATAGTATATATTGCTGGGGTGTACAAAATTAGTAAGATGGGTTACGCCCATCTACTACCTCATCCAGAAATTAGACAATTAGGCCCTACTCACTATCTTAACCAAGGACTGGTTTACACAGTCAAAAGGTTCCTGGTCGATACATAGACTTTTGTACTTAGCTGTCATCGATGACGATGACATGTAGATGTTGGTAACGAATCATTAGCCCATGTGTCGGCGAGCACGAGTTTGAATCCCAGCTGGTGCACACCATCTGCCGCCCAGCAAGGTTCATAGCCTCGATCACGTTGTGCCATCCCTGACTTGGATATAGGCACTGCGACAAGGTGGAACAGCTTCACCAAAAATGTCCCAGGGCTATGTTCCCTGATTGGACTGTTATGATTAGTGGTATTAATATTTTGTGCCGGTGTTTGGATGCGTTTGTTCTGTTTATTTCCTCCAACTTAATACATTCAAATGCTCTTCTTTCATTCTCGTTTGCTCTCCTTTCATTCTCGTTTGCTATCCTTTCATTCTCAGTTGCTCTTCTATCATTCATACGCAACATCCATAACCTATTATTAACATGCAAGTTTTAAATACTGACAATTACTATGTAATAATTTCAACCAACGTCGCCAGAATTTTCTTTTGACCATATCTCCATAATAAAATAAAAATAACATATTATTCAAATTCATATATATAAAATAGGAATATTTATTACTGGTCATTGCCCAAATCATGATTGAGTTTTGCTATGTTAAAATTCTGAGCCTACATTAGCAAAAATTAAAAATTGTTCATCTTTTTTTTGATTTGGTTTTTTTAATAATATAATCTTCAAGTTTCTAAGTCCTAAATCTCTTTTTATCATAACTATTTATTTGTACATGTTCTATTAAAAATGATAAACTAAGCAGCTAATATATTTTGACAATTTTTTATATTATTTAAGTTAGAAAAAAACATTTAAGCTATTTAATGAAAGACTAATTTCCTCTGTGCAACAAAATGAACAAAATTAGCAAGAAAACATAAATTTTTCTTTGTATTTGTTTAACTCCATCTTACACTTTTACTTTAACTTATATCCCAAATGTTAATTTTTAGATAATCCTCTTTTGCACAATGTCTCTTGTGTTGCTTCACCGATGTGCAAGAAAAACTGTGAACCCTGAAAGTGTGGCAGCATTCTCTTCACAAAGCTCCCCAGGGAGCAACAATGTAATATGTCCTTCTTTCTTCAATAAAAACCCTCGAAACTTGGAACGGCTCAGAATAGCATACAAGTGGGAGGGCTACTCTCTGGAGAAACCAGGCCGCAATTTCTGGCACAAGTAAGTAGGACTACACATCTTTGTTTTAACTACATATATTTGTGCCTACATTTAATGACGAGAGTACACACAAGAAAGCGCTAGATACTCACCCCTAGTGGAGTGTTGCTGCACTCCTTAAGCACTGGGGAGTGCTAGTTGCTGACCTCAGTGATAACACCACTTCCAAATTAAACAAGCCACTTTCAAATGGTTAGTTGTAAAGGCTACATTTCATGGGTGGTGGTCCTAACGCATCCCATTACCTCCTTTCAAGGAACAAAACTTTTCAGACAAGAAGCTAGTCAATGGTATTTGAAGAATGTTTACAACTCAGTCTTAGTCAACTCTAGTGGTTTATGTGAGCTGGGTTGGGATCCCTACCTAAATTTAGCCGATCAATGACACTAGAAGTCAGTTAATATCTCCTTTCTAATAAATCCATCTTGAAAGTGAATTGTTTTTAAAAATGGCTGTGTGATAGTGGAGTTGTCACTTGGGACTGCATGCAGCGATGCTTGTGTTCTTCCAATGAGTGCAGCAATTTTAACCTGGATGTTGTGGGTCTGGTGTATGTTTGTTTGTGGTCTAAAGCTGCGTTAACATTTTATTTTGTGGCAATTACAACAATAATAATTTCCTAAAAACTCTAATTATTAGACTCTGGTATAGGTATTATAGAATGAGCAAACTAGGATAATAGTTAAATATTTTATTTAGATTACATACAAAAAGTATTGACTATATCAATTTATCTTATGATAAGAAGTGATAAATGACAATTATTTTTGACCTAATTTAAGATAGTAAGTTCGTAGTTTATTAATTGAAACTAAAACTCAAGAGATAGATAATATTTAATAAAAATAATGAATAAATAATACTAATTAAGGAAGATTTATGTTCAAATTAGAGCTGCTAATTTTTATTTTAATATATAATTTGTATTAATTCTTATACTTACATAGTTTAAATAAAACCTTATATTTGCATTATAAAAGTAAGTATATTTAAATAAGATTGACTTTACTTTGATAGCTTCATTATCAAGCTCTAATTAATTAATTAATTAATCTCACTAGACTAATGGGTGTAGAAAGAGTGGGTAGCCATTTAGGTGCCTTGGTACACCTGGCTATGATAAGTTCATTATTTAATATGTTCCCACTGTCGCATGCTCATTTGCTAACAACCCTTATTGCTATAAGCGCCCTCAACAACATATTAATAATAATCATAGTACTAATTAGGGCTCTGTGAGTACTCGGATTTCAAGCTTCGAGCCAAGCTTGTCATAAAAGATTGAGATCAAAAGTTTTATAATCTCGTCATTTTCGAGCTTCCATTTGATGTACGTACAAATTAATTTTTAAAATAAAATGGTAACTATAAACTATCTAATTTAGATGATATTGGCAGTTTCACATATACATCATTTGGTAACTTAACAAATTGTTAGAATGAATATAAAATTTCACATTAATAATGTATTAGAGCTCTAATTCAATTTTTTGGTTTATTTTGAACTATCCTCGATTGAAGTTGGGTTGCCATGACAAGACAATGAAACTAGCCAAGTAGATCACTAATACTTCAATAGATCACTATTCTAACTATTTTTACATGGACCCTTTCTTAAATTATTTCATTTAAATAATCTAATTTTTAAATTTAAAGCATAAACATCAACTTTTATAAGCATTAAAAATTGAATTTAAATAAACTTCATAGTAAGATAATTTCTAGTGAGAGCATGCTCATCTGCACATAGAGGATTGGAATTAGAACCGAAGAAGTGATCATGAGCGATTATTAAATTAAGGACCAATAAACTAAATAGTAAACATTTCATATTTCTAACTTCTTGTGATTCTTACATTTTCTTACACAGTAATTAAGCTACGTAGGCTTATTTTAGCTCATAACATCAATTTTACTAACTTTACTTATTTTGTAATGGTTAGTGTAGTTTTAATATATTAAAAGACATGACTGTTGAAACCATTTTGATTGTTTTGTCTATTATATTTATTTGAGTGTTGTAGTTATTCTTAAAAAAAGTTTTTTAAAGTGATATATATAATTTAAAAACTTATATATATATCCATTTTATATTTTTTTTTTCTTTTCAAAAGTATATACTATTCATAGAATTTACTGTCATTCTATCCAAAGAACATTAAATGTAATTATAAGACTTGCACACAATTTTTTCAGAGAGATATGAAACCTTTTGCATGCAGTAATTGCTGTGCTTGGATTGAAGTCACTTTCATAGTTGTTGACAAATTCATGTCTTTAAGCCAATAATTCGATTGTTTGTTCCTTTTTGTAAGAAGAAGCTTTGTTCATACAAATTTGTATGCTACCAAACATTGCACAAATCTAGCAATTTATGTCGAATATAGATAAAAGATTTCACACACCAACCCCACTTGTTATTTTCCCAAACTGTTTATTTCTACAATGTTTTAAAAAGAAGAAACAGGTTGCATTTTGTGTTGGATCGTCCAAATTCTGTGAGAATCATGGATAAAGCTGCAAGTTTGGCATACCTGGTCTATATCTTGGTAGAGTTTTTTTTAAATTAAAACATTAGTGTATGCTCAAGGAGAATGTTATTAAACACATACCAAATTTTATTAGAATGAGAAAATTGTGAAGCAAAATAATTAAATATGTGTGACATGGAAAGACCCACAATAAACTACAGTGGATAATCTTATTTAAGTAGTGCTATTACTATTATTACTACCTACATGATATAACATTTTATCTAACTTAATTCTGATGAGATCAACTCTGTTTACAGAGGAAATAATTGGGTCTCATTAGTCACAAGTCTCGTAGATTATTGTGGACAGGATATGCAATGTGAATGGAAGAATCTAGAACCTTGTTCAGGGTACTGACTGGCAAACACAATTGGATGAGACCATTGGGAAGACCTAGACGCAGATATATGGATAGCATTAGAAAAGACCTGAAAGATATCAAGTTTAATGAGGTGGACTGGATAGAACTATCGAAAGATAGAGGTAGGGTAGATTGTGGAAGATGAAAGGTCAGGAATAGGTTGGACACTGCTGGGAGAAATTGTGGAAGATGAAAGGTCAGGAATAGGTTGGACACTGCTGGGAGAGATTGGGGAAGATGAAAGGTCAGGGATAGGTTGGACACTGCTGGGAGAGATTGTGGAAGATGAAAGGTCAGGAATAGGTTGGACACTGCTAGGAGAGATTGTGGAAGATGAAAGGTCAGGAATAGGTTGGACATTGCTGGGAGAGATTGTGGAAGATGAAAGGTCAGGAATAGGTTGGACACTGCTAGGAGAGATTGGGAAGATGAAAGGTCAGGAATAGGTTGGACACTGCTAGGAGAGATTGTGGAAGATGAAAGGTCAGGATAGGTTGGACACTACTGGGAGAGATTGTGGAAGATGAAAGGTCAGGAATAGGTTGGACAGTGCTGGGAGAGATTGTGGAAGATGAAAGGTCAGGAATAGGTTGGACAGTGCTGGAGAGATTGTGGAAGATGAAAGGTCAGGAATAGGTTGGACACTGCTGGGAGAGATTGGGAAGATGAAAGGTCAGGAATAGGTTGGACACTGCTAGGAGAGATTGTGGAAGATGAAAGGTCAGGAATAGGTTGGACACTGCTGGGAGAGATTGGGAAGATGAAAGGTCAGGAATAGGTTGGACACTGCTAGGAGAGATTGTGGAAGATGAAAGGTCAGGAATAGGTTGGACACTGCTAGGAGAGATTGGGAAGATGAAAGGTCAGGAATAGGTTGGACATGCTGGGAGAGATTGTGGAAGATGAAAGGTCAGGGATAGGTTGGACATGCTGGGAGAGATTGGGGAAGATGAAAGGTCAGGATAGGTTGGACACTGCTGGGAGAGATTGTGGAAGATGAAAGGTCAGGAATAGGTTGGACACTGCTAGGAGAGATTGTGGAAGATGAAAGGTCAGGGATAGGTTGGACACTGCTAGGAGAGATTGTGGAAGATGAAAGGTCAGGAATAGGTTGGACACTGCTAGGAGAGATTGTGGAAGATGAAAGATCAGGGAATAGGTTGGACATGCTGGGAGAGATTGTGGAAGATGAAAGGTCAGGTATAGGTTGGACACTGCTAGGAGAGATTGTGGAAGATGAAAGGTCAGGAATAGGTTGGACACTGCTAGGAGAGATTGTGGAAGATGAAAGGTCAGGGAATAGGTTGGACACTGCTAGGAGAGATTGTGGAAGATGAAAGGTCAGGAATAGGTTGGACACTGCTAGGAGAGATTGTGGAAGATGAAAGGTCAGGAATAGGTTGGACACTGCTAGGAGAGATTGGGAAGATGAAAGGTCAGGAATAGGTTGGACACTGCTAGGAGAGATTGTGGAAGATGAAAGGTCAGGAATAGGTTGGACACTGCTAGGAGAGATTGTGGAAGATGAAAGGTCAGGATAAGGTTGGACACATGCTGGGAGAGATTGTGGAAGATGAAAAGGTCAGGAATAGGTTGGACAGTGCTGGGAGAGATTGTGGAAGATGAAAGGTCAGGAATAGGTTGGACAGTGCTGGGAGAGATTGGGAAGATGAAAGGTCAGGAATAGGTTGGACACTGCTGGAGAGATTGTGGAAGATGAAAGGTCAGGAATAGGTTGGACACTGCTGGAGAGATTGGGGAAGATGAAAGGTCAGGAATAGGTTGGACACTGCTAGGAGAGATTGGGAAGATGAAAGGTCAGGAATAGGTTGGACACTGCTAGGAGAGATTGTGGAAGATGAAAGGTCAGGAATAGGTTGGACATTGCTGGAGAGATTGTGGAAGATGAAAGGTCAGGAATAGGTTGGACATGCTGGGAGAGATTGGGGAAGATGAAAGGTCAGGGATAGGTTGGACATGCTGGGAGAGATTGTGGAAGATGAAAGGTCAGGAAAGGTTGGACACTGCTGGAGAGATTGTGGAAGATGAAAGGTCAGGATAGGTTGGACACTGCTGGAGAGATTGGGAAGATGAAAGTCAGGAATAGGTTGGACACTGCTAGGAGAGATTGTGGAAGATGAAAGGTCAGGTGAATCTAGGTTGGAAATCATGCATGCTGGGAGAGATTGTGGAATATGAAAGGTCATGGAAAGGAAGAGCTTTAGCAATAAATGAATGTTTTGTAAAGAGAATGTTAAGTCAACATCAAAGTGTTTTATTTTATTTCTAAACATCCTTATGTATCAAAGGCTCTCATTTAAGTTGATAAAACATAATCTGGGAACTCATTCTGGAAATCCAGCTTTGAAATTTACTTATAACATTTTTGTTACTAATTAAAAAATAGATTGGTTCTTCTATATTGTAGCTATCATAACCAAGATATACCAAGCTACGTTTATAAATCTCAATATTAGTCTGGTTATAGTTTTATTTAGATAATGAAGGCACAACTTAGGTCAAGTGTAACCAACTTCCAATGCAAAGTTTCTCTCAGCTATTGTTAATGAAAACAAATGTTGTATTTATAGTCCAATGGTGGCATACTACTTGATCCTAAAAGCTTTAACCGAGGAAGATTTTATTCAAAGGCACCATCATTCTCTGTGAGTGTTTGGGAAACACGTTATAGAAAATCCCTCTCCCATTTGCCAATGCACCCTGATGATTAGCTATTCCTTACTATTTAAGGGTTGTTAATGTATGAAATCTGAAAGTTGGATGGAGTTTATGATAAAATAAATGCATTTTAATATCAATTTATTTGTACCAAATGATGTTTTTGTGTGTAGGCTAGTGCTAGAACGATTGAGTCGCCATATCAGGGCTAGCATAGTCCATCAGTCGGGAAGTGCAGTGGTGACTGCCTCGACAGCAGAGTGGGCGCTTAACAAGTTCCTATACAGGTGAGCAATGTCGTCATTCATTAGCATGATAGCCTTTACAAACAAGTTTAGTCTTTGTTTTGGAATGGAATCAGCCAATAACAACAGCTGAGGGAAACTATTTTAATTTAACAACCACTCACAATTCTACTTGACAGTACTGTAATATGATATTAATACACGCTTGCTACCAAACATTTTACAGTAATATAATATGATATTAATACATGCTTGCTACCAAACAACATTTTACAGTATTGTAATATGATATTAATACACGCTTGCTACCAAACATTTTACAGTATTGTAATATGATATTAATACACGCTTGCTACCAAACATTTTACAGTATTGTAATATGATATTAATACACGCTTGCTACCAAACATTTTACAGTAATGTAATATGATATTAATACACGCTTGCTACCAAACATTTTACAGTAATATAATATGATATTAATACACGCTTGCTACCAAACAACATTTTACAGTAATATAATATGATATTAATACACGCTTGCTACCAAACAACATTTTACAGTAATATAATATGATATTAATACACGCTTGCTACCAAACAACATTTTACAGTAATATAATATGATATTAATACACGCTTGCTACCAAACATTTTACAGTAATGTAATATGATATTAATACACGCTTGCTACCAAACATTTTACAGTAATATAATATGATATTAATACATGCTTGCTACCAAACAACATTTTACAGTAATATAATATGATATTAATACATGCTTGCTACCAAACAACATTTTACAGTAATATAATATGATATTAATACACGCTTGCTACCAAACAACATTTTACAGTAATATAATATGATATTAATACATGCTTGCTACCAAACAACATTTTACAGTAATATAATATGATATTAATACACGCTTGCTACCAAACAACATTTTACAGTAATATAATATGATATTAATACATGCTTGCTACCAAACAACATTTTACAGTAATATAATATGATATTAATACACGCTTGCTACCAAACAACATTTTACAGTAATATAATATGATATTAATACACGCTTGCTACCAAACAACATTTTACAGTAATATAATATGATATTAATACATGCTTGCTACCAAACAACATTTTACAGTAATATAATATGATATTAATACATGCTTGCTACCAAACAACATTTTACAGTAATATAATATGATATTAATACACGCTTGCTACCAAACAACATTTTACAGTAATATAATATGATATTAATACATGCTTGCTACCAAACAACATTTTACAGTAATATAATATGATATTAATACACGCTTGCTACCAAACAACATTTTACAGTAATATAATATGATATTAATACACGCTTGCTACCAAACAACATTTTACAGTAATATAATATGATATTAATACACGCTTGCTACCAAACAACATTTTACAGTAATATAATATGATATTAATACATGCTTACTACCAAACAACATTTTACAGTAATATAATATGATATTAATACACGCTTGCTACCAAACAACATTTTACAGTAATATAATATGATATTAATACATGCTTGCTACCAAACAACATTTTACAGTTATATAATTTGTTAGTAATACACACTTGCCGACACATATCGTTTGACAATACAGTAGGGCCCACTGGTTCAGCACCCGTGGTTTATCGCTGCCCAATTGCATTTATTTTTAAATAAATTTCAAAACACTGCCAAGCGAGAACCGGCTGTTCTATGAGAATCATTCTTTGTTCCTGTACCCACATCCAGTCTGGTTCTAGCTTACATGCTGTTCTCACTAGTTATCTCAGTGTTTTTGTTCAGAAAACCATAATAATGGCCACAAAGCATAAGAGTAGTGCTTCTAAGTGATGTGATGTCCTTTCCATTAGCGAGAAAGTGAAAATTAGAGATATGATTGAAAAAGAAAAAATTGATATATGGAGATGGCCAGGTTGTATGGCAAGAATAAAATGTGTCTTCTCTTTGTGAAGGGATGAAGAAGAAAAAAAATTGTACTAGTTTTTCTTTTCTATTGCACCACAAACTGCAAAAGTTACTGCTATGGTGTATAGTAAAGTGTTAATGAAAACTGAAAAGGGTTTAAATTAGATGGGTGGACTGGGACAGCACACGTCACAGGTAAGGTATGTATAGATGTAACAAGAGATGGGTGGACTGGGACAGCACACGTCACAGGTAAGGTTGTATAGATGTAACAAGAGATGGGTGGACTGGGACAGCACACGTCACAGGTAAGGTTGTATATAGATGTAACAAGAGATGGGTGGACTGGGACAGCACACGTCACAGGTAAGGTTGTATATAGATGTAACAAGAGATGGGTGGACTGGGACAGCACACGTCACAGGTAAGGTTGTATATAGATGTAACAAGAGATGGGTGGACTGGGACAGCACACGTCACAGGTAAGGTTGTATAGATGTAACAAGAGATGGTGGACTGGGACAGCACACGTCACAGGTAAGGTTGTATAGATGTAACAAGAGATGGGTGGACTGGGACAGCACACGTCACAGGTAAGGTTGTATATAGATGTAACAAGAGATGGGTGGACTGGGACAGCACACGTCACAGGTAAGGTTGTATAGATGTAACAAGAGATGGGTGGACTGGGACAGCACACGTCACAGGTAAGGTATGTATAGATGTAACAAGAGATGGGTGGACTGGGACAGCACACGTCACAGGTAAGGTTGTATAGATGTAACAAGAGATGGGTGGACTGGGACAGCACACGTCACAGGTAAGGTTGTATAGATGTAACAAGAGATGGGTGGACTGGGACAGCACACGTCACAGGTAAGGTTGTATATAGATGTAACAAGAGATGGGTGGACTGGGACAGCACACGTCACAGGTAAGGTTGTATAGATGTAACAAGAGATGGGTGGACTGGGACAGCACATGTCACAGGTAAGGTATGTATAGATGTAACAAGAGATGGGTGGACTGGGACAGCACACGTCACAGGTAAGGTTGTATATAGATGTAACAAGAGATGGGTGGACTGGGACAGCACACGTCACAGGTAAGGTATGTATAGATGTAACAAGAGATGGGTGGACTGGGACAGCACACGTCACAGGTAAGGTTGTATATAGATGTAACAAGAGATGGGTGGACTGGGACAGCACATGTCACAGGTAAGGTATGTATAGATGTAACAAGAGATGGGTGGACTGGGACAGCACACGTCACAGGTAAGGTTGTATATAGATGTAACAAGAGATGGGTGGACTGGGACAGCACACGTCACAGGTAAGGTATGTATAGATGTAACAAGAGATGGGTGGACTGGGACAGCACACGTCACAGGTAAGGTATGTATAGATGTAACAAGAGATGGGTGGACTGGGACAGCACACATCACAGGTAAGGTTGTATATAAATGTAACAAGAAATGGGTGGACTGGGACAGCACATGTCACAGGTAAGGTTGTATAGATGTAACAAGAGATGGGTGGACTGGGACAGCACACGTCACAGGTAAGGTTGTATATAGATGTAACAAGAGATGGGTGGACTGGGACAGCACACGTCACAGGTAAGGTTGTATATAGATGTAACAAGAGATGGGTGGACTGGGACAGCACACGTCACAGGTAAGGTATGTATAGATGTAACAAGAGATGGGTGGACTGGGACAGCACACGTCACAGGTAAGGTATGTATAGATGTAACAAGAGATGGGTGGACTGGGACAGCACACGTCACAGGTAAGGTTGTATATAAATGTAACAAGAAATGGGTGGACTGGGACAGCACATGTCACAGGTAAGGTTGTATAGATGTAACAAGAGATGGGTGGACTGGGACAGCACACGTCACAGGTAAGGTTGTATAGATGTAACAAGAGATGGGTGGACTGGGACAGCACACATCACAGGTAAGGTTGTATATAAATGTAACAAGAAATGGGTGGACTGGGACAGCACATGTCACAGGTAAGGTTGTATAGATGTAACAAGAGATGGGTGGACTGGGACAGCACACGTCACAGGTAAGGTTGTATATAGATGTAACAAGAGATGGGTGGACTGGGACAGCACACGTCACAGGTAAGGTTGTATATAGATGTAACAAGAGATGGGTGGACTGGGACAGCACACGTCACAGGTAAGGTATGTATAGATGTAACAAGAGATGGGTGGACTGGGACAGCACACGTCACAGGTAAGGTATGTATATATGTAACAAGAGATGGGTGGACTGGGACAGCACACGTCACAGGTAAGGTTGTATATAAATGTAACAAGAAATGGGTGGACTGGGACAGCACATGTCACAGGTAAGGTTGTATAGATGTAACAAGAGATGGGTGGACT
The DNA here is from genome assembly GCA_033556935.1 of Timema podura. Classification (NCBI taxonomy): domain Eukaryota; kingdom Metazoa; phylum Arthropoda; class Insecta; order Phasmatodea; family Timematidae; genus Timema; species Timema podura. Next base: position 3,654,740 of record JAVRXN010000012.1, read on the forward strand.
GGGACAGCACACGTCACAGGTAAGGTTGTATAGATGTAACAAGAGATGGGTGGACTGGGACAGCACATGTCATAGGTAAGGTTGTTTGATTGGTTGGCTACCTTTTGATTATGGCGTGGACAAACATACCTCAACATAATAACCAGCAGAAGTTTCCCCGATTTTTTGTCGGTGTTGATATTTTTTTAACCTCTAAACCTTTTTTCTTGCTCTTATTATTTAAAAATTATATATATATATATATATATATATATATATATATATATATATATATATATATATATTAGGAGGCTCAGAGTTTTGACCCACGCACATTTGTTAAAATGTTAATGTGATGTTTGTTTGTTTCAGCACTGTGGACATGGCAGCGTATCAGAGTTTGGCTCAGGTGTTTTCTCAGCGATGTCTAGAATCTGGCATCACAGAGGTGTATTGCAACATGGAAGCCAAACCAGGCAGCAAGGTTTGCTTCTACACATTCTCTATAAATAGAATAAAATAGTAGAGGACTTGTTTAATATGTCGAGTTTGTTTGCTAAGGACTCGTTGTCACGACACAGATAGGTAAATGTAGGTTAATCGACACATATTGTGACCAAATTATTTCAACGGCCCATAAAGTAATTGAAATCAAAGATGAATAGATCAAGACTTGATGGTCTGTCTTGTTGATGATTGGCGTGCCATGATAGTGATCCTTGAGAAAATCACCACCGACTCAGTGAAATTAAAACATTCACAGGATGTAAAAGTGCAGGGTGGTTCTGAAACCCCATTTATATTTAATAAGAAAAAAAATAACGACCCCCCCAAAATGTTTTATTTGTAATCCAACAAATCATAAGTTTTGTCATTACAAGAAGAAGAAAACAAAAATTACACTCTGAAAATAAACGGCCATATGGAAATTGGAATGTATAATTTAGTGCGTTACTGAAGCAAAAAAGTCAGCTCAGCGTTTTTGCTAAAAATTGCTATTTTGTTTGGAATTGTTGGCTTAATCACCTCAACCGTAAGCTTATCTGTTCTACTAAACTAAGGGTCCCAGGTTCGGTTCCTTACATGGCCTAAAAATTTATCATTGGTGAAATGTGGGTTTTCCTTTTCAAAATGACGAATTAATGACCTGGGGTTGGGTGTTGTGTCTGTTCTAGATTTAAGTTAGTTTGTAAGTTGTGTGCTGATATAATTTCTATTCAGAATGTGCACATTTTAAATTTAATTTAGCACTGCGTCTTACTACCCGTTAGGGTTTAAGTACTATTTATGCTAATGGGTTAGGAATTGGGAAGGTTGAATTTAGAGGAAGTAGACCCACATTTGCGTGGAAGGAGAGTGAAAAACCATTTAGGGATGTGGTATCAAAAGAAAAGTATTGATACTGTATTCATTTAAAGTATTGGAAGAAAAATATCAATACCTCACTAGTATCGAAAAGAAAGTATTCGATAACAGTAAGTATCGGTGTCAAAATTTAATCTTTAAGAATATTTTTTCTATCAAGTAATAATTTTATCTTTTGCATAGTAATAATTATTTTATTTTCATCTATATTTAAACAATGAATACTATAATGATTTAACAATGTTATAGTATCTTTAGGTCTATTGCATCTATGTTATATGTTGGAACTCTGAAGGTATGGTAGATAGTATTGTATAATGGATACTATAAAAGGTTTTACTATACCAGGTTTCAAAATGTCTATGAAAATGCAGCTGATGGAAAGTTATTTAATACCTAAATATGACTAGTAATATAATATATTCTTTCAATCTATTTTGTACCCTTCTTAAACCATAGTAAACATTTAATCCTAGCATGAGTGCAGATAACAAAAAGTTGTTTCTTTTGATACTGATCCGATACCCGAGTGTGAGTACTAATATCAGTAAAAGTATGGAGTAAAGAAATACAAGTATCGAAAGGAAAATATTGATATTAGTAAAGTGTTGATACTTTTTTCACATCCCTACCCCAGTTCACCCGACCGAGATTTGAAACTCGATCTCCCCGTCCTCGGCATTCTGGCTCAACACGAAACTAGCGCATTAGCTAACTACACCACCAAGGCAGGTAACGTGCACATTAAATACCTCAAATAAATTAAAATGAATGCCCTTTAAGAGAAGCAAAATACACAGATCAAACATTTTGACCTATGCGACACAATTGTAACTCCCTCTATTGTCATTTGTTGACAATCGCTCCTGGATAAAGTGTGTGTGTTTTTTTTTTTTTTAAATCACAAGTGGCCGATACCTTTAATGATTTCATGAAATCATACTGGCAAAAACTAGAAACTACACTCCGATAATGTTGGTAAAGAGTTGGAATTATTCATCAACTAACAGTTGGGCATACACTGTAACAAAATGGCATCTCTGAACTGACTAACTGACTTGTGAAGGAGGCAGGAACTATGTTGTTTGATGTCAACCTGTGCTGAAGAGATTTTGGACTGTGGCTGTGGCAGCCTTCCTAGCCAACAGGTCACCAACAAAAACGTGTGCGACAAAACTCCTCGTGATGTGTAGAATGGGGAAATTCCTGATCTTCGGGGGGGGGGGGGGGGGAGGGGGGGGTGAAACCATGGTCTATGTACCAAAACTTCTGCAAATAAAGTGAGACCTCAAATCTTAAAAATTAACCTTTGTGGGCTGCTGGGAATTGGCCTACTCCCTCCAACAATGGTGAAATCACTATTAGTAGGGATGTAATTTTTCTTAGACAAGATGAAGGCATTCTTAAGAACAAGGTTAGTTCACCTTAATTTTCTCTTGTGACTGAAGAAGAAACTGACACAAAGTTGATAGCTGAAGAAACGCAGTCGGATCCAGTACCTCTATAAAGCACCCCCTAGACCTATGTCACCTATTTGGTTGAGAGGGGAGAGTCATTGGATATCCATTACATGGAGGCTGAGTAATTGACAGACGCTGGCTGAGGCACTTTAAAGTGGAGGGTCTGAAAAGGGGAAAGAAAAATGAAGAAAAAGTTGACTCATTCAACAAGAATATAATACCTACGAGTTTGTCTATTATTATCATCCAGGAAGGAAAGTCCTACAACTGAACATTGCCTTTGGGGTGAGCTTGTTGAGTATACTCAGCAAGAACTGGAACGCTCTTGAGCGTGAGCTTGTTGAGTATACTCAGCAAGAACTGGAACGCTCTTGAGCGTGAGCTTGTTGAGTATACCCAGCAAGAACTGGAACGCTTATAAGTGTGAGCTGGTTGAGTATATTCAGCAATAACTGGAACGCTCTTGAGCATGAGCTTGTTGAGTATACCCAGCAAGAACTGGAACACTCTTGAGCGTGAGCTTGTTGAGTATACCCAGCAAGAACTGGAACGCTCTTGAGCATGAGCTTGTTGAGTATACCCAGCAAGAACTGGAACGCTTTTAAGTGTGAGCTGGTTGAGTATATTCAGCAATAACTGGAACGCTTTTAAGTGTGAGCTGGTTGAGTATATTCAGCAATAACTGGAACGCTCTTGAGCATGAGCTTGTTGAGTATACCCAGCAAGAACTGGAACACTCTTTAAGCGTGAGCTTGTTGAGTATACCCAGCAAGAACTGTAACACTCTTGAGCGTGAGCTTGTTGAGTATAGCCAGCAAGAACTGGAACGCTCTTGAGCATGAGCTTGTTGAGTATACCCAGCAAGAACTGGAACGCTTTTAAGTGTGAGCTGGTTGAGTATATTCAGCAATAACTGGAACGCTTTTAAGTGTGAGCTGGTTGAGTATATTCAGCAATAACTGGAACGCTCTTGAGCATGAGCTTGTTGACTATACCCAGCAAGAACTGGAACACTCTTTAAGCGTGAGCTTGTTGAGTATACCCAGCAAGAACTGTAACACTCTTAAGCATGAGCTTGTTGAGTATACCCAGCAAGAACTGGAACGCTCTTGAGCATGAGCTTGTTGAGTATACCCAGCAAGAACTGGAACACTCTTAAGCGTTTGTTGAGATATATTAAAGGTACCCTAGATTTCAAGTTTGAGTTTAGTAAAAATGGAAATTGGGTTATTTAAAGGTTTAGTGATTTTGACCGGGGAAATAAGGGATTTAATTTCTGGTTCATATTTTAAATTACAAAGATGCTTAATTTTATGGTATAGCACAAAACATAAAACTATAATTGTTTCATCCAATGAGGCAGAATAGATGTCCCTGTTCTTTACCATACAGGAAGCCTTATGGCTTCAAATATTAATTAACCGGCTAGATCATAGAGTAGAAGGGACCCGTAAAAATCAGGGAGTCAAACCGAAATGTTTATCGGTTCTGGTTCCAGTTCCTGTTCTCTAAACAAACACTTTAAAGGTTCCTGTCCCGGTTAGAGCACAATAAAAGTTCCGGCTCTTTTTTCAGTTCCTGATAGTGTTCTGGTTCTTTAATTTTAAAAAAACTTTTTAGCACAGTATCTTTCTCTCCGTTCGGGCTACGGTAAGATACTAATTTCGACAATAGTTTTTTAATGAATGAGGAAGGTTATATTTTTATATTTAGAGGAAGTGTATCCGTGTTTGCATGGAAGGAGAGCGGAAAACCACTTTGGAAATAACACTCTGGATCAAAAGTATTGTTAGTTTAAAAAAATATTATAACGTACCCTAATAACAATAGTGCACCCTTCTAATTTGCATCTTGATCTGTCACCATCAATCTCATAGTCTAAAACTTCTGTTTTGGGTTTTCTTTAACGCACCCCATCAATAATATTATTCAAACCACTTACTAATAACAACAAATAATCACCTCCGCACTGTACACAAGGAACACATTCACTGAGATACTTCCTAATTTAAACTTGAATGAAAGAATTTAAAGTTTGCATTTTGCCACCCTCCATCTCCCTAGATCTTCTATTATAAGCTGTTCAACCAACCACCAGATTATCAGTTTTCACTTCCAGGAAGTACTAAGTACAATAGGCCCTTTAGACTGCTTGTCCAAAAGAGATGATTTCTTAGTTTCTGTATTTCAACTTCTAAGGAATGTGCTGTCTATCAAAGCTAAATACACCTTTTTAAAGCTCTAGCTTAAACATAAAAGCAATAAAACAGCGAACAATGTGACAGTCACGACATTCCTCTGGAATCTAACATTAGTGTGTATTGCTAAGGGCTCACTAACTCTTTTATAATCACCTTACAAAAGAGGTTTCATACAAAGTAGTAGACTAAAATATATCAAGCACTTTCAGAACTTACTGAGAAAGGGGAGAAAAAAAATTCAAAATTAAATTAAGCTAAAGAAATGAAAAAAAAGTGTGCAGTTTATCAAAATTATATACATTTCTGTAAAACTAAGAACCTATAAGAACTTTTTAGAACCAAAAAATATTTAACAGTGCCAATTCTGGTTCCAGTTTTTCAGAATGATGTTTTTAGGGTTCCGGTTCCTTAAAAAATAACTCATAATTTTGTTTATCGGTTCTGGCTTGACTCCCTGGTAATAATATTTTGGGATAATATGGGAGCCATCAGTATTGGGAAAATTCTCTACTACTTATAAAATAAAATGTCCGTCTGTATGTATATTTTCTAAGATCTCTAGAGTCTCTTAACTGATTGTGATACTATTTTGTTTAATATCATGTAGATTTACACCAAGAAGGTTTTAAGCTATTGATCAAACGAATTAACTAAAAGAAAAAAATTGACTGGATTTAAAGATTTTCTATTAAAACGCGTGATCAATGGTGGCACTCTCCTATTGAATGTAGAATTCATTATTTTTCTGTATAACCTGATCACCAAATACGAAGAGTAAATGACAGAATTCATTTCAATAATAGATCCAAAGTGAATCCATATTTTAGTTTAGTTGGTTGTTTTGAATTCACAGATATGTAAGTAAATTAATAAGGGCAGTGATCAAGGGACATTTAATATTAACTTGACCAATGAGGGAGAACAATTTCAGTAGGTATTTTTAAGGTGTTAATCATTTAGCTGTTCATCTGGAAAATGAACCAAGTGTATATTTTACAAGTAATGTCACTGACATCGCTAAAACCCATGCGGCACACGATTAACAACCTTCTTCAAACTGTGCAATGAGGATCAATTTGTGAAGACACTTACAGTGAGATTGCTCGATGTAACGCTTGGAAAATTAAGAATTTCCAGTTCCAAAAGTAAAGTGTTTCCGTTGAAACATCGGAGTAATGCTGGGTATATACTGTAAAACCAAATAATACAGTGTGTTATTATTTGAGAATGTAGTTTGTTGTTGCCAAAGGTCCAACTTAATTTGAAAACTTACGTACTGTGAACAATGTAACCCACACATCTTACTAATTAGTTTGCAAAGCTCTGGGACACTTGGAGGATGACTCGCACTGTATTAGTACTTTATCAAAAGCCACTTTGTGTCGCTCTTGTTCCTCACGCAGATACTTACTCTCCTTATTAATGTGTTCCACATGACAGATCACCCACAGGTAAAACATGTCAAATGATATTGAACATACATTAAACTTTGGGCTTCAACTAAGATATTTTAATGTAGGTTAGACCAAACCAACCAAATTGTAAGGTCCATCTCGGATAAGAGACTTGGGTCTTCTTCTACCAGACAATCCGTACGGATTTATATTATATGGATTCTATTCAAGAGAGACGATAAGTGACCGGCCAATTTTATTACACACTTTGAATATAAACAAGCCTCTATTGAACAGAGATCAACTTACCCCAGACATAAACAAGCCTCTATTGAAAGAGATCAACTTACCGCAGACATAAACAAGCCTCTATTGAACAGAGATCAACTTACCGCAGACATAAACAAGCCTCTATTGAAAAGAGATCAACTTACCGCAGACATAAACAAGCCTCTATTGAAAGAGATCAACTTACGCAGACATAAACAAGCCTCTATTGAACAGAGATCAACTTACTGCAGACATAAAAGTATTATAGAGTATTCAAGATCATGAAGTAAAAGTGTTCTTTTAAGATACCCCCGAAAGTAAGGAAAATACTTTTCTAATTTATTTTTTGCTAAGCTCAGCTTTTGAGGGATGTGCTGCCAAATTAGCTTTGCATCTTTTCTTATGACCCAATTGTCTTGTGCAACATTTCGAAGCAAAGTTTTACATCAACATTACTGCAAAAATGATATTTACTATGGAATGAGTGTACAATATCATGTCAATTGAAGATCTAGATAGAACTCTGAGAGACCTCAGAAGCAACAATGTGCTCATAGGACGCATCACTGTATTGTTCTCAGGAGACTTTCGACAAACTCTACCGGCCATTCTGAGTCACTTGAGCTGACGGGGTCAACACCTGCCTGAAAAGATCCTACATATGCCCAGATGTCGGGAAACATTCCCTGTTACCCACATGTGCTTCCGCCTGTGTGAAGATAAGAATAGACTTATTTGTCCATATATTGCTGAAACTCAGCCATGGGAGTCATCGCAGAGCACGAAGGCAAGGGGTCCTTGAGCAACTCTCAGATATGGCTAGTGGTCATTAATATCAAGTAATTAGTTCATTTTATTTATCCCAATATATTCTTCAAAACAAGCCTCTTTCGTGATTCTAGGGTCATGTTATTCTAGTTCCAAAAATGAATTGGCTAGTAAAATTAATGGCTGTATTTTAAACCAGTTAGAAGTACCAACCCCCACTTAAATGTCCATAGGAACTACCCTGTCTAATTTTGTAATTCCCTTAACCTACTCGGTTAAACCATTCACGCTCTTCAGTTAAAATATGAGCAGCCATTGTTTTGCTGCGTAGTTTGAACTCACCTAAACTGTATAGTGAGACCCGCTAAAAGGTAAACAGTCTGTGCACTACAAGAGAATACCAAGAATACCCATTACCCATGATGCATCAGAGCTGCCCTTCCAGTTTAAATGCCTGCACCTTTTTTTTTTATCAAGGTCTGCTATGCAATGACCATCAACACAGCACAATAACAAATCTTGAAGGTGGCAGACATTGCTTGATCTCCGTGGCAAGTGCTTCTCACAGACAACTATATGTGGTGTGTTCCTGTGATAGTTCCAACAGTAACCTGTTACTGTTCACTCATGATGAAACCAATAATGTTGTTTACAAAGAGGCCTTACCTCAAATTTGAGACTTAAATCCTTCACTTAATATAAAATAATATTATATCTGTTGAGTATTAAAACAAATAATTACACTACATTGAATATATTGATTCTGAAGATACATCTTTTATCAACTCATCATGGTAATCTCTACATAATACATTTTGAGATTTTTTTTCTGTACATGAAATTTAAAATTCTGTATTAGAAGCGTTATTGTTTTAATAAACACGTTTTCAAAATTGACACTAACACATGTGAAGCTGCGGTCAGAAGTTAGCTTCATAATAAATCAAAAGTCTCAAACATATTGATTTGAAGTACTATTTTATCAAGGAGCACATTGAAAATGAGAATGTTTTTATTGAATATTCACACCATAGTGGAACATTGCAAGGTAAGTTTGCTATATTACAGGGTAAACAAAGGGGACTTCCAAACATTTGACTAAAGCAGCTCACAAAACGTGTGTATATAAATTTATTAATGTTAAAATATTATAATTAACAGGTTTTTATTTCAAAGTGTTGCATATTGTGTTAGCTTATTGAAATAGATGATAGAAAATATCTATCAAGGAAAAGTGTTGTGATATAAATAAATATACATCTATGATGTCAATAATGTAAGGCTTGTTGTATGTGTAGCAAACTTATCTATTATTCCACAGTTGCTGATAAAGTATCAACGCCTCATATAGCTGTGTCTTTGGTTCCTTGTTAAAATGTCTGACCATTGTGTGTCATAGTTCACAGTATCATTATCATCATCAACAAACTTCTAACTTTGCAACAGTTACACTATTTGAAATATTGTTTACTTTATTTAGGTGGCATCATTTCTTTCCGGCGTGGAGCAGAGCGGTGTGGTTTTGTCAGAACCAGGCAGATTTCGACCGCACAGACCTTGGAATCTGAACAAACCAGAAAAACCTTGGGAAGTCATCGAATGAAACAAGTGTTACTTTAATAGAAGTGTAACAGAAGTGTAACCGTTGAACTTTTCACAATCGTGGAAATAGTGTTTTATTCAAATTGTTTAGTTTGTATATTTTAAAATTAATTATTTGTGATACAATATAAACCTTAATTTTATAATTGTTTAATATACTATTTTTCTACCTTGAATGGTGGCAGTCTTACCTTGACAGATTACATTATGGTCATTAGGGTGCTGTTAATTCATTTTCTGAGGAGGCACCCTGCAATTTGTGTTCTTATTCATGAGAAATTTTTTTTTATAATTTTTAGTTAAGTTTTAGGGGTCGCTACCGGTTCTTGAAATTTGATATAAAAAAAACACTAATTAGTTTTTATATATATATAAGAGATGGGTCGAATCCACTATTTCTCGAATCTCGAATCTGAATCCTAGCAAATCGTTAGAATTATTATTACTATTAGCACCGCGTCTCACTACCCGTTTGGGTTGTACGCACTTACGCTAATGTGGAATGGTAGTGTGATTGTGAGATGAAATGGAGGACCTACAGTTTAAAGTGGAATCCGAACCACGGTGGAGGCCTGGCATTCCTCACATTCACAAGTTGTCATTAATACATATCTTGTCAGAGGTGAAAGAAGGGTTTGGCAATCAGATAAATCTGTACCGGGACCGAGGATTGAACCCCGGACCCTCAGCACAGAAGTTGGACACCTTACCCCTAGACCACCAGGTCACCAATTGTTAGAAATTTTAATTATTCACAAATAGACCTACATTACACAATATAGGCCTAAACTGTAAATTAAGATTTATTTCAATCATGCTTTCAATTTTAATCAACCCCAACCACCCCTCGCAAAATACAGGTTAAAATCCAGCCAAATTAAACCATCTAGACTCATATTATTGTTTTAAAATGAAATCAATCAAAATTTGAGTGTCTTTTAGTTATTTTTAAAAGTGTTGTTAGAATGAGTTAAGTTTCTAAAAAAACATGTGAAATAAACAGATTTGGCCTAGTTAACCTTTGATCAACTTTAATCATCATTGAAAGATTATAATTTATTTTATTAAGAAAACAAGAATAAAAATACAAACGGATATTTTTAATAAAGACTAAAACAACATGCTTAACAATTAAACATACATTGGAAATAGTGAACTCATTAATGCCTAAGCATGTTTTATTATTATTTTATTATTATATCCATTATCTATCTTCGCGTAGAAAACAAGAAATATATTCGATTTTTGCGATATATCTATTTCTGAGAATACATTCTATTTAAAACACGAACATATTTTCGACTCCAATATGTTTTTCCCATTTTATAAGGCAGGTCTAAGTTTGAATATTTTTACATTTACTTCAATAACATATTTTAAAATGTAATAAACTCTTAGTTAAAATCATTTTAAAAACAAATTATGAATTAGCAAGTCGTTATTTGATTCTAAAAACTCGAACGCTTACTAAGTGATCAGATTACATTGAAGCGATTCTAAACAAACAATCGATATACAATACGTAAGCCGGTAGGCGTAAATAAACAGTTTTATCGGTGTCTGACTGTCAGGAGTATTTATTTTTCATGAAACCTAACAAAATGTCTAACTTAAGGATCGTATGTAATAAATTGGGGTTATTTGCATAGTTGTAGATAATTAAAACCAGTTGAGTACTAAGAATTAACAGTATCTTTATTTTAATCATCACTCTCGCGAAGTAAATATAATATACGTCATGGCGGCTGACTTTGTATAATGTGTAATGTGTTCTTATTTCTGTTTTAAAAAAGCAGTAATTTGTTTTATTTCGAGTTTATTTGTAATTCTGGTTTTAATTTTCGGTTTTTGAAGAGTTTTAATGTGTTCATTAAAATATTTACAAGATCGTTGGTGAGGTGAAAGTTTTAGAAGTGAGCATATGCCGAAACGGTCGAGTCCAAGTTTCCCATAGAGGCGGAAGGGTAGGGTAGTAGACATGTAATATTTTCCAAACCTAACAAATATTTATTTTTTAAAATAATGATTTTATTCATGCAAATCTCTTTTGTCCGACAAAATAAAGATTACGGATTAAGTTGTGCTTTTCAAGTAGGCCTAACTAAGTAATTTTTTAATTCAAAATATGCTTTATTTATGAGGTGAAAGATTCGACCATCGAATCCAGTAAAACATCGAATCCTCGAATCTCGAATACTTGTCAGGATTCGGTGGATTCGAGGATTCGAAGATTCGAGTGGCCCATCTCTAATATTATATATATATATATATAAACTAATCGTAGTGACCTAAACTTGTCTAAAATTATAAAAAACTTTATATAATTAACTTACTTTTAAACGCCCACATAAATAACTTTAGTTATATTTATCTATAATAATATTATAATAACAGATAAACTTTTATATATTTATATATAACTTATTAAGCTATAAAACTTATATATATATATATATATATATATATATAAAGCTACTTTTATTTATTAAAATGAACATAAATATTAGCTTTATATATATATATAAAGCTACTTTTATTTATTAAAATGAACATAAATATTAGCATAACAAAGTACAGTTTCTCTTGTCTAAGCATCTATGTCTGGATTGTTTCACCAATAACAAGTGCTGTTTTTGTTGTTCATTTGAGCTATGTAAGTTGTTGTATTCCTCCATAAACGCTATTCATCACTCTGCAATATCATTAACAACCCTAATTGAACTAACAATTTCTCTACTTGTCTTATAATCATCATCCTCTTCCCAAATTTCAACATTCTTCGATAGAAACTCCGATGGAATACCTGTAATACTGAAAAATCTTAATTGTTTTGCAAGATACAAAATCTTCTATATTTTTCTTATCAGCGAGATCAGGATCCATACAGTGGATGCTCCATTCCTTCATTGTTCAAGGCATCCACCATCTTCCACTTTGTTAGAGTTGAAACTTCATCAAAAAAAGTGGACACAACCAGATCCTCTGATAGATACCATAGGTGGCCAATGAACTTCTTCATAGCAGCTTTGGACAACACTTGATTTACTTTCTCATATTTTCTTAGAGCTTTCAGGAGCTGCAGATCTTTTCTAGGTGCAAAACACCCTGAGGCTACTTGAAATCAGTATTTTACATAAACCATTACTGTAGAAATGCAAATTTCACAAATTCCCTCCTCTCTTCGTGGGCTTGAGTTAATCTCTGAATAAATACACCTTTAATGAATAAACTTGTTTTGCCTTCCTTTTAGCACGATGAAGTTTAGTAGATGCTCTGAAAGATATTCCCTTTTCAGGATACCTCCTAGGAATATAGCAGTAAGGTTTACTAATTCCTTGTAGTCATCTCAAGGTTGGACCTTTTCAAGTTGTTTCTGGGCAAAATTTCAGTGGTAATATTTTTGACTTCACTAAAGGTAGAAGTGACCGTTTTGAACTCAATATATTAAATTGTGTTCCAAGCATTTTTAAAATCTTTTCAACAATAATATCTCTGGACCGGTTGAACTTCCAAGAGCATTAACAACTACTGCTTCTAGCATGATCTCTATAATATGACGACAGGCCAACAATAGCATTTCTTTGTCCATCTTTTGTTCCAATATTTACTGCAGTAGTGTCGAAGCTCATACATTTTATTTGATCTCAGAGTCCCCATGATAATGCTGTTTCAAAAACTGCCGGTGCTGCTGAATCTCCTGTTGCAGAAACTAGTTTTGGAACTGCAAGAAGTTGATCAACACTCTAATCAGATACCACAATTGGAAGTCGAAATACGGTTTCATGCCCGGTGATATCTTCTATCATTTTTCCATCCCAAGGGGGACTTCTAGCATAAATACACTCTTCAAAGATTCAGTATGACAGCTGCTTTTCTATCACTTAATTTTGCAACATCAAGACTAACAGCCAAATCATCATCAAGGAGTTTTTTCCTACCTCACTTTTTTGGAAGTGATTCAGAGGTTGAGGGACCTTGATCAGCAGAAGCACAGTTATCAGATAAATCGACCTCCTCTTCACTCGAAGAAGAAGAAGACAAAGGAATTGGAATTTGCTCATTAATTGATTTAATAATCTCTTCTTCTTGCTCCTGCATTCTATTTACACAAGTTTTTTTTTTCTTTTCGGCTTCAGCTTCCTTTTTAGCGAGTGTTTTATCTATGCTCCCAATTTTTCCAGGACGACCTTTTTCTCGTTGAGCAAGAAGAAATTCTTTGTCCTCCTGTATACAAATAATTCTTAGAGCATCAGCATGGGCGATATCAAAGAGATATTATACCTTTTTCTGCAATCGTTATTTTCTTTGTTTTAACACTTCCGAACACTTAGCTTTATTTTTTTTATTTTTGCCATTCCCTAAAAAGCTCTTCTATTTTGTCTATCACATGTTTCTTAAGTCTTGTGGGTATTCAACCTTTTCCCAAAAAACTAAGACATAATTTGCAGTACATTGGGCAGAATCTCTAATTATTTTATTCGTCTCATTTTTGTAGTGACAAAACAAGCACAATACTTTTGTTTTATGGAAGTTTGTTTTTGCTCAGGGTTGATGACCAGCCATATTTCTGACACTGTTCTTGTAGCAACAGTTGCCTTGCTACTTGCTTGCACCTTACCTGTTGTAACAGACACAAAACAAAACTTAAACACAAATCACTCTACTACTTAAAAATAACATTGTAGACTCGTTTACCTATAAACATAAACTCGTACTTGTAAACAAACGCAACAATTAGATAGCTTGAGTGTACTGTTACTAGAGCGTGACATGTAGTGACATGTACCTTTGCGTCTACAATCTCAACTTAATGGCGGTCAACCAATCTTCTAATGAGCTGTGAGTAGCCGATACCAACACCAACAACTAGTGGGTATGAAACCAACCAGGACAGCTCACTGCGAGTGTGTCCAGGTTGTCACTTTACACTCAATTCAATACACTGTAGTATATTTTGTCTGTCAAGTACAATCATCTTGTATTTTACAATAGTTTAATGTGTTTAAATGTATACAAATGAGGTGGTCCAGTGGGTAAATAATTTTATAGTAAAGGTAATTGATATAACTAAAGAAAAAGGAAAAATAAACTGCTAAGAGTAAATTTGATGAAGAAAGCCTGTCTAGGGAAAGAGGAAAAAATATGTGAAGAATCCAATGCACAAAGGTGACATTTTCTTCCTTCTTACTGGAGTAATCCAGTGTTTGTGTTATTTGTACTCTCTTCTTTGTGTTTGATAAAGGCAACAATACCGAAATATTATTCTATTAGTGTTAAAATGTGTGTGTGACTATTTCTACTATAGAAGACAGAAGAAAGGAAGAAGATGTCACCTTTGTGCATTGGATTCTTACCACATTTTTCCTCTTTCCTTAGATGGGCTTTCTTCATCAAATTTACTCTTAGTAGTTTATTATTCCTTTTTCTTTAGTTCTATCAATTTACTTTACTATAAAATTAATGTGTTTAAAGGTGAAGTTAATGTTGTCTTTGCTTTACTTAATCACGGATAACACGATTATTTGTCTAGATTATCAATATTTTTTATTTATTTATACACTCTAGTCTTTAAGGAAGTTCTACTCAAACTTTATCGTGTGGCAGACCGGTATTAAAGGTAGGTCAAGGCAAATGGTAAAATAGTTTTCATTGCATTTTCACAAAGATCCGGGAATTTGGTTTTCACTTCTATCCTAAAGGAAGCAAGTGAAGTTGCACTTTGGAAGTCCCTTTGCTCAAACAGTCTCGACAGGACTTTACCTCTTGATAACAAACATGCATCAGACTGCAATAATAGCCCCATATTTTGCCATAATGCCGCAAACAATCTCGAGTTTAAAGCGTTTGGTTTTACATGGTTTACAATTATTACTGTTTCACTGAACGAGTTGTTCAGTTCTGTCGATATTTTCTTTGTGGCAAGACTTTCTCTCTGAATAAAACAGGAATGTCTCCCTGCAACACCATCAGGACACATGCCTGCACAAAACTTAAAATACAATCCACATTTACTAACAATGTAGTCACTTAACACACTGAAAAGTTCAGAACTTGTTGTTGTTGTTGTTGTTGTTGTTGACAGTGAAGGGGGGGGGGGGGGATTCCTTCAAATCACCTTCATACTCATACCGCACATACACCACCAAAATTGCCATATTAGCCACATTGGTGGATTCATCAAGCTGCAAAGAAAAGTACTTTACCAAATTTAACCTGTTCTATAAGCTTTTCTTCCATATTGTCAGCAAGATCATGAATTCTTTGAGCAACTTTCTTCGCCACTGTCTCACCTAATATTTTGAAGCAGATGCACAAGGTTTTCACATATTGTGTATGGTTCTCTTGCCTCACCAACACGAAGGGTGACTTTATATTAGGTGTGCATAGCATTACTATTTGTGTATGATGCATTAAATAATTTTTCTGTATGGTTTTACAGTAAAAAAAATTTAAATCTGAAAAACTCTTTGACTATGAAGTCACATCTTATTTGGTATTTAAATGCTATTTCAACTTCGAGGGCTTCATTGCATTGTTGGACAAAATGTCTCCACAAATAATGCATTGAGGTTTTGGTGTACCATCTCCACAATCATTCATGGCAATAAAATTGAAATTAATTGAATATTTACGAGTAAAGTAAGAGAGACTTCTTTTGGACGATGATGCGGTTATTTTTTCTTCTGTTTACATTGGTTCCACCAGCTCATTATCTGAGTCGGAAGAATCAGAAACAATTCAATGTTATATATTTGGATGTTTCCTCTTAATAAACCTCTACAGTGGGCCTTCCATTCACCTGTAAATTAGGCATAATACTAATTACACCTAACTTAAAAACTTGAAAATTTCAAAGTTAAATTATTTTTAGTGTATAGCTTGTAACATAAATAGAGGAAAAGCAACATTTATTTACAACTTGTATGTATAATTATTGCAATCTTGGATTGTATTTGTCAGCAAAAGAGCACTCCCGAGTCACAGATGACTGTGGAATCAATTATAGCTCGCGACTATGTTAAATAAATTTTAACCGATTATTTCCACACACTCATCACAGATTTTACCTTAAAACCATGAGTGAATTATGACCCTGAGCACAGAACAATTTAGTGGTAGAGCATTGGTATGCTAATCCAAAGGTCCCGGGTTCGATCACTGTGTCCAGGGGTCATTTTTCAAATTATTTAAATATGAATACTGCTTCTTCTAAATCTAGGGGATGAAAAAGCGTTATTATTAATACATTTGTTATCTCTTAATGCTGCCGTAAGTCATTTATTTACTTCCTGAGTAAAAAAGGGCTACTTTCAATGAAAATTAATCACATTGCGTCTTCATAACCTTTCTGCACATAATCATACAAAGCAGGACACATCTTGACAATCTCAATTAATTTTTCATCTTCTATTCCGTTTCGCCACTGTACAGCAAAAATTAAGCAAAGAATGTCGACCAAACCTGTACACATGCACAACTAGGAGCAGATGTTGAGAAAGAAATTAAAAGCTGCCTTTGTCTCAAACAGCCGCCAAGCAAGAAAGTCACCTTTGTCTCAAACCATCATGTTTTGGTAAGTCCATGATTAGTTCTGAATGGTGCTTTAAAATGATTTGTCAATATATTCAACACAGCTGTTTAAATAAAATGCTTAGTTAAATTTGAATGAATAACATTTTAAAATAAATTGAAAGATTTCTAGAGCTATACATTAGTTCAAATAGTATGTGTATGTACTTCTGGTGCAAGCAGAGACACGAGTCACGGGTGTGGATCACAACTGATTGTCCAGACGAGCAAGCACCTGAGCGGACCGACTCTGGCTTGACTGCGTGAACCGTTAACACCAACCGAATAGTGCGAAGAGTGAGAGGGGGGGAGTATAAACGCCAAAACTAGAATATTCTATGTACAAAATAAAGTTTCATAATGTTTTTGAATGATTGCTATTCAAACAGTATGTGTAGTATTTTTAAACTTTTCGTAATTTGACATGGAACTTTTAAATTGATTTATCGGTAACTTTTAATAAAAAACATGTTTTGTCTTGGTTGCTGGCCATGGACCGGCTCTGGTCCGCGAACCACCATTTGAGTAGCACTGCTCTAAGGCTTATTATTACGTGAATGCAGGAAATAAAAAAGAACACGATTTAGTCCATGAGCCTTATGTTCACCCCCCCCCCCACTTGGGGGGTGGAAAGCTCGCTAGCTTTTGTGTACCTAGAAGTTTATTAAGAAGGGAAATGTGTACTCACATTGAAAATCTCTATACCATCAATGCAATATACACCATTTTGTACACTTAGTATTTCAGTTGAGAGTCCTTGGAGAAGTTAAAAAAAAGTTTGGTTTTAAGGGCTTGTTAAAAAACATAAATAATAGATGGCACAATAGACTAGTCCAAAATTCAGCAAGTCCCCTGAATGGCACACAGGGGTAGAAAATGTTTCACCAATCCCTCGTCCAGGAATACAAAAATGAATTATGATTGATATTTTGGAAAGAGGGGGGGGGGGGGAATTAACCCTCAAAGGAAGCACCCACCATTTGTACAGTTTCGAATATATATTAAATTATCTTCTATTTACCGAGTTGATTTGACCCACTATTTGGATTCAACCTGTCATTTGGCTTGTTTATAAAACAAACTAAGCGACTCAGCTCTAATGTATAAATTATTCAACTGGCATTTTTTATGTATAGGATTTAAAATAAATCTGTATCTGTGTATATGATAGCATATGTCAAGAAAGCTATATATATTTTACAAGTAGATACAAGTAGATTACATTTCCGAGAAAGTAGATGATACTTCTAAAACAATATTTACTACTTTTCTATTCCCATTAGGCTCTTAATGTAGTATCTTACATTCAAACAAACACAGCTTTGACTAAAAATAATATTTAATATTCCAGAATGTAGCAAACACCCCTGTATCCTTTTTACTCCCGACACAAACATTATACCACCAATCCCGACACCACCAACACTGCATTATACCACCAATCCCGACACCACCAACACTGCATTATACCACCAATCCCGACACCACCAACACTGCATTATACCACCAATCCCGACAACACCAACACTGCATTATACCACCAATCCCGACACACCAACACTGCATTATACCACCAATCCCGACACCACCAACACTGCATTATACCACCAATCCCGACATCACCAACACTGCATTATACCACCAATCCCGACACCACCAACACTGCATTATATACCACCAATCCCGACACCACCAACACTGCATTATACCACCAATCCCGACAACACCAACACTGCATTATACCACCAATCCCCGACACCCACCAACACTGCATTATACCACCAATCCGACACCACCAACACTGCATTATACCACCAATACTGCATTATATCACCAATCCCGACACCACCAACACTGCATTATACCACCAATCCCGACACCACCAACACTGCATTATACCACCAATCCCGACACCACCAACACACTGCATTATACCACCAATCCCGACACCACCAACACTGCATTATACCACCAATCCCGACACCACCAACACTGCATTATACCACCAATCCCGACACCACCAACACTGCATTATACCACCAGTCCCGACACCACCAACACTGCGTTATGTCAGGGTCCATGTATTTATTTATATGGTGATGGTCGCACCACCCAACTACAAAATCGCGCATTATTTTGCCCCATCAAATCTAATGGTTCCATTTGTTAGTCTCAAACATGGATGTAAGGAGAATTTAATTTCTGGGGCTTCAGAATTGTAAGTTTATGATATGATGTTAAGACTTATTACTAACCCCTAGTAAATAAGAACAATGTATTCTATATAGTAGTAGTGGAACTTTAATTATCTAAGAGAGAGGAAAAGGGGGGTAAACATAAACGTTTTTATAGTAACTTTCTACTTTCCTCTCAGACCCCCATACCCAGTTAATGTTAGAAATTTGGATGCTTTTAGAAGTTATTTGGAGTGGTCCTCGTTGGAGAGTTTTTGAAAATTATAATTAAAAGCCATTTAGAATAGTGCTTCCCCTGAATTTTTTTGAAATTTTGAGAATCATAGAGGCGATTTGGCATAGTCCTCCGGCAAATTTTTAAAATTGGATGCTTCTAAGAGCTATTTTAAGTAGCGTTCAACCAGATTATCTTTTTATAAATTAAATTCCTTAGAAGATTTTAAAGTGGTCATCTTTCAGATTTTTTTTCTAAATTTGTATGCCCCTAAAAGCTATTTAGAGAGAGCCTGACCTAATTTATTTTTCGAAAATTAGATGGCCCTAGAAGCTAACTGAAGTGGTTTTCCCCAAGGGTTTTTTTTCTTTCAATTAGATGCCTTTAGAAGATATTGAAAGTGAACTTCCCAAGATACATTGAAAATTTAACTGCTTTTAGAAACAAATTGGAATGATCCTCGTGATTTAAAAAAATAATATATTTATAGATAGTAAAAGCTGTAAGGAAAGACTTTTTTAGTTTGATACCTCTAGAAATCATTTAAAGTGATATTCGCCTGATTTTTTTTTTAATTGAATGCCTCTAAAAACTATTTGCAATGGTCCATCCTTGACAAATATTTGAAAAGTAACTTCCTATGTATAAGTTATTTGGAGTTTGATACAAGGTCATCTTAAGCTTCAAATAAAACATTCGGGGGGGTTTGAACCCCATAAACCCCCATCCTATGCCCATACATAGTCTCACGCTATTAATAATATTAATACAGTATAATAAGTCTATTTGAACTATAATTGATAATCAAACAATAATATATTGTTTACAGTGTGAATAATAGTTAATTTAATATTTGAAAGTACTATCTAGCTTATACTCATTTTATCCAGCCCACGTACTCTTCGTCCACCTTTTCATGGCTGCAAATCTTATAAAATGGGGCCATAATATTATAGAACAATCCCATTAATTTGTGTTGACCTAAGGCTCGCAACTAAAACCATTACATAGTTTTAATGTAATCAAAGAGCCGCTTTGGTGACCGAAGGGTCTTAAGAGCTACTGTCGCTGCAGGCTGGACTGCTATCTATACTAATGGTGTAAGTATTAGAAAGATAAAGCAAATACCAATGAAGATGTTTTGATACAGTTTTTAAATAAATATTGACTAGTCCAAATATATTTTTAAGCTCACAATTATTTACTCACTAACTACAAAATACATTTTTTACAACTTTATTTTTATAAATCTTGCATAAAAGATATTGTACCTCCAAGGAACGATTGCTCAATATATTATATAGTACCTAAACCATTATTATTCCAACTTGTCCAAATACTAGTTTGTTAACTTAAAATTTAAACATATAACTTAACTTTACATCTAATAACTCAACACATAAACTTTAAAATAATAAATTAAGCCTATGCATGTTTAGATAAAAATTTAACTTATTTTATAATTATAAATTCAACACAAAAATTTGATTAATGACAGTGAAATTTTCAAAGAAATGTTTACTTAAATCTTTGATTTATGTTTATTTTATAGTGAAATAGAAATAGGGAGAAAGGTTTAGAAGCAACAAAAATCTGTTTGCCCAGCCAACAGTGCAAAAGTGACATCTACAGATCAATATACAGTAGTTTGAAGTATAAATATATCAAAGTACTCAGATATAGGTTTGATACAGAGAGAAGTCTTGAAATTTCTAGACTTTACATGTTCTCCAAACCTAAATTTATGTATACTGTACTTGAAGTACTATTTAATATGCAATCGTATGGATTTAACATTTCAATTATTTTATTGTATTTTATTAAAATTGTGGAAAAAAGTTATTAATTACAGCTTTGGCAATGCTCTTTGCAAAATTACATGAACTGGAGATCAAACTAATAATTTACACTGCTTAGCATTTATGAAATTATTGCAAAAAATAGTAAAAAATGTCAGGGATTTTTTTTTAAATCCCCTTTTTCTAAGCATATTAAATTCCCTGACTTTTCCAGGTTTTCCAGCTGTGTATCTAACTTATCTTTATATGGCAATATGACTGGAATAGTACAGGTCATTCTTTTCTCTTATGTGAAGATAAAAGTATTGTAATCATGAAAAAAAAAAGATTGAGATTATGATGAATCTTGAGAACCCCAAACCCCCCTTCCAAAAAAAACAAACAAGTGTGTCTGTCCCAGGCCACAGATCCAAAACGATTTGATGGGTTTTGTTCACACTAGATATTTAGTTTTTATAGGGCTTTACTTAGATTTTGACCTTAACCCTCAAATTAAGGGTAGATAATTATTGATGACTAATTTTATATTATAATATTTTAAGAACTGATGTAATAATTTGGATCAAAATGGCCATTTTTCAGTTTTTCACTTACTTACTTACTCTATGACATTAGGAAATTGAAAGTTCACTGCCGTACTTACGAAAGTATGCCACATATCCTATCCTGAGTTAGTTCTATCCATTCCACCTCATTAAACTCTATCTCTTTCAGGTCCATTCTAATGTTGTCCTCCCAACTATGTCTAGATCTTCCCAATGGTCTCTTCTCATTGGGTTTGCCAGTCAATACTCTGAACATGGTTATAGAATCTTCCATTCACGCTGCATGTCCTACCCACTGTAATCTACGAGACATGATTATCCTCACAATGTCTTGTGATGAGTACAGGGTATGCAACTCATAATTATGTAATTTCCTTTACACCCCAGTAATTTTATTTATTTTTCTTAAAGTAATTTATTTAATAGTTCACTAACAACTGATTTTTGAAAAATACAGATTTTTTGAAAATATCGTATAAACGATTTTGTTTAAAATTGGTATTTGCATACTATTTTAAATGATAACTAATAATGTGTACTTATAAAAATAAATTAATTTAAGGGTTGTATAACAATGCTGAAGTTACAAGAGACAAGAACATAAATATTATATATAAATCATTTATTTATGGTTAATATTACTCACCTCTGCCAGCATTTGTCCAAATATTCCGCTCCATATAACCTAAACAACAACATTACAATCAGCAAAATAGAACACGTCCAAGCCCCATCAACTAGCCCTGCCGGCTAAAAGAGAACTAGCTCTGTATCCCAACAACTAAGCTCATCCACCCACACACCTTCCAAAAACCTCAAAAAGACTACTTTTGTCCAGAATATTCTGGGTCGACCTAGAATGGGCTTCCAGAATAAATAGAAGGCTGACCATTGCGCATCACACACCTGTCACCTCTCTATATTTGTGTTCCTTCTTCCCCTCCATTTTCCTTTTAGTTATGTTTCAAGCTGGGCTGCGGAGTGAATATAAACTGGTTATTTTCCCCTTGTACTTTACTCTCGTTTGGATTCTCACCAAGGACGCTTCTTATCCAGGAAAATGTAAGCCTTTCAAAATTCTCTTTCGGCCTTATCAAAATTATTGTTTCGGTGTGTATATTTATAAAAATATTTAATCTTTCATTTCAAAATTAATCATGGCTAAAACTAAATTTGAAATTAGTCTCTCTTTTGAATGTTCTGGACTTTTCTTCAAATATTAAGATAAATAATTTTCATAATATGGACGGACTCCTTTTGATTTAAAATTTTAATCTCTAATATTTTTGTTCAAAACAATATTAATTTTTCAAAATGTCGATTGAGAAATTAGATGAGTTATTAATAGCCAATGAATATTAGTCTTGCATTCACCTCTTGTAAATAATTCGACATTGAATATTCTGAATATTCTTTGACTTTACCAGTTAATGTTATATACTCATTTCGTTATGGTTCTTTGTAATAAACATGTTTTTTTAAGGACTACAGACTAAAACTTAAAACATATGTGAATACATATGATTTTAAATGTTAAAAAAGAATGTTGGCCCTTATGGCATAAAACTATTAATATTGAAATAAACTTTGTTTTAATAAATTGTTCCTTGTGGGTCAAATATTTAATCTGTGTTGCTGACACAATCTTTTGTTGATAGCATGTCCTTTTGATTTTTCTTCACTCTTTATTATGAGTTTTAAATATTGAAATTGTTATTATTAATGTTTAAAATTATAGCTTTTGGATCAAAGAGATTAAAATGCTGTTTGTATATTAGCTATTTTGATTGAAGATTTCTCAACAGTGACTTTTGAGAATTATTAAAAGCATTCGGACTGTATTACATACCTGGGAATGATAAGTTTGTTCTTTATGAAAACAGTAATTATCATTTGTATGGCGAGTAAATATTTTTGACATATCATATTGTTGTAGTATTGAAGATACTAATAATTTTGAAACATATATTGTATTGTTTAAACTACTATAATTATCCTTCATTTTAATAAATTATAATGAAATCATTCACCTCTGATTTATCTTTTATGTTTCATCCCGCCCAAAACAATTATCGGTGTTGGCCCATTAACTAATTACCTCTTGCTATTTAACGACTATTCCTTTTTTTTATTTAGGTATGTATGTGAAGCGATCCGGCTATATACAATTCATATATTTATTCCAATATACATTTATTTGTGCATTGTTTATATGGGTCACTGCAATTTTCTTGTTTATTTTTAATGTTGTAATTTTGCACATCCTTCCCTTGTCCCTTAAGGACGCAGGACGGGTACAGTAGTTAACTGGTGACAGATTGTCAAAAAGTTGAAATTTTTCAAAAATCAATTTTAAGATTTAGTTCAAAATAGGTATCTGAGAATTGTTTTTGACAATAAATAATAATATATATTTTAAAAATAAAAATAATTTTATGGTTGTCTATAAATAGTCATTTTTAAATTATTTATTTTTTTAACTGTCCAATAATTTGTTTAAAATTTATATATGAAGTATTTATTGTGACTAACAATATGTTATGTTTGTTTTTCCGAGGGAAATTTAAGAGGCACGTCCAGAAAGTAAGAGTACTGGTTGCCCTCTCATGCTGTGAGAATTTTTTTTCCCCAAGGTTGGCAACACTAAATGGTAGTGGGGGTTCTTCTGAACACAACGAGCACAGGCGGACCTCGTTAGTATGAAAACTCGCCTTGTAGTGTCCGTTTGTGTGAAATATGTCGATAAGAAATCCCGCCAAGTGCGAGGTGAGTGCTGTCATCAGGTTCCTTCTCGCTGAAGGAAAAACACAGACTGTAATTATTTTACGAATCAAAACTGTTTATGGCGAAGGTGTTATGAACCGAACGAACGTGTTTAAGTGGTGTCGTGAGTTTAATGAAGGCAGAACGAATGATCATGACGATCAGAGGTGTGGAAGACCTTCAATTTTGACTGATGAGTTGGTGCAAAAAATCGAGAAAACTGTTCATGAAGACCGCCGATTGCCAGTGGATGAAATTTCTGTGATGTTTCCACAACTCTTCAGATCTCTCTGACACGAAACAATTACAGAAACGCTGGGATTCCAAAAATTGTGCGCAAGATGGGTCCCAAAACAACTGACAGAGCAGCACAAAGTGAATCGGGTCGCTAGCGCTCGCGAGTTCCTTGAGCGATTTCAATTGGAAGGTGAGGATTTTCTGAGCTCGATTGTGACTGGAGATGAAACCTGGGTGGCTCATTACACTCCTGAGACAAAAAGACAGTCATCACAGTGACGGCACACCAGTTCCCCATCTGCCAAAAAATTCAAAACCTCCATTTCGGGCAAAAGAATCATGGCCGCTATGTTTTGGGATCGAAAAGGGATCATTTTGATCGAATTTCTGTCTCAGGCGGAGATGATTAGTGCAGCACAATACTGTGAGACCCTAAAAAAGCTCAAGAGAGCAATTCAAAACAAACGGAGGGGAATGTTGACGAAGGGAGTGTGCTTGTTGAGCGACAACGCTCGTCCGCACACAGCCAACACCACCAAGGCGCTTTTGGACTCATTCAGTTGGGACCTCCCTGAAGACTCACATGGGTGGAAAATATGTTCAACCGACGAGGAGGTGAAACAAGAGGTCCTGAACTGGAAGGAGGAGATGGCGGGAGAATTCTTTGAGGAGGGCATCATAAAGCTTGTGCCACGGCTCACAACCTGCATAGAACGTGGAGAAATAACTGACATTTACCAACAAAATCCTGTAATTTTGTTTGAGATACAATTAAAAAAAAAATAGAATGCTCTTACTTTCTGGACGTGCCTCATACTTAATGTTGTTTAGTAAAAAATTATTTTCTAAAATTTTGTTCCAAGCGATAATACACTATGAGAAAGTTTCTACGAGTGTCATATAATTTACTTTATATGTGAAACAAACAAGTTAATATGATTACAGCTTTTCATGACACATGCACATTAATAAGTTTTTTGTTCATTTTGACGATAATTAAGTTATCTATAGATTGAAGGGGAAAAGTAAGCATAAATAAACCCTGAAACAAAATATTTTCTTGCAATACCAAATTTAATTTTCAAGCAAATTTATAGTGATACATTTAAAATTGGTGGTGACCCACGACAAAGTAGTGACACATCTAAGTGTACCATTATTTAAAAACTGATCAAATAAACTATTTTCTTTATTTTAAATATGCCAACATATTGTCAGTAGTTATATTTTTCCTCTGGAGGGTGATTCATATAGTTATTATCCTCTGGGCAGCTTAACCCTTTTAGTGCCAAGCCTAGTCCATAATTCACGCACAAAGAGTGCCAGAGGCCTGTTAGGTTTTGTGTGTGAAGAATGCAACAGATATTTCCTCATTTTTTTAAGGGTTTGCAAGAAAATTCGTCAAACCTTTATTTATGAAAAGATTGTTTTGTTTTTTTATCGTTTTAATCCGTATGTACTGTTCTTTAATAATAATAAATTAATACAATTCAATAAAAATTATTTAATTTCTAAATTTTAAATTTAATTTGAGTTTGTTTTTTTTAATTTCAAAACTAAGGCTAATTAACATATTAAAAATAATATATATACATTTCACTTTTATTTTGTTGTAGTACATTTAGTTTTATATAAAAAATTAAAGTTTTGAATATCTAAATAGGAATTAAAGGAATTTTTATTTGATATCCTACATTAGATATTTTGGGGTCGTTACTGCTTACCTTACAGCAAGATTTATTATGTTGCTTACCTTATGAATATATCTTTGGGCCTACACATGATGAATGCGGTTTTAAAAATATATTTTATAGTGAATAATTTCATATATTTTTTTTACATATTATATAACTTTATAAAGTTATTACACCTAATGACTTACATTGGTAAAGAAATCCTTTCATTCATATGACATAACATGAAAATCTAAATAGTATATTTTCTTAAATCAGTATGAATGTTAGCTACATTTTATGTTTTTCCATGCAGCTCGTATGTAAGCTGGCGTTGCACTTAGCACATTAGTACATTTACAATGGGGGTCACGTACTTAAACTCACAGTTTAAATAACAACTATTTACAGTCGATTTTTGTTGCCAACCTTATATAAAATAATAGAGGGAAATGTTCTCTTTCATGTGATATATGACACTACTACACTATCTATCAGATAAAGCGAGAACTAGCGTAAATCTCGAGAGCCGACCTCATCGGCTCTGGCACTTTTAACGGTAGTAGGCAGAGCCGATCAGATCGGATCGTGGCACTTTTAGCGATAGTAGTCAGAGCCAATCAGATCGGCTCATGGCACTAAAAGGGTTAAAGAAAAATGTAATAAAGTTAGGTAGCGAGTTTATGAAAACAAATTTTTAAGCCCTATATTTTGTGTTATCTAACCACAAATGTTTGTACTCACTATCTTTGTAATTCCTGATATTGGTTGTAGCTGTAATAACTTTGATAATGAAAATGTTGTACAATGAATATAACATTTAATGCTTGTAAAATATTTAGCTCTTTATTACACACAAATTTCAATAAAGCTTTGAATTTAAAAATTTACAATAAACAAAAGTGCTGTTTCCCACACTGGCTGGATTAAAGTCAAATTTACTCGAATCAGTGGGCAAATAAGGTGTAATCCTCCTAATATACTGGTTTGTTAGTAATGAGGTCGGGGTGTGAATATCAGCTGGGTGGTTTTTTATAAACAATTTCTCACTCTCACTTAATACAAAAAGTGGGTACATTAAATTTAATTCTACCCTCCGCATTCCTACTCCATGGAGAGATCCCTAACATGTAGAAAGACACGTTTGGGTTAGTTATATAAAAATCCCATTTAGAATGAAGCACTCCTACTATCGATGTATTTGAACATGTTTGACCAGGTAACACTTGCGGCTAAAGAAACGTCCACACTTATCACACTTGTGCTGTTTGACACCACTATGAACCAGCATGTGTAACGTGAGGGAGGCCCTCACCCTGAAGCAACGACCACATTCTTCACAGCTGTGAGGTTTTTCTCCATTGTGAATGAGCAAGTGTGATGTGAGATGGTCTTTTAGCCGAAACATGTGTCCACACTCATCACACTTGTGCGGTCTCTCCCCAGTGTGAATTAGTGTGTGCCTATTTAAATGTGACTTGAGTCCAAAACAACGGCCACACACATCACACTTGTAAGGTTTTGTGTGACCATGAACCCTACTATGACTAGCCAGACATGACATCCTGGAGAAACACTTGTCACACTCAGTGCACTTGAAAGGTTTGTATCCTCTATGGGTGAACATATGCTCTTTAAAAGATTTTCTTCGCAGAAGATACTTTCCACATTCTTCACATTTAAATGGTCTTTTTTCACTGTTTGGCATCGTACAGAACTTTCTCATATGTTTTATTAATTTCTTCTTTGTCCGAATGTATTTACCACAACCATCACATATATAGTTTAAACGTTTCCGTTTTCCGTTTGGTTTCAAACTTGGTCCAGGTAAAAATGTCATTTCTCCTATTTGCTGCTCACATTCTTTAAACAACAAATTTTGTTTGATTACACTATTTGAACTGGATAATTCATGTTTATTTGGATACATATCTTCCTTGAGCGTACTTTCAAAACAATATGGCAACATAGATGCGCTGTCTCCAGTCTCTTCTGGGTCAAGACGTTCTTCAAATTTATCATCAACTTGTTTAATTATTTCACTTTCATTAGCCGATGAAAAAGTTGAACTTGAATCATCGCAGTTGTTCTGGAAAGAAACAATGTTTTAAGTTACTATTATATTAGACTTCTGGACTAAGCCATTGGCAATAAAAGGATAGGAGTATAAGTACCTGTACTTTCATTTCAAAGAGTTTAAAATACAAGTTGATTTTCTCTCAAACATTAATGTATGGCGCTGAATCAAATATACTCCACATAACTTTTAAATAAAAAAAATATAAAATGGAGTTTAATAAATTATCTTAATATACCATACTGTAACTAGATTAAAATACAAATCAAGCTACATTATAAGTAGAGAATAATATTTCTCAAGTAGGGGTAACCCAAGTCAAATAGTAAAAATGTATAAACTTACAAGAATTACTTTGGACTGTGTGAAACTGTGAAATGTGTATGTGACATCTAATGTTTTGTTTGGAGGGGTGTCCCCCAGAAACTTTGGAATGTGTATCCGAGTTATTAAAGGTGTGGTTAAATACTGTAGCATTGAAAAGGTTGGTAAAGTATATATAATATATAATTGAAATAATTATTATTGGAGGGTGGTAAAAAATATACACTGTATTACATTACGTTAATTAGTACACAAGTAAATTTATCAATTAAATAAAATTATTCAAGATGATTAAGAACTGAATCATATCAAATATTAATTGTTCAAATATATCAATAAGTTTATTATATATATATATATATATATAAGTAATTATTATTTTTTTTATATATATATAATAAATTATCATGAAAATATTTTTTATGTGATAAAAAACAGAGTAGACATGTTTCAGAATAACTTATTTGAGGTATCTATTACTAAAAGGTACTACTAATAGGCACCTCAAATACGTTAGCTCTGAACTCTTTTAAATTATTATATTGTATAGTAACTTAAATTAGACGATAATTAAGAGCTTGAGATACTATTACTAATTATTAGTGTTAGAAATACTGTTTCAGATACATTAAGTCCAACAATTTTAAAACAAGAAAAACACAGATGCTCATTACAGCTCACATATCTAAATATTTGCTAACAAGCGAGGCACTTTTCTCAATGAGATCAATGAACAAATTAGAATAGAAATTTAAACATTTCACACATCTAAAATATGTAGACTATTAATATTCCTTTTTGTGTGTATTGGCAGATCCAGAGTATTTTATTATGGGGATGGGGGGGACAAATACCACCAGAAAGCCGAATGATATAATATTGTACACAGTTCCAGCACTTATTGAAACATATTTATTAATACTTACATGAACCAACCCTGTTAAAAATTGATTTGGGAAAACAAGCCACCATAGCATATATTTATAAGTAAGTTAAATACAGTTACAGGAAATGAAAATAGAAATGCTAAAAAGATGTAGAGATAAAAACAAACAGTAATCAATAAGTATAAATGTACACATTCGAATATTGATTCAAATTTAAAGCACACATTGTAGCAAGACGGTATAAGCACCCACATAACCCGACAGTTTAGTTTTAGGGAACTGTTTAGGATTATTATACACCTCTAGAAACTACACATGTTATTCTAATGGTAGTTAAGGCAGGAGTTTGAATAATGAATTATTTGGCATGTATTTAAAATAAACAGTCAAATGTGCTCAATTTATACACTATTCTTTGGTTCATGAATAAAGGCCGAAAAAAAATTATTAAATAAAATGTTTAAAAAGCAATATTATTTTGTGAACTAGAACTATTTTGATGAAATTTGCTATTGATGTTAATTACAATTTTAAATGGAAGATGAAACTTTCTTTCTTATATAACTAACTACAAAGTTAAAATGCACAATTGCATACAAGGGTTGTTAAATTTGACACAAATGTCAGTTTGTAGGACCCACTAAACAAATAATTTTTTTTAAAGCGATCTTGAAAAATCAACTGCCGTCATAAAAACCAGATTATTAAAATAAAAAATGTGTGTTTAGGAGGGGGTGGAGAGAGAATATTCATAGGTGTGCCTTGGACCTAATTTTCAAATATTAAAAAAAAAATCTGAGCTGCTTATAATTAGCACAATACTATAATCATCAATTTCCTTCTGAGATGCTATTTGTGAGTAATTAATCACATAAGAGAAGTTAGAAGATTAAAATAAATGAATACACCTTCAAATAGAATCATATAAACATCTTCCACACTTGTATACTGAGTCAACTTTGATTTGAGAGAATAATGAGGATAATAGGAGAAATCAATTCCCCTCATATATTTGTTTGTCAATTCTTATAAACATGGTCGTTTTAATGATCTGACATGAAAAGAAAGTCGCATGGTCATTAACTGGTGTTTTACAACATAATTATTTTCAACATAGAGACACACAATTTACATCCACCCACCAATACACTCTCCCGGCCTTGCCCACTGTTGAGTCCTGAATAGGTTGTTCACAAAAAGCTCACTTCTTCCCTTCCTAAAGACATTTTGGATAGCTTATGATTTGAATTTGTTGGGGGTGTCATCAGAGACATCTAAACACTCCATGTTCAGAGAAAGTTCCAAGCCCAGTGGTATTTGAAACACACTTGTCATTTCTCATATAAACATGTCAATAGAATCTAGAATATCTTCTGTAGCCATGTAACAATTACCAAAATTAGCTAGATGTGTTTATTTCTAAATAAAACATAGCTTGCTTATCTAAGTTAATGGTTAGTTTGAAATTAATATTTTATCAACAAAATGCTTAAGTCTATAGAATCCTTTTAAGATATTTTCCCAATGTTTGATAGATGTGGTGTTATTTTTGCTCAAAAGAGATTTATTATATTAATTTACTAGACGGTTGACTCAGGTTTTCAAATACTAAAAGACGTTGATAACTTTAGAATTTTATTTTGTTGCTTTGAGCTTACACAACTCCTTAAGTTTTGGATATTAATAATTGTTTATTTACCAGTTAAATACATATGTACAGTAATAAACTTACTTGGTTTCACTCTACAAGTTTTTCTTGAGGCTTCTTTCTTAAATAAACGAGCGGCCAGCAGTGACCATACTTACTTTTTTTAAAAGTGCTTTCTGCTTTAGAGAGTGGTTTGTTTTGAAATTATTAGGATCTTAATATTACATATTATGTTTGTGGACGCTTAGAACATCTGGCTGGCATTTGAGGAATTAACATGCTCTAGCAGAAGAAACAGGAGTTAATGTTAATTTTTTTATCTTGATTGGGTCTTGGTACGAGATTTAAAATTAATATAACAGATGGATAGATAATTTGTGTTTATCTGTCAAATTGTACTGAAAAGAGGAATGAAGGTCAAGCAAGGCCTGCACACTTATCAGAAAACTGTATAAATCAAAGTTCACAGTTAAAAACAACAAAACAATCTGTGAACTCCTCTTTTCAATGTTTAGTTTAAAATAGTCGTTTGTTTCACCTTTTTACTAAATTGTAATACTAAGGTATTTTAAAATAGTCATTTTATCTTTCAATATTTAAAAGTGAATTGTTTTGTTAGTTATGTAATCTCGGCAACTTTTGTCCGCATAGGCTTGAAATGGTTGTTAATTAGTTGAGTTGGGTTTTTTTTTTGTGTGGTTGTCTAAAATTGTTTTGGAAAGGGTATGGAAGGGCCCAATTTGGGGATATTTTCATGGCGTTTTATATAGTTCATTTGGACTTTCAGAAGTGTAAAATATGCTAAAAACAAGCAGTAGCCCTTGAGAATTTTCAGGGGACAGGTGGATTGGAAGGCCTGGAAGTACCATTTTTATCAGTGCCATAAATTACCATCATCGATCGGACATTTTTGGGTGAGATCAAGTTCATCTTTTTTCATCCTTTCCAGTGACATTACAAATTGGTCATAATACTTCAAAATATAAACGGAGGGAGAAAATATTACAATCCCAGGCTACTTTATGTGATTTCATTATCTATTTGTGATTGTATGATAATTTTAAATATGCCTATTTTCTTTTGAGACAGTTTTCAAATTTAATCTCAGAACACCCTTCCAGTCTTTCAGGTTAAAAAGAGCAGGATCTTTATTTAAGGAAGAGAGAATAATTGAGAACAGTTCTAAATAACTTTTTTATTTAAATATCACAAATATTACTTTTAGTGTCAACCTCACAACAATTTTTTGTTGTTGTTAAAGAATCGTTAGATTTCTAGATGTTTAAATTAACTTTCTAAAGAACATATTTTATTTTAATCTGTTATAAAAATCTATAACACCTAGTATTATTTTGTATATTTCTGTTTTGTAATTCATTATTATATTTTGTTATGACAATTCAAGTGAGAGCTTAATATTTTCCAGTGTTACTTAACAATACTAATATTAATTTTATGTCATAAAAGGAATGCCTTTTTAAGTAGGGGTTATTTAAGGATATCACTTACAACAATAATTACAATCACTCTCAATTGTATCTTAAACGTTGCACTCCATGTGTGGAGGTAGTTTCAGTAAGTTTAGTGTCCATGTCAAGAGGACTGATAACCTCCAGGAAAATATACAGTCCATTGTTGTAAGTGTCCAACTTTAGGTGAGGTCCAGAAGTCTTGGGAAAGGGAGGTTTTCACATACCACAGCAGTTTCTGGGATAAATTTATTTGGTAATTTTTAAAAATATACCTAAGCAAAGTAAAGGGGTTGGACGATTGGGCCTCTCAACTGCCACCGTAAATGTTCTTGATTACCCTTGTGTGCCATCTGAGAGTGGTCTTTGTAAAGTGTTTGATAATCACATTAACCTTTTAAGTGCTTTGCTATCTTCCGATACTAAGAGATAGTGGCCTACATGGGAATTGTTAGTATATATTGATGCAATTAAGCTAGAATATTCTCTAGAGCTCTCCACTTTTTCGAAATGACTAAATGTTTTTATCAACAGTTTAATCACATTGTTGTAACTTTCACGTGTTGGTTAGTCCCGCTAAGGGAACTCTCACCTATGGTGATATTGATTGGTTTACAGACAAAATAATATTAGGACTTGGAAATGAACTTTTATTATTAATTTAACTTTGTTTTCATTAAAGTAAATTAACTTGACTTTCTGTTTATGTATCGCTTTCTTTCCTCGTCATATATATATATATATATATATATATATATATATTTTAAATAAGACCAATGTGTCAATGAGTTCCGATAGAATGAAACCTAGGTCGGGGGACTGGGCGGTGGCCATTGATTTTTTTCAAGAGGTAGCCACTACCTCTTTGTCCAGTGGCAGCAGTGTAAAGTGTGAACTTTGTGCTTCTGTTCACTGTAAAAGCCATTTATTGTGTTTGTTCCTTTTATCCAACTTTCCTGTACCTTCTTCCAAATAAAATAAAGTCAAGATTAAGAAATATATAATATAATATTCCTCTACTATACAATATTTTCATCAAAAAGTACACTCCAGGAATAAAAAAATTCTCTCTTAGTAATCACTAATAACAGTCCTGCTGCAGAGGTTGCATTTTTACAAATATAGTAGGGTAAGTATTAAATTTAGAGGATAAAGAGCAAATGTCAAGATAGATACAACTTACACATAAAAAGCAACTCCCAATTATAGTTTGAATAATAACATTAATCAATGATATTGGGAGGATAAAATGCAAATTACTAACCAAATTTGCATCTAGCCACCAATCAACCATTCAAAATATAGTTTCATATTGTAATAAACAATGAGTGGTGTAACATCATGTGCTGGTGCAATATTTGTTATTAGACCGCTAAAAGAAGGAATTTTTAATAAATATATTATAATCAATTCACCCGTAGCTTAAAAAATAATTACAAATAACAAAACTTTTGTATGTATATTTTACATATTTTTTGCATAAAAGTATATAGTAGCATGTTAATTTTTTTTATATTGACTTTGTTAAATATACCTGAGTGAAATAAAAATTATTTGCTTATTTTATTTTAATATTTGTATTTACAAAGTATGACTCGTCTAAAATGTATTAGTCCAACCTTGTTATCTTGAAATTGTTAGTTTAATTGTTGGTCCAATTCCCGCAAAAAGTTTTAATTATAAGGCACTTTGTTTTAAATAGTAGTCAGTCACTAATTAGTGTAACAAGAAGAGTAGTCAACACTCATAATTAAGAACTGGCTTTACAGAGACCCACATTACACCCCTTAACTCAAAGGTTAATCTTATCTCAACTATCATAAATGATATCAAGACTTTTTTGTATCAAATTGAAGGTTACAATGTGCTGCTACTGTTTGCTAAATTCATATTTAAATAAAGCTTCGGAATCATTATTTATATAATCAATACATGGGCTTGAGCTTCAAACTAATAAATAAGAAGGAAATTTAATTTTCAAGCTTTGGTTGCATTAAAGCAAATAACTAGCGCTTTCAATGGTTTGATTACCATTGGGTTTTTGTTTTAAGTGATTAAAGAGTATAAAACTGTGTCATGTATTGCACTGGAGATGGGTCATTTTACCTCCCTCCTTTTCTTAGTAGATACCCATTAAGTACGGCTAGCTGAACAAGGAAGGGTACATAGGAGAGGAGGGCTCGGCTATTTTTCAATGACCTTCACTTGGAAAGTTCTAAAAGACAAGTCGAGACACAATCGTTCAGGTGCAAGCTGTCAGTAAGAGCTTACACTGTTGTATAGTGATAAGATTAGTTGTGAATTTACTTTAAATGATCAGTGTACAAAATGGGAGACATAATTATTAAAAAAAGCGTTTTGAATATTTTGAATTATAAAAAGTTACAATAAGCTCGAATGAAAAAAAATTTATTTTATTTTATTTAAAATATTTCTAAAATAAAGTATTTTGTTTTTGTTACGCTAAACATAAGTGTTGATTTAATATCAGTGAATAAAATAGAGAGATGCTAAGATAAAATGCAGAAGCGGATGATTGGTTAGAGAGAGTGAAACCAAAATGGATCAAACTCATACGGATGATCACGAGGATTAGAAGTGTCAGTCTCGTCATGTCATGTCAACCGATGATGAGGGGATGGGTTTTGTGTATTGAGGTGGCTCTTCCAAAATTGTTTCCTTCTCTTCCTTTGCACAAACGCTGAGTAAACTTCCTTGTCCCAAGAATGTAATCTGGTGACTACAGGCAAACAAACCTGGAAAAAACCAGCGATAGAACAGTATTGTCCTGGAATATAACTAAAATTAACAAAATATCAGTGAATTTAAATACTTGATTTAAAAAAACATAAATTTCACACCAAAACCAAAGTGAGAGATTTGTTCTTCCTTGTATGTTTACACAATGCAATGCCTAGTGTTGGTTTTTTATGCCACATATTCATAAATTATACGGAGCACATGTAGTAAAATATGCATGTTTTGAAGCTGCTAGCATTTATTTTAAAATTAGTAATCAATGTAATAAACAGAAAAATTATCATTTACCAAACTATGAAAATGTTGAGAGAAAAAATCTTGTTTCAAAAATCTGGAAAAGTTCTGGAATTTTAAAGCTATGCTAAGCATTTGTAGGTACACTGCTGACAATTTGACAGAGTTTGTAAATAATGTACTTACAGCACTACACTGGGCTAAAACCAAGGCAGATACCAACCTCCCGTGCTACATTTAGGCGTGTAAATCCATTCAAAGTACATGCAGATAGTTATAATTATAAAATATAGGTCTAATTAATTATAATTTATGCAGTTGACAAAGTATTATTTAAAAATGACATAATTTAGATTTTTTAAATGAAATATGCCCTAGTGAATATATAACTTATAAAAAATAAACAATATAAATAGACCCTACTCTTTATACTTACAGTTTGAGAATTTATTTAACGTGTCTTAACTTGGTTTTAACCATTTACTTATGTCCCACGTCAAAGAAAGATATCTGCATCTTTACAGGAAGTACAAAACGGGAGCAGTAGGGTACCAGCATTTGCATAGAGTGAGAGGTAATTTCATGTATCCACAGCCTACATTTGAGCCATGACCACCTACTTAGTTATTAGGTCCAGACAAGATGAAAATGGCGCCTATTTTAGTGTAATTGTTGTTGTAAAGTGGATGTTTATGTTTGCTATATGAGGGCTCTTTACCATTGTTGGAATCAAAAGAGGTTAACAGTATAGTGTTTTATTTTTTAAAACTATGTAGTTCAAAATATTTTTTAGCTGGTAATAACAACCTATCTTCTTTTATATTAATAAAATGAATAGTTTGTCTGTCTGCCGTCAACGTTGTGTGATATCTACCACATGCAGAGGGCTGAAATTTTAAAATTGGTACACCCTGTGCACAAACATGTGCAACTAAAAGCTAAAATTTTAAATTTTTGACTATTTATTAAAAAAAACTTGGTCTGAAGAAATAAATTAAAGAGCTTATTTTATTTGTGTTTAAAGCAAAGAAAAGCAATGCCTGGGGTAACCATGCAATTCAATGTGCGGTTCTACCCCTGGTCACACCTGGTATTTCTGCTAGTTAGATTAACATAATCAATAATGTATGTTAAAAACATTTGAATATAACATTTTATAAAACATTCAAAGCTATCAAATCTTAAGTAAGGAGTAGTTTAATAAGGTAGTCAATAACTTCTTACTTTGATACAAAATCCAAGGAGTCTCTTTCTACAGCATCCTAGATAGTTGTCTCTTGTCTGATAGGACTTGTAATGTATCTTAAGAGACGGATTGATCAAGACTACAAGAGAGAGACAACTGACAACTATGTGGAGAGAAGACAAAGATCATCTAGGAGTTTTTGACAATCTCCTCTGAATAGACGTACAATGATGTCTGTAATGTCTTTCAAAGCTGCTGATGCTGCGAACCCAATATCTACTGTAGGGAGTAATTTCATGTTGGAGTGTTTCTTCATATCAATGGATGACAATTATTTTGAACTATTTGCTTAATTAATTACATTTTATAATTCTGTTCATCAAGTGCTCAAATAGTTTACTTAGATCTGCAAACATAAATGGTAATAAAGGTTGATTGCTCTGATATTCAGTTAGAAATGTCTCCAACTCAAGTGAAACTGACAGTGTTTATCCCAAAGTTCATCCTTCACAAAGTTAACCAATGTTTGAAAACTATCAGATTTTGGAGGAAGAATAAACATTCTTTTTTAAATAAGACGGCAATTACATTGCTCTAACACCTTTGAGTTCTCTACCCATTTAAGAGAGCAAAACTTCATTGGGAAAAGAGATGATTCTGTTATTCTTGTCTTGTTGGAAAATCTTTAAATAAATAATAAAGTGAGCGTAAAAATTGGTTTACAGTCCAACTAGAGTAAGCATGTGCAGTTTTGTACGCATCATAGACAAGTGTAAAGAACAAGTTCAAAATTCCAGCAACTCAGGATCTTGTGGAGAATCTTCCTTCAAGTAACTTTTGAGAGCATTTAAAAATTTGAGGTTTAGATTTGACCCATCCAGGGAAACTTTGAGCTTTTTTTTAAGATCCAAACCCTCTTCTTTGAATGCAGATGTAAAGTTCATTAACATATCTTGAGCATTTGATTTTTAAATTCAAAACTTTCTAACTTTTATGGTTATGCGGAGTGGCCCTTTTACCAGGTTAGTGAATTTAAATTTTCTTCCATTTCGAAAAGTAAATTTTTCTAATTCTTTTAGGACTATTTCAATTCACTTTCCCTTCTTTAATTCCCACACTCCTGATTTAAAAATTTAAGACTTATTTGCTTATTTTGTGTGGTTCTTTTATGTAC
The DNA here is from genome assembly GCA_033556935.1 of Timema podura. Lineage (NCBI taxonomy): Eukaryota > Metazoa > Arthropoda > Insecta > Phasmatodea > Timematidae > Timema > Timema podura. The sequence continues at coordinate 3,692,533 of JAVRXN010000012.1, forward strand.
TTACCAAAATTTAAATTTAACCACACCAAAAATAGTAATTTCTATATTAGTTACATAGATTTTAAACACTTGGATTTCCTGGGCTTAAATTTTAAAATTACATATGTTCAGACGTAATTCAATTATCTAGGAATTACTATTAACTTACACGTCAAATATGAGTTTTCTACCTCCCAAATTTTTTTTTATATTATCTTTGAAAATTTTGAGAAGACCCAACCTCCCCATTTTATGTTCCTTCATTGTGAAATGTAAGAATTCAGAATTTTATACAGTGGTGGTCCCTATACCCATCAGACAAATGTCAATTGTCTAATACTGTGAAAAGTAGTTCATACTTTCAGTTTTGGAAATTTTAACCCCAGCTGCTGCCACCACCCACTTCCCTAATTTCTCTAACACCCACTTAAAAATTTCAAATTTTTGAATTATGTGGATATCTGGAGCTGTAACTTTAACCTGCCACCATTTGAATTTTTTATTTCACCTAAGAGTTTTGTACGGTTTTACGCTTATGTACTAATTACAATTGAGTTATGGATGAGGAAGGTTAAATTTAGAGAAAGTGTACAGACATTTTCGTGGAAACCACTCTTATAAGACTACATCTAGCCACTATCTCCCCAACATTGGCAGTCTAGCGCCTCAGACCATGTGACTACCGATGCAGGTGAGTACCATAGTTTTCAGACTCTTATGGTTATTTTGCGAGGTCCCTTTACTTTACTTTCAAATATCAGTTTTACACCACACTGGCGATTATTTATTTCTATTAGTTTTAGGAAATGAGAACTCCACTCCAAACTCATGTTTTTAACTACAATTTAGAAATTACAATTTTTAAGACTCATTTGGTTATCTGGAGTTGGTTGTCCTTCTGTCTGGGAGTGTCAAATTTAAATTTTCTACCATACCTAATAGTTTTTTATTTTTGTTTATAAAAAAGACGGTGCATAACTTGGTTGATGTTGGAAATTTTGCAACACAATAAACTCGCAAATCAAGATGACCAATTTAAAAACACCAAAGAAAGTGAGGTTTGAAAGTGCCTTTTAATTTATTTATTTGACAGGGAACATAATAAAAGAGCACGGGGAACATTCTTATAGAAAGCTAAGGGCTAGTAAACGTCCAGTATTAATTCAATCAAACAACAAATAAAAGAGTGTCTACTTGTAGTATTACTGCAGTTGACTTCCCTAGAGTCACACCCCGCCTTCTTGCTCAGCTGATGGCATCATCTCCAACTAAGAAACTGGACCATTTGAGCGGCGTCTACCAAGAACCAAAACTGCGCCGCCGTTTAATATGAACAAATCATTGAATCATCTCCTCTTCCTTTGTCTATGTGATTTCTGTTGGAGGACTCTATCTAGTCATTGGTCACCATCTCCCCCCCCCCCCATTACCATTCTCTTGTTTTGGACTAAATCAGAATTGTATATAACAGCATTTTTATTCTAGAAAAACACATTGCTTTATTTATATTTTACGTATCAACTTTGCTTTGCCGTTGTCCGCTGAAGTGGAAGAGAGTACTTGGTCCTAGTCTACTACATACTATATACATCAAGATGGTGGATCGGACGGTCATCCGCGCAGGAAGAGGATGAATAAGTTAAGCCGTGGTCAACATCATGTAAATCTTAGATAGAGTTAGGGCATTGTGTCTTCCAGGTCGCATGTTAATTTTGTAACTAATAAAGTGTAATTATGTTGGCTATCCTAACTGGGAATAGTTTCATAATTAGGGAGGACTCTTCTAGTTCCAGTTAAAATTCACCTCTTCATGAATACAGTTTAAGCTCGCTACTACACAAACTCTAGTAGATTTACATAATGTTGCAAGAGTTACACTAATTGTGAGATATCCTTTTACCAGGTGATATTGAAGCGTCTGCCAAACTCACGGAATTAAAATTTAGGACATAGGCTATTAAGTTTACCTTGTTACTCCCTCAGTCGTAGAGACGTTCCCAATCTCGGGACCTCCAGGTGTATATAAGATTAACTGAAGCAGTGATGGATAACTCAACTTTTTTATGAAATTGATTCCAACAGATAGTGCTGAGTATCATGAAATGAATTAGAATATTTTACTAAATCAAGTTGGATGACATTAATACAATTGACTGTGTTCTTACAAATAGAAACAACATATGAAACACACACACTGAACATAGAATTACGTACCCTCCTGTTGGAAAAAAAATCTTTAATCAATTATGTTAGAGATCATTAATACAATTAAATATTCTATGAATGACCGTTTTTCAAAACAATAATTATCAATAGAAATAATCAGTTTAATTAAATTAAAGTCTTGTTAATTTTTGGTACCTGACAGAGCTTGCTGGCTTACTCCTTAATAATATAAGTGATTAGTCAATATTCCTTTCAATTACAATCATTAGTTATTTCAAAGTCTTGAATCTGGACCAGCCAAACAAATGTATGGCTTGGCAATACTCGCAGCTACTGGTATAAAATACACGTGAATAGATTTCTACTCATCGACAAACCATCATCCTCTTGGTCCTTGTCTTCCGAGTTGTGTCCAACAGACTCATAAAAAGAAAAACCCTTCAAGTTTGAAAGATAAACTTTTACTTTTCACTTTAACATAAATATTCTCACTTTTTTTTAGCTAAGATTTTTAACAATTTTTTTCCATATATTATTTATTTATATTTAAAACAAGACCAAGTCAGTTCATTGTTCTGTTGTTCCTTCTCAACCCCAGAGAACATAAAACATAGAGAAACAATGGCACTGACCTAAGTTGATATTTCACTTCTTGTACTAAGAAATTAATTATCTAATATAGTTTTGATACAGGGTGTCTACTGAGTTGGAGAAACAAAAATTAGTGACTTTTGGGTGACCTTTTTTGACCACAAAATTTCTTCGGTAAATGGTTGAGCATTATATAATGCACTCACACGCAACACTAAACTTTAACAAGATGGCAAAAATTAACCTTGTCCTTGGTATCACAGTAAAAAACAATCGGGTAACTTTCGGATAGTGCATTGCATCATGGGTAGTGGGTGACTTGACATTTGATGTGTTTGTGTTGTTACAATGCATGGAAATTCAAACAACAATATTTTTGTGACTTTATGACTAAAATATTGAAAATTAATGACTTTTCAAGGACTTTCATGACCTTTTTTGCAATTAGTAGCTTTTTTGTGTCTTTGGTGACTTTTGTGACCCAGTAGACACCCTGTAATAACATAAAATAAAACATAAAATAGAAGTGATTGGGATCTAACTTTAGTACCAGCTATTTGATATTAATTGAAACAAATAAAAACCTTTAAACCCTTAGTCATTATATTAATAATCATATTTATGAAAACAGAACAAACCCACTTTAAAAAGACAAAAATATTAGATTGATCCCTAGCTAGACGAGAGTGCCGTTTCACTGCTTGAATATTCTGTCAAATAATTATAAAGAGGTGCCGACCCTCAAGGTTTGTTATATAATGTACTATGTTCTAAGTACTAAATATTCATATTAGGTTACAAATCACCTGAATTGGAGACATGTAAAGTATGGGACCTAATGGGGTTGTCATTAGCTTATGTTTACCTACTGTACTGTCACTTATGCATTTGACCGAGAATGATACGCAACTAGTGGAGACCCGAAACACACCCATAGTGGCTCATGTTCTTTTGTAGCTCACAAGAGTGGCCGGCATCCTTAGGATGTTTTAGGGCTGATGGCTGTTGCCGTTGTTATATATTTATATTGTTGTTCCCTGTTTAGGTTTAACGTAATGATGTGGTAATAAATATATTAATAGGCATTCCTGATTAGGATTAGGCCTATCAAATTGAACCATCCTAACAAGCAACTGTGCAATTGGATGTCAAAAATAACATACAAGGGGCAGAAAAAGGCAAAAAGAGTGAGTGGCTGGAGTTCTTGCTTTGAATGTCTGAGCAACGACATAAGAAACTCAGAACACGCAACTCACATTGGTTGCGGGAAAGTAGCTGACGGTCGTCCTCAAAATAGTCTTAAATAAAAAAAAATCATATACGAACATTATATCCTCAAGGTACAGTGGCATTAAGGAAACTTGAAGTCATTTTAGTGGCATTTATTGCAAGCTATCAAAATTAAACATATAAGCAACAAAAATAGAGATTTTAAATTAAATAACAATATATATAAATATTATATAATATATATATATATATATATATAGAGAGAGAGAGAGAGAGAGAGAGAGAGAGATAGCCGAGCAGGCTTATTAAAAGGGTTATACATGAAATAAGATCATAGGACCGCCCTAATATTTAAAGTAGAATGGTAGAATGTAAAGAATTAATTAATACGCTGGAAAGGGACAACAATATCTAGCTATCTCCACTACACATGGAACTGACTAAAAGCATAAGGCGACTCTCGCCAAAAACATTGTTCATTATAAACCTATCCTCATAACTCATAGCCAGATATATTTAGCTTTCCTTAACCTTTCTAACCTTACAATATATTGTCTAACCTTACAATTTGTATATTCCGCAAAAAGAAACATTTCATAAATTTTGTTACAAAGTTCATCCACCATTAAGGAATATTTTAAATTTATTAAATTCCTTTATAACATATAACAGTCAAAAAAATCAATGATAATAAATTATTAAGATTAGTGTCATATTACAATATGTCCGTTCCAATAAATATCATTAGTTATTATTACAATTAGTCGAAGGCCAAACAAAAAAGCCATATACAATTAATCGATGTCCAAAGTAAACATTTAAGTCCATATCGATATATATCAGAGAAATCGATTCTAAGTTCCATTTTTGCAAATGTTATATTTTTCATAATTCTTCATTACTTAAAAGGAAATATTAATAGTCGAAAAGCAAATTTTGAAAACATTAAAAAAATATAATAAAAAGTTTAAAGAGTTAATTATACCAAATGGAATTTTGTCCTTACATTTTCGTGATAACGAAGCCTAAGCTTCCCACTCCTCCAATCTAGTAAAGCCCAAGAGTGGAGTCCAAGAGTCTTATCCGGCACTATATATGCAGAAACCCAGAGAACATTGGAGAGTAGGAAAAAGGTGGAGGGAAACAACAGGAAGGGGATGCACTTGGCAATAGTAACGTAAAGAACACTCTCCAACCAACTGGACTCTTCGAGACCATTTCTCTCTACTGATTAAGTTCTTTGGATTGTGTGGTAATGGCTCACTCTGGTGGGTGTGGTTTGAACCTTGCCGGCCGTGGTCAGTCTATAACGTGCTGTTACACAGTTCACTAGTGCTGGTGTGATCCTCTGCGGCTCGTAGCCCAAGGCGCTGGGACGGTGAAATAGGGTAGGTAGCGTTTATGTCAACAACTTGACTATCAACTTGTAGCCAAATGCTACAAAATGTTTACCAATCAAATATTCTCATTGTTTGGTTCTGGATATTTGCTAACTAGACTTCTGCCTAGGTTTGATGTGGCAGACCTTAATAACAACCTAATATACAAGCTTATAATTATACTAGTTTGTGTTGGCTAAGTGTCAATTGTAACTCCTTATGTAAAGGATAACTGTGTAAATTACATGAGTTAGTGAGTAAGTAGTCTGTAGCATTTCCTTGCTACAGTCATGAGTAAAAAAGAACATGTCAATATTACATCGTCAACACTCACCCTATTTCATGCTTGGACTAACGATAAAACTCGCCGTCTCGTCACCGTCACGCACTAACTGCTGGCCGAGCAAAGATTCAAACTTCGTCCACTGAGGCGCGCCTTGCTCTTGTCAACAGGCTTTTCAAGACAATGACAAGCATCCAGTGCCATCCAATGTTCTTCTCGATAACAAAGAATGTGCTTGTTACATTACCCCCCCCCACCTTTTTTTGTATGTTGACCTTGTGATCCGTCTACGTGTTCGAGTAAAGTATGCACATATAAAAGACGTTCATCTTGGAATTGGAAAGGTGAAGCTAAGGCTTCGTAAATAATTAAAAGTAAGGAAAAAAATTGATCTTTCGGCTTATTTAATTCTTTGTAAATCTTTTCTAAATTCCCTTTTGGCTCTTTAAATAATAATATGACTATCATCCTAGTTTTTATATTTTGAACTTTTGCGTAGTGAAGGGAACTTCGCATTTAAATCATTGTTGAAACGAATATGTAATAATTATGGACACTAACTATTTAATGTTATAGGCTTTCTTTTGGGAAATATTTTAAAACTTTATCTTAATGATATTTAAGGTCAGCTATTTCGTGAATATTATAAATAAGAGGGAACGGCATGTCTATAGGACATATGTAGAGGAAAATCTTTAATAATGTAAATTTGCCATAACGATTTAACTTAATTGTTTATTTATTTGTCTAGCTATTAATTGTAAATAAAAGTAGGAATGTAGGGTTCTTTGACCATTTTGGTCCTTGTTACTTTTTTGTAAAAGTCAATTAAACTTGTGAATTGTTAAAAAGGTATGAGAACTACTAATTATCATAAAACTATAATTTGAGTATTAGGAGGGTTATGACAAGCCCTAGGATATCAATTTAAATATTTTATGTAAGCATAAAAAAATAGACATTTTATATCATGTCATTTTTTTTATTGTTATATATACAAGGCTGTCGCGTATCCATTATAATGGCAAGCTCTTAAACACTACATTTTGTGGTCTTTAAATTTATAAGCGCAGATCACCTTTGTTTATGTATACATTGATTTATATTCTCGATGTTGCTACATTATATATGTTGTTACTAGTTAATATAAAGTTAAATAAAACATTATTTTTGGGACTTGCAATTTTTTAATGCTAGTTTTATCCTTAGATATAAATATAGTTTACTTATTTAGGCATATCTGCAAGTAAATATTTATATATATATTAGTTGTTATTAAGATTTTTTGGAGGTAGATCATGGTTCTTTTTGCCACCTATTTGGGATGAGTGGCGTGCTCTGGAGACTTATGACGTCCCAAAATTTTCCAAAATTAATTACTCACACGGCTCACTCCTATTATTTCCCTTTAAATTTTTTTGTTTGTTTTGTACCCCACCCCTTTTTTTTTGTGAGTAACGGTACAAGTCTAGCTAACTTTGTTTCTGTTCTAATGGGGTATTCTATGTGTAGCGCCTTAAGCACTTTATTCTTGCCTTTGTAGATCTTGTGACCAATCAAAAAAGATATATACATATTTATTTTGTGTTAGAGAGCCAACTTACACTTGAAGGAGTTTCAAGCAAGATATATGTGCATGTTATGAATATTGTGTAGCCTTCCTTGAACTTGTAGCTATAATTTGGTCTAACTGACCCCCATGTAACTTGATTCTTGAGTAATAGTCTAGTTATGGTAGTTACATAACTTTAACTTCCTTGACTGGTCTATTGTAGTTACCTAATGCGAGTAAATCTTACTCTTAAGCATCTGTCATTGTCAGAAATACCTTGACGCTATTTAGCGAGCTTTGTGTAACTTTCAATCAACGTGGAATCTTAATGACTTTCGGTCAATTTGATAAGCTTAGTTATTAAGATTCTCTAATTGGAAGGTAATTTATTAATTCACACAATTTCAGAACCATTATATTTATATCTCATTGTAAATCTTCAGCTTTGTGGTTAATAAACACTATATTTGTGTTAAATAATATTCTGTTGTGCCAACCTTGTTGTACACTCATATTAGCTTCTGATAGGGGTCAACCTGCTGTTAGATTGTTTTAAGCCATCATGCAACTGACGGTAGACCGAGATCAAGGGGTCGCACATTCACAGAGATAGCTACAGGGACATTCTTACAAAGAGCTGGGGGAACATCTTACAAATAGCTAAGGAACATTCTTACAGAGAGCTGGGGGAACACCTTACAAATAGCTAAGGAACATTCTTACAAAGAGCTAGGGGAACATTCTTACAAATAGCTAAGGAACATTCTTACAGAGAGCTGGGGAACATCTTACAAATAGCTAAGGAACATTCTTACAAAGAGCTAGGGGAACATTCTTACAAATAGCTAAGGAACATTCTTACAAATAGCTAAGGAACATTCTTACAGAGAGCTGGGGAACATCTTACAAATAGCTAAGGAACATTCTTACAAAGAGCTGGGGAACATCTTACAAATAGCTAAGGAACATTCTTACAAAGAGCTAGGGGAACATTCTTACAAATAGCTAAGGAACATTCTTACAGAGAGCTGGGGGAACACCTTACAAATAGCTAAGGAACATTCTTACAAAGAGCTAGGGGAACATTCTTACAAATAGCTAAGGAACATTCTTACAAAGCACTCACAGTACATTATCAAATATCTCAGTGTATTATCATGTCGTATTTGAGGCTCTAAGACCAGAACTTGTGTAAATATTTCTTACCTGATGACCTGTGCTCACAGTAGTTAGGTTCTCTCTTGAATTATGATTTGCATAAATACAACTTCTGGGAAATTCCATAACGTGTTTAGACTTCTTTTAAATTCTGCACCAGTTTATAACCTGTAAAAATAAAACCATGATATAAGACTGTACATAAAATGAAAGGTCCACATTCAATCACAAAATTTAACACTTTTGTAATCAACAAATTGAAGGGTAAGTAAATCACAATTGTATCCAACTTCACAATTTAAACATAACAATAACACACCATGTTAATAAAAAGGTTATTTTTGTGTCATTAGCAATATTTCTTATTTACATAGTGCCACAAAGTTACCTTTCCTTTGATTTCTAAGGGAGACAACTTACATTCTTGTTCTTTGTATTAGCACAATTGAATAAACATTTTTTTTCTTAATTAAATGGAATGATCTTTTTCATATCATTTAAATTAATTGAACAGGTTATGGGTCCAGGCATGTTTAATATGAAGTTTTTGTTTAACCCCGCGTTTACCACCCTTGATAAGAATAATTACTAACTATGTTAGAGTATGGTAGAGGTTGATTTTATAAAAGTGTATCCACATTTGCATGAAGGGAGTGTGTAAAAAAATTCAACGCACCTTCGGTATACCCGACTAGATTCAAACCCTGATCTCGTCACTAACAGTCTATTGTGAGAGACACCTTAGACCATGCGGCTACCAAAGCGGGGTTTCGGAAGTACTGCAATAAAATTGTGAGTCTAGCATGAGTGGAAGAGGGTTTTTTTTTGTGTTTTAGCTAAGGAAAAGTTGGTCTCTCTCTTTTTGCCGGTATTCCTTGGTCGGCCACTATTATTCTGTTCAATTTCATGGTCAGTTTGTTGTTGATGCAAGTTTTCTCAACTTAGTAACAAAGTGTTTGAACAACAAAGAGTGAAGTGTATGTAATAAAGTAGACTGTGTGGGAAAATGAGTGATCAATGTCAAAGAGTTCATCCCACAAACTCAATATCTATTGTGAAAGTTACAGAAAGGTGTAATATTGCATGGAAAGTGTTTAAAGGTAAACATGAGGTTGATAACAGTAATGCAATGCAATATCCAGAGTTAAGAGGTTTCAAGTCATTAATTCGAGTAGATCGTTATAATCAACAATCATTCACATTTCCCCTTCAATACAAGCGTAACATTCTGGTGGTGAATACAGAGAAACTGTGTGGGTCTGTGATGAACCAGTGACTGAATCAAGGCACAAACTGCGTGGGTCCGTGATGAACCAGTGACTAAATCAAGACACAAGCTGTGTGGGTCCATGATGAACCCGTGACTAAATCAAGACAAACTGTGTGGGTCCGTGATGAACCCATGACTAGATCAAGACACAAACTGTGTGGGTCCGTGATGAACCCGTGACTAGATCAAGACACAAACTGTGTGGGTCCATGATGAACCAGTGACTAAATCAAGACACAAACTGTGTGGGTCCATGATGAACCAGTGACTAGATAAAGACACAAGCTGTGTGGGTCCATGATGAACCCGTGACTAAATCAAGACACAAACTGTGTGGGTCCGTGATGAACCAGTGAATAAATCAAGACACAAACTGCGTGGGTCCGTGATGAGCCAGTGACTAAATCAAGACACAAGCTGTGTGGGTCTATGATGAACCAGTGACTAAATCAAGACACAAGCTGTGTGGGTCCATGATGAACCCGTGATTAAATCAAGACACAAACTGTGTGGGTCCATGATGAACCAGTGACTAGATAAAGACACAAGCTGTGTGGGTCCATGATGAACCCGTGACTAAATCAAGACACAAACTGTGTGGGTCCGTGATGAACCAGTGAATAAATCAAGACACAAACTGCGTGGGTCCGTGATGAGCCAGTGACTAAATCAAGACACAAGCTGTGTGGGTCCATGATGAACCAGTGACTAAATCAAGACACAAACTGTGTGGGTCCGTGATGAACCCGTGACTAAATCAAGACACAAACTGTGTGGGTCCGTGATGAACCCGTGACTAAATCAAGACACAATTTGTGTGGGTCCGTGATGAACCAGTGACTAAATCAAGGCAAACTGTGTGGGTCCATGATGAACCCGTGACTAAATCAAGACACAAACTGTGTGGGTCCGTGATGAACCAGTGACTAAATCAAGACACAAGTTGTGTGGGTCTGTGATGAACCAGTGACTAAATCAAGACAAGTTGTGTGGGTCCGTGATGAACCAGTGACTAAATCAAGACACAAACTGTGTGGGTCCATGATGAACCAGTGACTAAATCAAGACACAAACTGTGTGGGTCCGTGATGAACCCGTGACTAAATCAAGACAAACGCTGTGTGGGTCTGTGATGAACCCGTGACTAGATCAAGACACAAACTGTGTGGGTCGGTGATGTGTACCACCCCACTCTCACTCTATTTAGTTACGACCACAATAGACTAAAAAGGAGGATAGCGGAACATAAGTAAATAATTATAAAAAAAGGGTGAAACATTTGCAAAATTAAGAAATAGTAAAACAGTTGGAGTTAAAGAAATATTTGAATTATTTATTCACAGTAACAAACAGTGATAAAACAAAAGGTTGCATGGCCTTACATGTCAAACTGAAGTGTGGTGGAAAACAAATAAATCGTGGTATTATATTTTAAAGTATATAAATGTATTCTATAAACTTGTCTAGAAGCGTCCAATGAAATAAACACAATTGTTGCTATTATTTAAAGAAAACTTTTTTCATAATATACAAGCTTATAATTCACCAGCAGTGAATTAAGATCAAGCATAATTAGTATCAAAAGTTTAAATTTTAAATATTACAAAGATTGCAAAGAGCTTTAAGATCCTCTTTTAAATGATTTACAACGTGTCAGATTCATACCTGTGAATATAGACAAAATAGTTTTAAATTTAGAGTTTAAATTTAAATATCACACCAGATATTTTCTTAAAGTTTTAACTCCTAAATATTTTAAAAGATCATAAAGAGCTTAAAGAGCCTCTTTTAAATGGTTTACAACACGTCAGATTCACACCTGTGAATACAGACAAAACAGATTTAAATTTAAAGTAAATATCGCACCAGATATTGACGTAAGCATAAAGTTTGACTTCCCGACTAAACTCAAACTTTTGTGGGACCATTTAACCTCGTAACTTTTTAAAGAATTAACTAAGATTCCCACATTTAACTTTCTGAACAGACAAACAAAGTTACGTTAGAAAACTTATAAATTTTGCCTAAATGAATCTGTGTATATTAAAGTCAATCTATAGTAACCAAAATTAAGTTACTTTAATATCAAAATCATAGAAAAGAAGTCTACTAAATACCCAATAAAAGAAACATAGTCAATTTAAAGAATGGAAATTATTACTGATAACCACAAAAGCAAAAAATTTAATAATTTACCTAAATATTGCAAAAATAAAAGGAACCAAGAAATGTGGCTACCTAATTAAATCAAGAAAATAAAAAGATACTAGCGCCCATGCGGTGACAGGAAACATTAAGTGCTCCATAACAGAATTTACTTTTAAATTTAAAGTTTTAGCAAAACATTACTGACGCCTACACTGACAGATTTCCATTACAAACTAAATCAAAGTATCTAAGAAAATCAAAACCCATCGCAGCAATATGAAGTTTTAAATACAAACAAAGGTATTACTATCAACCATCCTGGCTAGATACTGAAGAGGACTTCTCATGGAAGTGATTGTTGGAAAATAGTCGTCTTTCTAATCTTTGTGCCCTCGTTATATAGGGCCAGTTGCAAGGAAGGAAGGTGGGAGTTGTCCTTTGTTATTATGTCATTTTCTAACATCAGATTAGAAGGCTGCTTGTTGTTTTCATGTACACCAGGTTCTATTTGTCTTGATATTCAACCATTGCATTCACTCATTTTCATAACATCAACTCCAAGACGCCTGACGCACAGAGGTAGAACTACGCTTGTTAGATCACGTAGGCCAGCCAGGTGTCCTACAACATGAGTGGTCTTGTCTTAGTACAGTACGGGCCAATCAGAGCATTGCAAGCTCACTCTGTTGGGACATCTGGGTTCTGCACAATTTGTAGCATTTTTTGGACTTCTCTTCAATCTAGCATTCATGGTGAACAGGCTGGACTTGCAAGCAGCTCTACTCCGGCAGACATTGCATGAGTAGAACATCTATATTTGATATAGTAAGAGGGTGATGTTTAATAATGATGGATGTCTATGAGTACAAGATTACTTTGGGGTAGTATTTCATTGCTGATGTCTATGAATATTAGCTTCTTTAGGGTGGGTAGTATTTCTAATGCAGAATGTCTATGAATATTAGTTTTTAGGGGTGGGTAGTAATTTCATATTAGCAGTCCTATGTCAGATAACTGTACTTCATTGTAATTAGGTTATTTATGCAGTTCTATGGATATAGCTCAGGGTTTTAGTCAACTATGAATTATTGTATGGGTCATTTCATATAGCAGTACACGCTAATGTTACAGATGAACCTGTGACTAAATCACACCATTTTGGCCTCAATTCACAAAATTTAGACAGCCTATTGTATGGGCCAGTTTCAAGTCAGATTTAGTACGTCTCAAGTGCGGCGCTATACTAAATTCAAGACGTCACCTACCTGAAATTGAATGGTATGGGCCAGTTTCATATGCAACTGGCCCATTCCATTTGGTCTGGTAGTGTCGTCCTGTATTTAGTATCGACTCGCACTTTAGGCGTACTAAATCTATGAAACTGGCCCTAAGTCCGAGTAGGTGCTGTTAAAATGAACATACAGTTCTCGAACCAAACTTTTTTTCCTGTCCTCTTTGACACTATTAAATTTGACTGAAACACCATCTTTTTTGCCTGGACATATCCTAGTATTATAATCATCTTGGTGAAATTACTCTACAGCTAACATTACTGGTTGCCAATCAGGTTGAATTCCATTTTTTTCACAAGTTCTCTTGTAATCCTAACCAAGTATTCAGACACCTGTACCTGTTTTCCTTTTAGTTAGTTAATTAAAATACCATACTCCCTACGCAGGTTATTTCAACAACTTTCCTCTTCATTGTCTACTTCTGTGTTTTCTGCAAACCAAGGTTTTCTTAATTAAATCTCTTGTTTTTTATAATTTGATCATTTAATTTTAGATATTGGTGAGTTATCTAGAGTGCAGTATAAACTGCATCAACTTCTTTTGAACTAACTTTTGCACAAAAATTTTTTTTTTTTCAGTACCCTATGTACTTTATTTAGAAGAAAATATATTTTTATAACAGTTTGAACATAAACATTTTTCTGGAACAAGATTTATCTGATAGTTTTTATGTTCCATCTTAATTTCAGCACAACCTTTGTCCCCTTTTTATTTGATCTAATGTGCCTTGTAGGTCTGTACAAAAAGATGAGTAGGTATCTTTTGTAAATAAATTTTCCTCTAGATATTTACATACCATTTTAAAGACCATTTTACCTAATCTTAACCCCAGTAATATTTGATCAGTGACTTGGCAGTCTAGGGATAAGGTGTCAGACTTCTGTGATGGGGATCTGGGGTTCAATCCTCGGTCCCGGCACAGATTTATCTGATTGCCAAACCCTTCCTTAACCTCTGACAAGACGTGTATTAATCACAACTTGTGAATGTGAGGAATACCAGGCCTCCACTGTGGTTCGGATCCCACGTTAAACTGTAGGTCCTCCATTTCATCTCACAATCACCCTACCATTATAGATTAGCGTAAGTGCGTATAACCCGAACGGGTAGTAAGACGCGGTGCTAATAATAATAATATTTGATCAGCTTCACTAAAATTACCAAAATTATTTACACCCTTATTGACTTTCCCACAAGTTTGCTTGTGGCAGTCCTCTTGAATAAATACACAACAGAACACTCCATTTGTATGAGCTCAACACAACATTAACACTAGTGTTCTATAAGTGAACAGCACTTAAACCAAACACATTCATTTCCTCCCAAAAGAGTGAATGGGACTGAAGAAAGTGGTGAAATATGCCTGACACTTCATACCTGTTATAACATGTTCTACAGTATCTTCCTACTTCAGAACCTGTGTCTGCAGGTTTAGACATTCTCACCTATTATTGTGTTAATACACACACTTATACATATGTGTTACAGTTATTATGTGCAATTTAAATAATATAGCCTAGTAGTTTTGTGATTTGAGCGTTATATATTTTAATGTAAGATTGTTTTATTGGCATGAAGATTGTGTACAGATCGCGTACATATTGAATATTGTGAACATTTCAACAAAATGGAAGTGGGGGCAACCCGAAAGCAAGTAAATCAAATATGATTCTGTTGCTATTTACACACTCCACCTCAACAAGTTTCTAGTTGACATTTTAAATCTCAAATTAAGGAGTCTTTTGGTTGTAACACCCATCACAGTTTTACTTCCCTGTTTAATTTTATTTGTTATTTAACACCGCGTTTGGTAAGCATGTCAGCAATTTGATCTTCCAGACTTTATATATTTCAAAATTATTATACCTTCTTCTATCTTTTGCTTGATGAAATTTCCTAGGTTTATTGTGGCCTGGTTGTCGATATGGATTACAACGTGATTTACAATGAACAATTCTAAATCATCAATTAGTTTTCTTAGCCAACAGGCTTCAACAACAACTGAACTTGAAGCCATACACTTTGCTTCGGTAAAAGACAGACTTACAGCTTGTTGTTTCTTTGACGACCAAGTAACAATACATCCAAACATTTTAAAAACAAAACCTGATGTGGACTTTCTATCATTTGTATCAGTTCCCCAGTCAGAGTCCACAAACCCACACAAAATGTTCACTGCTCGAGTTGATACTAAAGATCAATTTTAAATGTAATGTGCTTTTAAGCACTTCTTATATCCATTTGGTGGACTGGTAAACTTAACCTATTTGAAACAGCTAATACAATATGAAATGTAGTCATTTTCACAACAGGAACATACACGCCATAAGCCTACATCTCAACATTTTCATTTTGTTGGAAGCCTCTGGCTACCAACCGTGCTTTATGTTGAGATATATTTCCCTCACTGTCATGTTTCACTCTGTCATGTTTCACCTACTATCTATTACCTGTTTGTTTACCAGAGCTGGCACATTTGTCCATGTTTTGTAGTATCTTTCCCATTGTCTGAGTGAACACTTCATTTGAGTTTGGTTCTTGCAGCGTGCTTATAAAACTGTTTCACATTGTTTACTACTTCACTTTTATTTTGGAGGAAATACACATGTCTGTAGCCAGAATAATCATCCTTTATAAGTAGAACATACTTTTAACTGCTGAACGATGCAACTTCCATTGGTCTGCACACATCCATGTGTACCAGTTCGTAGGTCCGAGTAGTTACCGTTTCACTCAGCTTAGATGGTGATTTATGCATTTTTCCATTCAGACAACTATCACAACTTTTCCATTTGCTTCATATGTTATATTATTTTTGTCCAATATCTTCTCCACGTATTCCACATTCTGATGATGAATACGTTCATGCCACTTGATTAGTGTGTCCTCACCATTATATGCTTTTAGTTCAACAGTTCCATAACCCATCGTGTACACTTTGCTTCCATTACCTATCACAATCTTTTTAATATCGGAAAGTTCAGTGAATGTTGCAAAAGGTTACTTTACTTAGCACATATGTTCACTTGCCCAAGTATCGACTAATCAATATTGGTTATTATTGAAGTTGGCCATGAATGTGTTCCCTTTAATCTGGTTAGTTGAATTTGTACTAGTGTTTCACTTATATTGTAATTAATTTAACCAAACTTTACACTCATTAATGTGATGACTGACCTTCTTACAAAAATAGCAGGTCCCCTTTGATGATAGACAGTCTCGTTTGTAGTGACCTGTTTACCGTACATTGGTAGCTCTTGCTCGCTAGTGCCGCCAAGGTTCCTGCAGTTGCGGGTGGATATAAATAATGTTGCCGCTCTTCCTCAATGAAGAGGCATGCTTTCAACTCATCAATACTTTGTTTCTCCATTGTTACTGATTCCCAGGCTGCAACAAAATGTTTGAATTTATTTTGTAACAATATTAATATCTTCATGATTAACATTTTGTCAGAAATGTTTCCCCCCAGTTGAGCTATTTTTACTCAGATTTCTTCGAGCTTTGCAAAAAAAGTTCAAATGTCTTTTTCACACTTCGATGAGAAGAATTTCTGTTGTTTCTAGGTGCCAACTGGTTTCCGACTTCCTCTCATACACCACCATCAGTTTTGTCCACATTTCCACGGCTGATGTCGTGGTGATTATGTATACAGTAACCTTTTCGTTCAGCTGTGTCACAATTACTCCTTGAGGCTTCCCATCCTTTAAGATCCAGTCGGTGTAATTTGTTCACTCCCGTCGACCCCAAAGCATGTAGTATAACTTTAACTTGGAGTTTACACACATTAGATAAGTTTCATCCATACTTGTTATAATCTTTTAAAATACAAGGACACCAACACACTATTTGCTGGCCGACGATCACAAGAAATGTTCATAGTTCATAATCACTTCCTATTTATTTAATCTGCGCACACTGGGCCTGTAGCCTGTTACAGTTATTATGTGATAGGTACATGGAATTTAAATATTTAACTAACTTAGTAGTTTTATGATATGAGTGTTGTATATTTTAATATAAGATTGAGCATTACAACAAAACGGAAGTGGGGCAACCGACATTGTCGCCACTAATCTTCCTGGAAGGAAGTAAATCAAATATGACTGTTCTATTTACACAATATGTACACACAACAAACAGGCTAGGCTAGTTAACAATTTTTATTACAATGCATTTTAATTATCATATAAAATTATCTTTTGAGGCTTATTAATGATGATTGACAGAATGTTTATAAATGATTACTATGAACAGTCAAGCTTTAAGTCATCGTCAGATATAATTTATTCAGAACTTTTGCTTGTTAGAGAAAAAGTTGGACTTGAGTAAATAAATAGCTTTTATGTAAGTACATATAATTATAAAAAGAATATCAACTTGTTTGGATATTCATATCATGACCCATTTTCATTCCATAAAATAGTAGTTACAAGAAACTTGAGACAACTCTCTTCGACATAGCAGCCTACTACAGAGAACTCCGTGACTATCCTCACAATATTTTTTAAAACTACTAAATCTAGCAAGCATTTGCAATGCACATGTTCACTCTGCGGAGGCTCCCAACACACTGATTAGCTGGCTGCGACTTTTGTTGTTTAGTCTGTCACAACTTGCAAGAACCTGTTTCATATATGTCTATGGCTGTGAGAACATGCTCCTTCTGACTGCCTTGATATGTACCAGAGAAACACATAATTGTCACTAGCACGGTTGAAGAAATAGGCTATCTTATTGACAAATGTTGATTAACAAACACACAATGGTGTGTATTAAAACAAAAACTAGTTTATATTATTTTAAGAGTGACAGCCTGAAATCCCATCTTGTGAGATGTTTACTTTTAGCACAAAAAAACATTGGGGGTATTTCAAGTGGTTCATTTTTCAAAATTACGGGAAATTCAAAATTAATTGAAAGTCTAGGCTAGTTATTTCTTTATTCAGTAAATGTGCTAAAGTTTACAACAATACAGTGTAAGTAGCCACATGCCTAGTTTTTGCTTCTTATGAAATACATTTTTGTAATTTTTTGGCTAATGTTCAGATCTAAAGTAGTATGTCAATCAAAATGAAGAAAACAAGAATTTTGCTCAAATTTGAGCTAAAAATTTTTTCTTATCCTGCCAAATCAATTCCTCAAAATTTGCTATGATATTCTTACCAAAGAGAAGTCATTGTGGTATAAAATTAAGATTTTTATTTTGTCCCCCAATGGAAATATAGCTACTCAAAAAACCAAAAGATCCCAAATTTCCCATTTTTATTAGCCGAAAAATCTTGGGGGGGCTAATAAAACCGCTGTTTTCTCACCTTAGGTAATATCTACTGGTATCAAGTTGTTGCAAAAAAAATTGTGGGATTGTTTTGTGCCTTCCCCGATGAAAATTTTAAACTAAAATTGAGAAAATGGAAATTTCATCAATCAAATTTGAACCTTAATAAAACTTCAAAAATAGGCTACATCAAAAAATTAAACTAAATTAAACCAAAACAATCAGAGTTTTCTCTTTAGAGTAGGCCTACAGTGATTTCCCAATTTTTGATTCTTCCACAGTTAGGGAAAAGGTTCTAGCCCTTTGCACAAATTCTTTCAGTCGCAAATAGAAATGATTTTAGGAACCTTCCACCCACCCCAAACAGTGAAATTAAAAAAAAAATGGTAATGTAAATTTGTTGAAATATTATTAAATGACCTCTTGGTGAAACAGGTCTTGAATATCCTGAAGCAATTCAACTTGGTGTAGGTCATGATCCCAAGTATCCATAGCAACTAAATTCTAGAACCTCTTAAACACAATATGGACAATGTCATGGAATTAACATAACAATTAGTTTATATTAATTATGAAACTTAACTAACCCGGCTTAACCTAACACTTCAATATTATGAAACTTAACTAGCCAGCCTAACCTAACCTTTCATTATTATGAGACTTAACTACCACGCCCTAAACACTGAACCTTTCATTATTATGAGACTTAACTAACCCAGACTCAACGTTAACCCTAACCTGACCTTTCATTATTATGAGACTTAACTAACCCAGCCTAACCTAACCTTTCATTATTAGAGACTTAACTACCAGCTAACTGCCATAACACTAACCTATATTTCATTATTATGAGACTTAACCAGCTAACCTACTTTATATTATGAGACTTAACACCACCTAACATTATTATGAAACTTAACTAGTCCGGCTTAACCTGACCTTTCATTATTATGAGACTTAACTAACCCAACCTAACCTAACCATTATTACATAAACTATACTTATGAGACTTAACCTACATATTATGGACTTAACATAACCACATAACTATACCTTCATTATTATACTTACGACTTAACTAACCTATTTACAAACACCAACCTAACCTATGCCTTTCATTGTTAGTAAATTAAATGTATAACTATAGATAAAATAAACTAGACAACATAATAATTAATTGTGGGTAGTACAGGTCTCATGACTTATTGAGGAGAATCACAGGTGCAAAGCAAAGCATTATGGGATGATGTCATATCCACCCTAGTTTTCCACAGCACTATCTTTCACAGCCAAGGGTGCCTTCATTACAATGTGCATGCACATATTTAACTGTCTTTTTTTATATCGAGGTGACTTGACTATTTAACATGCACTTTCTCAACCGACTGATTATATCAGCACACGACTTATAAACTGAAATCTAGAAAAGACACAACACCCAGTTCCCGCTCTTAATTTTTAACTGTGAAAGGGAAAAACCAAATTTCAGCAACAATAAAATTTTCAGCCTTACCAGGAATTAAACCCGGGACCCTTAGCTCATTAGAGAGACATGCTACCGACTGAGCTAAGGTTTCAGACCACTACTGCTCTGTGATTGGTGGTCCTTGGTAGTCCGTATCAACTAGTCCTTGGAAAGTTAAAGTGAGTCAACTTCTATGGAGTCGTAAGGACTAAGGATTTATGGATCAGGACTCTGTGTTGGTGTGGAGTCGATCTCTTACAGACCACTACGGATACGGAGTTGGAAGTCTTCCTCACTGATACTTCAAAATATCCCCATTCTAACCTTTAAATAATGAATGGGGTAGTCTTACAAATAGGCCTAAAACACAAATAGCCTAATCAATAAGTTTATTATAGCACTTATACAAACAACCACATGTGCAAGTTCACAGTCAAGTCTATGGAAAATTGTAAATCATTAAAAAAGTAACTAAAACTCACCTAATTGTCTATTTTAAGGTTCTTTGGACTTCTTTTTTATAAAATTTTTATTGATTCACACATGAAAGATTAGCTTAGTCTCGTTTTTTGGGTTTTTTTTTGAAAGGTTAGATTCAGCTTGGTTGGGTTTTATTAAGTGAAAACATGATTAATATTTTGCATCAAAAAATGTTACTATGCACCAAAATATTTCCTATGCAGTTAAGATGTGTGACGATCCGGTTCAGCTTGTTTCGTAGGACGACGGTCAAAGTTTTTTTTAATGCTGATACTAAAACAATAGTCGAGTTAATCATTTACCAAATTTAGTTCTATTACTTTAAAAATAAAAATCAAGTGCTTTTTAGACAATTAATGCTTATTAATAAATACATAAACTCAGCACTGGGCTATAATCTAAGGTGTATTGAAGGTTCTAGGAAAGTTTTGTTAGTGTAAGAAACTGTGCTGTGAATAGATTTAATACACCCAGAAATTCGATATATCCATTTTATAAGGGTTTTTTAATGACATGTGTTCAAATTGAGGCGTTCCGGTTACCCGGTCAATTAGATGAGTTTTAGAATATTTTTGTTACGGTTTTGAATTTTTTAACAAAATTTGTTGTTAGAATTGGAAACTTTCAAATTGTTGTGTGTGTATAAGTACTTAAAAACATTACACTTCTAATAATTTGAACAGTGAAAAAAATAAAGTATCCCGCTCTCACCTCATAATATCCCCGAAATTAATCCTAACGAAAGTGCATAAGCCTAAGGTGCGTTTAAATAAAAATGCAAACTGACTTTTCTGTATTATAAGAAGCATCGCCTTTCTGTGCAAAGTGATAGATTAAACCGGGCCTTTAAATTAAAACGTATTATATCGATTGAATTTCAAAAATGTAAAATGAGCGAAGAATACCAAGTCATAAGACATTATTACTAAGTGATAAGTGAAACATAATATTATCCTACCTGTTAAAGAAATAGCAAAAATATAATCAAATAATAATAAAAAGTGACATTTTATACGTCATGTCTGACTTCAGTTTAACCAACAGTCATATTTAAAAGGCTGAAGAATTCTTTATTAGGTAAACTTATGGTAGTGTCTGGATTCCCCAATTGGTCGCACCACCTTACAGCTATATCTAACTCAGCTCTTTTTAATCTCCTCCATTGATCTCTATATTATAGCTGAGTAGTAATACTTCTTACAAGCCTATAAGCTAAATGATGGTTTGAACGTAAGACTTCTACAAAAAGTTTGTCATTCGAACAAAAGTAATTAGGTTTTTAGCAAACTTATTTCATTATAGTTATCAAACATTAAATATAATATGTTTTCTGAAAGCAATATACTAACTGAGGACCAACTTTAAATATTTAGCTCATAGGGCTTGTAGGAATTATAAATATATTAAAATATTATTGTAATATAGTTATACTTCCTACAATCCCGATAAGCTAAATGATAGTTTGAATGTAAAACTACAACAAAAAGTGATTGAATTAGAGCTGTCACGTGACCAATTATCAGCACTGCTCTCGGTTTACAGTGAACGTGTGAATCCACAGTAATACCTTGGACAAGCCTATAACCTAAATGATAATTTGAATAGTAATAATAATAATAATAATAATAATAGCACCGCGTCTTACTACCCGTTCGGTTTATACGCTTAAGTAACTAATTACTCTAATGGGTTAGGAATTATGAAGGTTGAATTGAGAGAAAGTTAACCCACATTTGTGTGGAGGGTGAGTGGAAAACCATTTAGGAAAAACCATCCCCAGTTCACCCGACTGAGATTCGAACCTCGATCTCATCCGTCCTCGGCAGTCTGGCTCGACTCAAACCAGTGCGTTGGCCAACTACACCACCGAGGCGGGTTTAATGTAAAACTATTACACAAAGTTTGTCATTCAAACGAATGTAATTAAGTTTGAAGCTACCTTTTTTTATTTTACTTATCAAACTTTAAATATAATATGGTTTCTGAAGTCATTATATATGCTAAAAAACCAGTTTTTAAAAATCTACTAGAATCAGGATCACTTTTAATGTCATTGTTGGCACCTTTTCTTCATGAAATGTTAGTATAAATTTGCTGTTTTTCATAAATTTAACTCAACTATATCAAAGCGGGGTAGACATAAATTTTAAATATATTTAGTTGCATTTAATAAGTTTTTTCTATATAATTCAAAGATAACATGAATGTGACTCTAAATATGTTGCTATAATTATAATGTATTTTTTTGTTTCATTATTCGTATTATAAATACTATAGAGCTAAACTATTGTATGTTTATCATATATGTACATAAAACTTCATTGTTAAAATACCCTGTGTTTTTACGTTCAGCTATATTTAGTCTGATAAAATCCAATAAATCCGCTAATAAATTAAATAATAATTTAGTTATATATCACTTTAAAATCTACATTATATCTTATTGTTCGGGTTTTTTGTGTGTCTTGAATACTTCTTTCCTAATAGGCTGAGATTATTCAATACATATTTTCGTTTTATAATAGTAGTTTTATATTTTGCGATTTTTTTCCCGGGTCTAGTGAAAAAAAAGGCAGACATAGTTGGGAACTTCAATGGAAATGTGTCCGAGCTATCTGTTTTTTCTGAAGACCCCAGACCCCAGCTTTAATCCCCGATATGTTAGCCTATTTTCTTCAAGTTATTCAGAATACAATGGTGAATAACAGGATAAAAATTGAGCTAAGACCATATAATAAAAGACAGAGTATTGTGGAAAACTAAATCTTCGTTTGACCCTTTGCCACTGACACCAGAATTTAAACTTGTTGAATGTGATGATTATGACTTTAAAACTTTATGTGAGTACTTCAGCAGGTATATTTCAGTTGATGTATTTGTAAACTTTAGCGAAATGTCAAAATAGCATATCAAATTAACACGGGTACTTTGCTAACCACTTCAACAGAATAAATAAAAGTTGCCATTGGTACAAAAGTAATGATGTCATGTTTAAAATATCCCTGCATACGCATATGTTGAGCTCGTATAACTACCGTCCTAACTATAGCAAATGCAATGGTAAGCAACAGATTTATTTTACTGAGAAATTATTTACCTTTGGTAATGCCCTTACTACAACTGATGAGCAGGAAAAAAAAGACAAGTTTTAGAAAGTACGTTCAATTCTTGTTAGTGTTGGTCAGGGGTGTTTGAATAATGTTTGGTCAAAGTTTGTTTCTGTTGATGAACATATTATGGTAACGTCTTGAGGACATACTTAAATGAGGCTTTATGAAAGGTAAACCAAATCATTGTGGATCTGCTCCTCTGATGGCTTACAAATGTATTTTTTTATTTATAAAAGGAAATGTGATGTGATGTGCTTCCAACATTTTTTGAACATAAAATATTATTTGTATCTTTATTTCTTTTTATCCCATTACATATTTTTGAAGAAACATTAAGTATGAATTTATTCTATGAGATCTTCTTTTTGAAGGTCTTGTGGATATGCTGCCTTCTAAGCTTCGGTATGAGTGGCTACGGCTGACGTGTCCACATCATCTGTTGGGTTCAAAAGAGGCGAGAATAATACTGACAATTAGTTCTAATGTAGGAATGAACACTTGCACTTTGAATCTAGTTTCTGGAGAGTCAAACTTGTAGTCAACATCCCCTCTCTAATCAAATAATTTTCATTTCTTACAAATTCTTGAGACATTCAACTCTGGTTTGATTCCGAAGTTCGAAGCGACTTATTTTGATTCTGTAAGCAAACTTGGCCAGGATTATTTCAAAACTTGAATTTCCTCCACTAGGTTCTTCACAATTTGTGTTTCCTCTTTCATTGTTAGTTTAGAACTTTTAAGGACTCTGTTCCTATCATCAATGCACTGCAAGACTTTGTACCATATTGTAGTGAGAAGGATGAATTCAAACTATTGCAGCCACTCGATTAGACCCGATACATCTGCTTGGCTCTACGGAAACATGTTAAGCTCTTTCTCAATCCTAATCAAATAATCTAGAACACCTCTGTGATTTTTCGTCAGAGGACCAACAGTGCCTACTCTTGCACTCCAGCTAGTTTTCGATATAGAGTGAAGAGAGATATTAGCAGTATATTGTAGAATTTTCCATCTCACAGGACTGACAGAAAATACATTGTAGAGTTTCTGAATATGGCCAAAATATGTTTTCACCTCTAAAGTGGTTTTCATAGCATGTGTAGCACAAATATTTAACGTGTGCGCACTGCATGGTGAAAAATAAGCTTGAGGAATCTTTTAAAAAATTCTTGCTTTTACACCTTGAAATTTACCTGACATGCTAGAGGCGTTGTCGTAACCTTCTCCTCTGCACTGTGCTAGCTCTAAGTTACACTCTTCTAAGACTTTATCAATCTGTTCTGCGATATATTCTCCTTTCTTCTTGTCAAAGTCTATCATCTTGATGAATATTTCATAAACCACCCATTTTCCGTTTCGTTGTATTACATATCTGAGAACAAAAGATAACTGCTTGATATGTGATACATCAGGTGTGCCATCAACGACAATGGTATAATATATCTTATAAATAAAATTGGAGGATTGGGGAAAAAAAATACATTTTTAATAATCAATACTTTAACAACGTTTTATTTTACTTAAACTATCTTAAAAAACCAAGGATCGAGAAAATAGTAAAAAAAAGCTATTAAATTTTCTAAAATAAAAGTTGTTTGGGTGAGCGGGAGCCCGAGGCAAACTGCCCCCAATTGCCCTCCCCCTTCTGGGTGGCACTGAGTGGGGATGCTCAACTCGGGCAAATAATAAACCCTGGCTGACCCTAGAAGCTGTTTGAAATGTTGAAGTGATTATTCTTTATATGCTATACATTTATCTTTATTTATCACCGAGTCTTACTACCTGTTCAGAATATAAGCAGGTATTTTTATCAATGGCTTTCTTGACCATACTGTACAGTTCAATAATAACATGGTAGGAAGGGCAACATGGAATATTTTAAATCAAACATAATTTAGTAATTTAATAACTGGCACGGAGATTAGAATGTAGACTTTTTATAGTATCCCTATCTCACCTAAACCACCCTTCACTATTTTGTGTCAATGCCTTGGAGTGCTTTCACTAGGTAGTCAAGCCATCTCAAACTTTAAATACTGATTACGCTACTGATGTATACACTGGACACAAACTAAAGGTTGTATGCCAAAAGCTCCCAAAGTTTTAAATTAACCTACCAATCATAGTATTTGTTGACCTTACCAGAATATTTTTAAGTTTAAATACATGTTGATTAATTATTTTTCTATTAAAAAACCATAAGCCTATTTTAACACTATTTTAATAATAAATTGAGGCGTGTAGTTGCAAAACTAGTTCAATCCATAAAAATTAAAAAAAGAGTTAGTGATGGTGTTGCTATCTTTTCCAAAACCTCTATTGATTTATCATATTCTTGAGATTCAAAACCTGCTCTTTCCCCGTCTATTTAAGCTTTGAAAAGTGAGTGTAGTTGCAAAACTTGCTGAATCCATTACATGTTTTGTTTCAAAACTATTTAAATCAAATCCTTTATTTGGTTTCAAAACTAATTGAATCCCTGTACGGCAATGGCGTGATGACATTGTTATTTTCAAAACTCTTTACATCCCTCCAAAATATATGTCAGTATTTTAATGTTTTATTTTTTGTAAAATGAGTTGTTGGCTTAACTTAAGTGATTTCAATATAAGTTTTCGATCACCAGCAACTGATGCCTGCTCGGAATGTATCAGACTGAAGGCTCTGGCCACCACAACAACTTCAAATGACAAAGTGGAATCGCTTGTAAAATTAAGAGTTCACCAGTTGAAATCAAAAGCATTTTATGAAATGCTAAAACATGAAGAAGAACATACTATAAAACTTTCTTTCGATTGTCAAACAAATATGGTTTTGCCAAGAGTGCCAGACCAGTGTGCATATTATTCCAGGCAATTGCACCAATTCAATTTTACAGTTTGCCAAGGGCACTCTGGATCACCTCAACCAAAGAACCAAGTCTTTATTTACACTTGGTCTGAAAATGAGAGAGCTAAGGGCTGTAACGAGATTGCATCCATGCTGTACCACAGACTTTGCAACACTAATTTGGAGAACATAACGTGCATTAAATTATTTTCAGATGGGTGTCCAGGACAAAATAAAAACACCACCATGAGTGGCATGTTAGCAAAGTGGCTTTCCTCAAGTGCTTCAGGTGTTAAATTAGTTCAAATTACTTTCCCTATCGTGGGGCACTCCTTTCTACCACCAGACAGGGCTCTTCGGACGTATTGAAAAAATAGTGAGAAACAATACACCATCATTAAACCAGAACAATATAAAGAAATTTTTGCTCTTAATAGTACAGTGATGGATCTGGGGGCAGACTTTTTGGTATATGATTAGAAAGGTACTGTGGAAACTATCATCAAACCACCAGCTTACTCGCATTTCAAATTTGCAGCTTCTAAAAGGATATTGTTGTAAAAGAATATGTCTGGTGATGTCAAGGTGAGAGGAGAGGTAAATTACAGGTCAGATTTAGGAGTTTACAAATCAATACTGAAACGTGGGAAATCACTAAATAACTTGAATCCTTCTCAGTTACCAAATGAGGTTCCAGTTGAGGCAAAGAAACTATTTGATGTGGAAAAGTTGTTGATAAATCATTTTGGGGAAGAATGGAGGTGGCTAGAGGACCTTTCATACTATAGGGATTTGATCACCAACATCTCAGTAATGGACAATGATGATGGCAATGGCGTGAATGAAGAATTAAGTGAAATGTCATATTGTGAAGAAGAGGATTTGAGAGTTTAAGCATACAAGTTTTTATTCACAGGGAAAAAAGTATCAATTTCCAAAATTGTATTTTGTTTTATACATTGCTTATTTTATTTTAGTTAGTAGAAACAAAATTTTTATATTAAAAGTATGGACATAAACGATAATTAACACATTTTCATATTTTGATAAAGAATAAATAGAATAAAGGTGAAAAAATATTGGCGTTTTGTTAGATTTTTCTTTATCATGGACTTTGAAACTTTTGGTAGCAAAACTTGCTGCATCCCAAAGCTGTAGTTTCAAAACTGGTTTAATCCATCGATTTGCTGCAGAACTCATTGAATCCATTTTAAATTGATAAATTACTCATCAAATACCGAACATACATTTCCAGACTCATTGTTGATTAATAATATAATTATGATCTTTCACATGAATACTTAAGCTTTTTATTATGTCATTTTGGGAAAAATCTGTAGGTTTTTTGTGTTTTACTGAAAACCATCTATGGTGGACTGAATAAGTTTTGCATCTGCACGCCTCAATTATACAATGTTTTATTCACCATGCCTAGTTACAAAACATCCTACTTTGCACATGAATACAAACAAAATCCAGTAGTTTTTAAAACTGTAAGATGGGGCTCTTTGTAAGTGGGAGAGGGGGTTAAACTAATAGGTTGGGAGGAGGGTCCTTCAACGGTAACAAGAACACGATAAAGAGGATGGATTATACAATAAAAAAATTTTTCACGGTTAACAATCATTGAAAGTTATTTTATTGGTAAAGATATTCTCCAGTGTTCGTAGAACCTTATTTGTATTGTATAGTGGGTACGGGGGGAATCAATAATAAAAAAGGAGCTTGGATGCACTTTCCCAAAAACGTTACTAACCTGGTTTTCAGTTGGAAGTTTTTGAAAATTAGAGTCCTCTAAAAACTATTTGAAGTGGTCATCCCTTAGAAAGTTTTTGAAAATTGGATTCATTTAGAGACTAGACCCCATTTGTATAAGATATTTTGCTGAATTTATTTTTGAAAATTAAATTCACCTGAAGTTATTTGGTGTGAGCTCCTACAGGCAATTTGAAAATTAGATGCCTCTAGAAGCTATTTGGAGTGGACCTCTACTGGCAAATTTTCGAAAATTTGATTACCTTAAAAACCATCTAGAGTCGTTCTCGCTTTGATCTTTTTAAATTAAAATTCCCTAAAAACTATTTAGAGTGGGCCTCTAGAAGGAAAATTTAATGATTAATTGAATGGGTCAGATATTTGAAGTGATTTTCAAATATCTGGAATTTGTTTTTAATAGTAATTAAGAGTTGAGTTTGATCTTCTTCCACACACAACCAAATAATTACTTCCTACATTAAGTGTGCCATGGATCTTACTAACGGATATTTAGACAATTTTAAAAATACTGTAAGTGGATAAATTCAGTGGGGGAAAGGCATAACATATTATGTACAAAATACCGATTTTACAGGAACAGGTTTTTAAAGTTAACATTTGTCTATAAAATCAGTTATTGAATATATTATTTGCATAATTATATATTATATTCTTTACTATGTTGTTCTTTGGTTTTTAGTGATCTAAAGCATATTTTGTTTGTAGGTTGGTAATAAAAAAATAAAGAATAACATATCAAGTTTTGACGGTATAGAATTTGTTATTTTTCTTACACATATCATCTTTTGGTTGTTCTGAAACATAGGTTATTATCAAGTAAAACATTATAAATTTAAATAAAAAGTGTCAGTATTGATACAAACAATAGTCCTATAAAACAATTTATCACTTGTTCAATGTTCAATCAATGTTCAAAATAAATCTGTGAAACACAAAATATAATTTTCACTATGGATTATAAACTTGTTCAGGTTCATTATCTTCATCCTCAGTTGGAATATTTGAAGGTCCTGTATTTACTGCATTTGTTGTAGTAGTAAGATTCTCATAAAACTCTTGATACAAAGGATCAATGAACTGTAGAAGAGACAGTAAATCCTTCTTCTTTAACAGATTTATGGGTACAGGTCCTGAATAGGTTTCAGGAATTTCAACCATACTGGGTCTTCCTCTTCTATTTATTTTTAAATCAATGGTACGAAACTCCTCTTCATCGCTTAGACTATATTTAAACTGCACCAAACCAAATTCTTTCTCATACCTTATCCACCTTATTTTCAACCAGTTAAATTTTTCTTGCTCAGTATCAACAGTCCTCTTAAGACTTGGCGTGCCCACTATTACGAGTATTGGTTCTGTTTTCGGCAAGACTGGCTGCAAGGTGATGCCGATTGACCTCTGGTCCAAGAAGCTGGAATTTATTCCATTTCAGCTGAAATCTTCCCAAGAAATTACTGGTGTAAGCAATTAAAATTCAATCTCATCCCGTTCCTTTGGATTTGATAGCTCACATTGCTGACAACCGGATGTAGAATGTACCAAGTACCGTCGTTGTTACAAATGCATTTATGCCATTAACTGGTTGACCTTGGTGGTCTGGTGATAAAGCGCTCGCCTCATAACCCGATGTTCGTGGGTTCAAACCCACCCGGGTTAACGGATTTTTCCTAAGCGATAAAAATCCTTAGCACAACTTCCTTTGATGGGTAAGTAAAGCCGTCCCATGACGTTTGTGGCATGTAAAGGAACCTTGGAATGTTCATGAAAATGCTTTTCCCGACAAAATTGGTCGGCCCTTTCACTCTCGCTCATAGAAATTATTGTGGTATGTTATCAACAGTCGGTTCAGGAACTGCACGTTAAAGGCCTTAAATAAATAAGATTAAAAATAAATATATAATTGTGGTTATAACAAAGAATGGGTGTATACACACACACAAGTCAGCTCATCCCCTGGTTTTGGGGTCGAATAGTAAAATCGTGGGGGCGTAAGTCAACCATATTTCCATAAATATCTGGTTTCGAACGTTTACGTAACGGATTCTTTAACATATATTTCAAAAGCTATCCATCTAATGCGAATTGGTTCAGCTTGATATCGAGCGGAACAGCAGAATATGAGTTTCGAACAACTGGTATGCCACGTTTCATCAACAAATACTGATGTGGAACAAGTGATTACTATGCTAAATAGAGAACCTCTCACAACAATACCACTTAAGATTAACACAAAAGATTATATTACGATGAAAAGAAAAAAGAAAAGTAATGAGTCAATTGTCACACTACATGTCGAGATTGGTTTCACGTATGATTCTACATCATAAAATTTAAATGCACTCGGTCGCGTTCCTCATTTACTCATGGAGAAGGAGAAAGTAACCGAGGAACGAGGATATAATTAAAGCCAGTGAAGCTATTCGTCAAAAGTATAAACAATTGTGTGAAGCACAACTTAGTTAAAACAATCTCTTAGAGCAAACTTTAAAACACATCACTGAACCACTAAACAAATTGGTATATCTAGAGGAAAATAAACTAAAATTGTCTTCTTCTAAGTTTGAAAAACTAGAAAAACCGATAACACAGTTCCTGTCCAACTATACAGAAACTCCTCGTAGACATTGGCGTTCGTCATGAAGATGGAAAATTGATTCTAGGCGATTCTGAAGTATTTTTCATGCATAATAATTCCATTCATGTTAAAGATCTCGTTTTACAGGCCACCTCAGGACTCTATGAACTACTCATCAAAAGGTATCCTATACATTACAGCGATGGTGATTTTCAAGACTATAAAGCGCTACTTATAATCATCCACGCTCATTTTCAAAACATATTCCATTTGTAAGATTCAAATCAAGTAAAGGTCATAAGTATAGACATATTATCGCAACACTATCCGAGATTCATGAAGGGAAAGGTATGACATTTGATAGCATGAAGATCTAGGATGGTAAACCTATCAACTATGCATACTAGGATGATGTCAACGAGTTAATTGATCGACTCAGACTCTTACACGTATCCAAATCAGCTGGACACACCACCCACAATAGTGAGATAGTCTCGATCGTAAAACTACGAGAAGCAGGAATTATAAAATAGATTAATATTGCAATCCTATCCATTGTTCACTCGTTTCATCATGTCGAAACTAGAAATAGCACGTGAGCTTCATTGACCAGCTCAAAGCAACTACGCTCGCACAAGAGTCATCATACGAGGTCTTCACGATCTGATCCTAGCAGATCTTGTAGAAATGATCCCACATGCTAAGTCCAACGATGGTTATAAATAATTACTCATAGCCATCAACACGTTTGCATGGGCCAAAACTGTTAAATAGAAGAGTGGAAAGGATGTCACCTCAGCCATGAAACCTATTCTCGATCTTGGAAGAGTTCCCCGTAACGTGCAAATGGATCGATGGAAAGAGTTTTACAATGCAGACTTTAAAGCGCTAGTGAAATCGCATAATATCATCCATTATTCTACCCATAGTATATTCAAGGCTAGCGTTGTAGAACGATTCAATCGAACACTCAAGAATATATGTGGACTAAATTTAGAGAAAATGGTTCGAATCGCTGGATCGATATGCTCTATGCACTCCTCGACGAATACAACAACACTCTGCATTCCGCCATAAAGATGCGACCAAAATATGTTAAAGATAACAAACTTCTTAGCACTGTGTACAGTCGAATCAAAAGATCGATCCTCGAAAAAAATAAATTCCGCTTTGGTGAACTCGTCTGAATCAGCAAGCATAAAGAAGTTTTTGACAAGCGATATGCACCCAACTGGTCCACAGAACTGTTTAAAGTGGTCGAAGTTCGTGAGTCGAACCCTATGACCTATTTGTTAGAAGACCTACAAGTAAATTATATCAAAGGTGCTGTCTACTCTCACGAGATACACAAAACATCTCATCCGGACGTTTATCTGCTGGAAAAAGTGATCCGACAACGTCAGAATAAAGTGTTCGTCAAGTGGGTCAGATTCTACTCTTCACATAATAGTTGGATTAATAAAGATGGCGTCATATAAATATATAAGCTTGAATGTAATAGTAAAGGAAATAATTGATTTATTTTATCATTTAATTTGAATTTAATATTGTTCTATATATTTTATCGTATAAACTGAAATTAATAATAAAGGAAATATGTTACTAATGTTTTTGTTTTATTTATTTGATCAATGAAATCATACCGATCGATTTATATAGTTATTTATTTAAACATAGATTTTACAAAATAATAGTAATAATGTAAGTTTATAATCGTCAGTCTTTTTTTGTCCTTTTTCTATTTTTTATCAGTTCAATTCACACTAACACACCAGTACTACGTTAAGCTCACACAACTCGATATAAACCTAAACCACTGATGGTAGTGGATTCACTGGTAGAGCGGCTTGTTTCTCCGATACTGGTATTTAGGTTGATATTCTCACATCCATCATCATTACGACTCCTCGCCTATAGCATTTTCTTCGATAATGGTAGTGTTGGTATTGGGGCTAATGGCGATATTTTCTATCGGGGTGTTGTCCCAATTAACTCTAGGGCTGGGCCGATGCCGATTATTAATCCGATCATCGGCCGATTATCGCATAACCGGCGATTCCGATGATCGGTGTTTGAATCTCCGATTATTTATGCCGATTATTCAAAATGTGTGTGTATATTTTAAGTCCTAAAAAAAAATCTCTGCTCTCTCGTATGAGATCTTTGAATAATTAGCTTGTTCTTAGCGACTTAGGTTTGAAATAAACAGCACATCCAACATTCCAAACAGAATATATCAAAATAAATATATTTGCCATAGGTCTTTTTCCAATTTATACACGTTATTATAAAAAGAAATACTCAAGTAACAAATCTAATAATCATAAAATAAAATATTAGCAGATTGGTGTTGTTTTATTTCGATTTGTTAAAGATGCCTAAAAAATGAAACATCGGGCGTAATAATCTCGCTCATGCGCACATTTTGTTTTAAATGGAAACCGTTTTTCTTTTAATGCAAGTACAAAACTTTCCACTGGCAGGGAATTTGTTTCGCTCATATTTCAATATGAATTGAATTAATATATATTAATATTTAGATTTTACATTTTCTTTAGTAGTTAAAAGTAAATTAAAATAAGTTTTAAAGTATTTCTTAAAAAAAAACACGAAAAATAACTTTCGTTGCACATTATGTTATTTATTATTTATTTTATCATATTGAAGTAGAGATGGGCAAAATCGTTCTTTTAAATGAACGATTCATTGTATCTGGTTCAGTTCAATGATCCGTTCATTTTGACCCGTTCACCATTCATTCGATTTTATAAAGGTAGTTTATATTTAAATGTAGTTAAAACAACGTTATTTTTCATTAAAATTATTTAAATTGTTAATAAAAAGATCGGATTACTGTTTAAAAATGGTGATGCCTTTTTATTATACTTTTTTTTAAAGAAACCACTTATTTCTATACGATATTAATATTTAGTAGTTAAATTATGATGGAATGCTTTGTAGAATCATAAAAACCTATGTTATCATATATCTAAATGACAATACACAAAAATATTACGATTGTTAAAAATGGTTTAATATTGAAGCCATATTTTAATAGACATTGGATGTAAAAATTCCTATTTCATCTAAAAATAAAATAAATGTAGGCCTATTCTCCTTGTGTGCAAAAATGTGTGTGCCTTGATTATTTTTTATCATTAAAATTAAATTTAAATTTGCTGATTATGATTTGTCTTTGTCTAATGAAAGGGTCAGTAGGCCTATTTAATCATAAATGTGAAATCATATTTTAATTATCTAACATGTACCGGTATATTTGCTATTTATTAATGTGATTTGTTTTTGCTAAATGACAGGTTCACTTGTCCTAACAATAACAATATAAAATAATAATTAAACAACTTTTACATTTGAAAAGTTTCTATTTAAATGTTATTAAAACAAAACTATATTGGACATTATAAAACTAGTAAAAGTAACTTTTTTTTTTTGCTTTAAGGGTCATTTTACTTTATACACTTATTACAATTTAAAACAAAATTAATCGGCATCGGTGATCGGCCTAATCGGCAACAAATGATCGGCATCGGACTAATCGGCAAAATAGCTGATCGGCCCAGCTCTAATTAACTCCATTGTCAAAAACACCCACTTCCTCGATAACGTCCCCGTTATGAATGTCTCTGATAGAGTCATTAAAGTCCCACTACTGTTCGGATAATATCTCTCCTCTAAGCTTGAAAACAGGACCTTCTTCCATGCACTCTTCCTCGTGCTCACACATGCCGGAATTCAAACAGTATAATTTATATCATGACATTTTTCTGTGAAGCCTCTATCATCTATAAGAATACCATTATTATCAATTATTATAAGTATATAATAATAATAATAACTTATCTCCCTATCGCTAATTTCAACTTCTTCCATCACCTCTCTCATATATCCCATACGTCTGAACATTGAGTACAATACCAAAAGGCAAGGGAGGGCGATAGAGGGCAGTGTCTAATAATAATAATAATAATATTAATAATAATAATAATAATAATAATATCTTGTGAGGTGGCTGATAAAAAAAAACCAAGCATAAGACATCCGTGGAAGGCATCAAGAGGTTAAAGTCGCACGATACTAAAGAGGGGAAGACCATTTCCCCTACACATCTATACACCCCTCCATAGACTCCTCAGAATATATACACCCTAGCAGGGACTCATGGAACAATTCGTGACCATCAAGAATAACGATATAACATTGCCAAATTGGAAAATAAATAGGCCAATAACCAAACAACTTGGCCAATTTAAAGCGTAACTACCCCAACCTTGTCAATATTGTGCAAAAACTTGCAAAACATAGGGAAAATATTACTCAGTATTGTGAGTATCGTGCAAAATTATGCTCCAGTTACTCCTTGAAAAATTCGTTAGCATAAAAAGCATATAACGTTGTTAAATTAGAGAATAGCTATGCCAATAAATAAATAAAAAACCATGACTTCTGTACTGACCATGTAAATTCCAGTCAGGAATGAACGGCTGGTTCATGACTCGGAGTTCCTGCAGGGACAAGCTGACCGACTAGCAGGACAGTTGTGTCCGGTATTTCATCAGAGGATCTTGTCAAACTTAAGACCTCTGCATGGTCCAAGAATATAGTAGAGTTAGGGTAGTTTACCCAGGGACCGATACCATGTATCAAGCATCTTTTGTAAATAATTTTATATTCCATGTTATTAAACTAGTTAGTTATAAAATGGTAAACATCGCTCTATTATTTAAATGTGTGTGTGTTCTCCCATCCTCTATGAACTGGCGACCGGTCATAACATGTTAACATATATTTTGCAAACTTGCGGAAAATATGCAAATTATTTGCATGCTATTTGAAACCCTCTTTATGCCCTGTAATGTAATTGATTTGACCCTAAGGAGTATTTGAAAGCATTGACCATATTATCGTTCTAATTATTTATAGATTCAAAACATTTTTTTTATCATCCTAATTTTACATATAATTAAACATATTTTACTTTATTTAAATTTCGTAATCTATTACTTGGCGCTTAAATCACGTCTTCCTCTAAATTATTTACTAGTTAGTTCGCGCCCCGAGGTCAGATGGCAGCATCTACTGGAGCCAACCTCACTTAATGCCTTTCGACGTAATCCAACCAAGTGTAATGGGCTAATCGGGCTTAGCCCCGTTCAATTATAAGATACGAATGTTTGTTAGTACAAGCAAGTCGTTAAGAGTTAATAAATGACAATCTTGTGTTAAATGCTACGCCCATAACGTATGTTTATTTGTTTACATACCGACTTCACCAACCTTGGCTGCAAGCGGAATGCCCCACTGGAATAAACAACACCTGAGAAATGACCGACCGCGGCCGCAAGGGAGAGCTCCGCGTTCAACAACGAATACGAGGCAACTGAAAGCAACATGAACGCTGTTGGCCTGCTCAACTCGGGGTTCTGGAAAATTGTGGAAGCTTCCCCCTCCACTCCAGTCTGACCACTCAATCACGTGAAGTCTTCATGCTATATATTCGCTGGCCCGCTTCGAAGAAAACCACAGAACACGCCGGGACCGAACCGGCACCGTTGTCTTGCAACACGCTCTCGTCGATTCCAGTAAATAAACATTTCAACGTGCACATACAGTTTGGGGAATGGATCCTCTGGATAGGAGGAAGCCGCTATAGCAGCGATACTACATGGCAGGATGAATACCATCAGTCGAAAGGCTAAGATTAGGATAAGTCGACTACATGACAGGTTTTTTTTATTAGGACAAATTGTTAGTTAGGAATAGGAAATATTCATGGTCTGTCTTGGGGCGTTATAAGTATGCTTTGTTAGTCTAGTTTTGTGTCATCTCTTTCTAGAGAACAAATTGTAAATAGTATTCAGAGTTTTGTCTACTTGCTCTAGAGAACAAGTTGTAAATAGTATTTGTTTAATTCCGCGCTTCTCGCGTTTCCGTGACTGAGCCGCATGGGCCAGCCACTAGACATTACGGTGATAATAACGACACACACCATGTGTCCATTCATGTAACAAAGAGGTAGCTTGCCCGGGAAAGCGACAGTCCAAGTTAAATGGAGGCCAGGTTTTATACCTTGTTAGGTTTATTGATGAATCACAAAAACTTGTGTTTGGTAGTTAACCTGTGGGCCGCTCTTGCTGCTCAAGATTGGCCCGTGATTTATTTGAGTTTCAATAGTTGCCTTGCTCCTTTTGGGGGCATACAACTCTTCAGTAGCTTCTGCCCCTCTGGCTCGACTGGAGTTGTCACTGAGTGCTTGGTCATGTACAATGAGGTCGATCGCCCTCTAGGTTCCAAAATTGTGGCACGCGTTATCGACCGGGCATGGCCCGTAGTATTTGAGGTATTTATGAATTGTTCGTACCTCTTTGGAGGTGTTTTGTACTGTACCCAAGGTCCTCTCATGTAACTGTACTGAAGCTTGCCCTATATAAGCAATTATTGTGCTTTCACAGCCGAAGTTCATTCATGGTAGAACTACTAGTAAAGTAACTCAATTGTCCGAGTTATTTCTTCTGGCGCTTCACGCCTCACGCCAGCTGGCTTTGGCAAAGCTACCTCCTACTGTATTTACTTATTATACATTGTTTTTAAGGAGATTACGTGCAAAATATTGTCTATGTCTGGTGAACTATTAAATTGCATTTACTTTAATCACCTCTTTCTTTCATTTATTTCATAAATGTTTTCACTTACCCTATGTAAAATGTGCACCCCGTAGAGGTGGTGCACAAGTTAAGATCTTTTAGAGTAATTTCCTGTTCAAGAATGTTCTACACGCAGTAGGTTTTTTTTTAGTTTGTAGGTGTGTAATTCACCGTTAGAAAATGTCCCTTCGAGAAGCTTCTATTGAGCTCAGATATATACAGTGATTTTGAAATTTCTCTTTACTGTGAAATCAGTCGTGGTCACAGACAGACATGTGTTCGGTCTTGAATGGACGTGTTTTAAGCGCTCGGTGATAATTAGTTGCTAGGCCCTCGACATGATCGTATTTCGATTTAAATATTAACACAAATATGTTTTTCTTATAATTGAATAAATTGTCATCAAATTTTATGTGACGTGTGATCATTTTTAAGTTTAATGATAAGACGAAAGTGGCATTATAAGCAAAGCACACAGTTGCGCAACAGAAATGACGACTTGCTGTGGGGCATAATATAATCTATAATAAAGGGCTTCCAACTGAAGAGCTATTAAATGATTATATAACAATTGGCGTTCCAACGTGGTGCATTTATCTTGGACGAAAGTTAGGTAATATAACAAATGGCGACACAACGTGGGGCTTGATACGTAACTAGTAACACTTGCTATAAATGAATAACATAACAGCCCCAACTGTCTACTACTTGTTTCTTTATATTTTATTATTTTATTATAAATTTCAATATTGTTTACTTAACTAGCTTCTTGAATTAATTCGTTATTATTTTATATAATTATGACATTTTTCTGTATTAATCTATTTTTGTGAGGGTGGTATATTTTGTTCTATTGTGTTTTTGTTCAGTACATCAAGTATTTCTTTCAAAGGTGGACGTGCCTCACAACTCTCTTCACTACCACTCATTAGCACTCATTTTAATAACATATCTTTCTCTGACCCAACAACAAAATACATACGTGTGATTCTTCAAGCACACCATCGCAACACCCAGGTAGACCTACTGGGAAAACAACGTTCCAAGTGATCCTCTCCACCAGGTAGACCTACTGGGAAAACAACGTTCCAAGTGATCCTCTCCACCAGGTAGACCTACTGGGAAAACAACGTTCCAAGTGATCCTCTCCACCAGGTAGGCCTACTGGGAAAACAACGTTCCAAGTGATCCTCTCCACCAGGTAGACCTACTGGGAAAACAACGTTCCAAGTGATCCTCTCCACCAGGTAGCCTACTGGGAAAACAACGTTCCAAGTGATCCTCTCCACCAGGTAGGCCTACTGGGAAAACAACGTTCCAAGTGATCCTCTCCACCAGGTAGGCCTACTGGGAAAACAACGTTCCAAGTGATCCTCTCCACCAGGTAGGCCTACTGGTAAAACAACGTTCCAAGTGATCCTCTCCACCAGGTAGCCTACTGGGAAAACAACGTTCCAAGTGATCCTCTCCACCAGGTAGGCCTACTGGTAAAACAACGTTCCAAGTGATCCTCTCCACCAGGTAGGCCTACTGGGAAAACAACGTTCCAAGTGATCCTCTCCACCAGGTAGGCCTACTGGGAAAACAACGTTCCAAGTGATCCTCTCCACCAGGTAGGGTCGCATCAAGCGCCTGCTTTCATTATCACTCTTTAATTATCTTTTTATCGCTCAACTCCCAATAAGTGATGAAACGGGAAGGAAGAGGTGTGTACACCACTTAGTGAGAAGTAATAGGGAAGCTGCAATTTTAAAATCGTTTGACAAAAAACCTGTTTTTGTAGCCTCGTTTTCTGAAGCCTCTCAACCTGAATTTATTTGCACCCATTGGTGCAAAAAGGAATTAAAAATATGTTTCAATTCAAAGGCCTACAACAATAAAATATAAACTGAGGTGGGTGGAATAGATATTTTTTGTTGATCGAATCAAAGCATACTACATAATTGAGACACATACTCGAAAGTGGACAGTAAGAATGATTATGCACATGATCTACTTTGCCTCATCAGCAGGTTTGATTGAAATGCGGCGCAACGAAACATTGTTTATTGTTCCTAAAAAGGACAAATCAGAAAATGTATATCTTAGAATGTCTTTGCCTGAAAGAATTTTGCACTCCATGTCTGTTGAAAACATGCAAGACAATGATGCGAATGATGTAGAATTAGTGACATGTACGCCTGCATCTAAGAGGAAGACACAGACTTTCTCACTCCATTGTCTAAAAATGAAGATATTTACTCAAAACTTGCTATATATGTCTAACGAAATAATATACACTAGCAAACCCGAGCACGAATTGCGCCATACTTACGTAAACATTTTTTTACTCCCGGTTTAAAATTTTATAATTTTATTTATGAAAGAATTAAAGTCCTCATTTGTATATTTGGACCAATAAAAAAGATCGCTATTGGGTCCACAAGGGTCAATACTTCGTATTAAAATTACGAATTCCGATTAAAATTTTCGACATTTTATTGCAGCACCAAAGCATCAGTTGAGAGCGGGAGGAAACCCAACAACAACAGTTTAGGGTAAATTCCGAGGAAGATTGATTTCGCAATCAAGGTTACCAACCCAACGCCCGCTGAGCTAGAAGGTACGCCACACGCCCTGGAACCTTCTTCTGAATCAGACTCCATCATTTACGAACTGTCTAAACCAGAAACCGCATCGCCGATCAAGAAACCGACTAAATCAGACGACGAGGCACGCTAGGGTTTCGGATCACCCTCATCGGTGGCCACACCAGAAATCCTAGACCATCCAGATTTCGGCTACGTGACACGGCTATAGAGCGAAGCCCCTAGGAAAATATACAGCCAGAGACGTCCAAGGAAAACATAGAACATGACGGACGCCCAATCAATGGCACTTCAGCTATAAACACTACAGGAATCCATGACAGCGATGGAAGAACGCTTCCAACAGATTGCCAACATGTTTGGGTCAACAAGTCCGGATGCACCAACCCTCAGTGCTGTGGCAGCAAATCCTTCTACAAGTGCAGCCCCACCGATGTCTACGCCAGCATCGACGGACAAAGCCTGGGAATCCCTGGGCTCGTTTAACACTCCGACACTTGTCGCCACCAGAGAAAATGCTCTGAAGCTATCACTGGCCATGAAGGCCAAAGATTTGGAACTGCCCCCTTGGCGGGATGCACACGAGGTTAAATTCCCAGTGGGGCTCATAGAAGAATACCTTGGAATGCCTCCACTGGCCCAGCAACGTCCACTGCCCCAGCTGAACCTAGTGTTTATCGCAGTGACGAGATCCTGGAGTGAGGCAATCGTGGCAACGGGAGATGCCACGTCAGCGGCTATATATCCACCGGAATATCAGCCACCTCCTCCACCCCAGATCATCTACCGAGACCGGCCTCAGACGAGAGCCCCTCGAGGAATAGGGACGAACAAGAACCAGAAGTGACAAACTGGTAGACCCGACTTCACTTGGAGCTACGAGTCCCGTGGGTCTTCGGTCGCAACTAACCTAGATGGAGGTAGCCAGAGATTGTATGAGAGAGGCACTAGACCTAACCAGCTGGAGGTAGCCAGAGATTGTATGAGAGAGGCACTAGACCTAACCAGCTGGAGGTAGCCAGAGATTGTAGGAGAGAGACACTAGACCTAACCAGCTGGAGGTAGCCAGAGATTGTAGGAGAGAGGCACTAGACCTAACCAGCTGGAGGTAGCCAGAGATTGTAGGAGAGAGGCAATAGACCTAACCAGCTGGAGGTAGCCAGAGATTGTAGGAGAGAGGCAATAGACCTAACCTAGATGGAGGTAGCCAGAGATTGTATGAGAGAGACACTAGACCTAACCAGCTGGAGGTAGCCAGAGATTGTAGGAGAGAGGCACTAGACCTAACCAGCTGGAGGTAGCCAGAGATTGTATGAGAGAGGCACTAGACCTAACCAGCTGGAGGTAGCCAGAGATTGGAGGAGAGAGGCAATAGACCTAACCAGCTGGAGGTAGCCAGAGATTGGAGGAGAGAGTCACTAGACCTAACCAGCTGGAGGTAGCCAGAGATTGTAGGAGAGAGGCAATAGACCTAACCTAGATGGAGGTAGCCAGAGATTGTATGAGAGAGACACTAGACCTAACCAGCTGGAGGTAGCCAGAGATTGTAGGAGAGAGGCACTAGACCTAACCAGCTGGAGGTAGCCAGAGATTGTATGAGAGAGACACTAGACCTAACCAGCTGGAGGTAGCCAGAGATTGTAGGAGAGAGGCACTAGACCTAACCAGCTGGAGGTAGCCAGAGATTGTAGGAGAGAGGCACTAGACCTAACCAGCTGGAGGTAGCCAGAGATTGGAGGAGAGAGGCAATAGACCTAACCAGCTGGAGGTAGCCAGAGATTGGAGGAGAGAGGCACTAGACCTAACCAGCTGGAGGTAGCCAGAGATTGGAGGAGAGAGGCAATAGACCTAACCAGCTGGAGGTAGCCAGAGATTGGAGGAGAGAGGCAATAGACCTAACCAGCTGGAGGTAGCCAGAGATTGGAGGAGAGAGGCAATAGACCTAACCAGCTGGAGGTAGCCAGAGATTGGAGGAGAGAGGCAATAGACCTAACCAGCTGGAGGTAGCCAGAGATTGGAGGAGAGAGGCAATAGACCTAACCAGCTGGAGGTAGCCAGAGATTGGAGGAGAGAGGCAATAGACCTAACCAGCTGGAGGTAGCCAGAGATTGGAGGAGAGAGGCAATAGACCTAACCAGCTGGAGGTAGCCAGAGATTGGAGGAGAGAGGCAATAGACCTAACCAGCTGGAGGTAGCCAGAGATTGTATGAGAGAGGCACTAGACCTAACCAGCTGGAGGTAGTCAGAGATTGGAGGAGAGAGGCACCAGACCTAACCAGCTGGAGGTAGCCAGAGATTGGAGGAGAGAGGCAATAGACCTAACCAGCTGGAGGTAGCCAGAGATTGGAGGAGAGAGGCACTTGACCTAACCAGCTGGAGGTAGCCAGAGATTGGAGGAGAGAGGCACTAGACCTAACCAGCTGGAGGTAGCCAGAGATTGGAGGAGACAGGCAATAGACCTAACCAGCTGGAGGTAGCCAGAGATTGGAGGAGAGAGGCACTAGACCTAACCAGCTGGAGGTAGCCAGAGATTGGAGGAGAGAGGCACTTGACCTAACCAGCTGGAGGTAGCCAGAGATTGGAGGAGAGAGGCACTAGACCTAACCAGCTGGAGGTAGCCAGAGATTGGAGGAGACAGGCAATAGACCTAACCAGCTGGAGGTAGCCAGAGATTGGAGGAGAGAGGCACTAGACCTAACCAGCTGGAGGTAGCCAGAGATTGGAGGAGAGAGGCAATAGACCTAACCAGCTGGAGGTAGACAAGTATTGTAGAAAGACTCAAGAGAGAGATTTAAGTAATTAATCAAAATAAAATCAAGTAGGAAATATCAGGTTTAAATAACAAAATAATATTGTCATTGTAAGTGAAGAAGGTATAAAATTCTCTAAACAAGTGAAACACGGAATCGGAAACCGGTTTTTAAATGACGTCAAATTGTTTGTTCGATATAATATTTATTTTAAAAATAAATTTCCATTTTATACAGAGAGATCAATTTTTAATAGCTGACAAAATTGATCCTATGGATAAAATCATATAAATTTTAAACCAAGATTAATATATGAGTAAAATATTTACGACTGTGTGAAATCTGAACGAAAACTCCAGTACTAAATGAAAACTTTATACGGGGTAAGCGGGGGGACAAACATGATACAAAAAGTTGCTTTCCCAGTGTTAACCCCCCCCCCCCCCCCCCATGGTACTCTTATTATAGGTCACCTGTAGAATATGAAAAGAGAAGGTTGTTAATACTTACTAGTGGAGAGATATGGAACTTAACTCTTGAGTTGTCAGGATTGTCAAGTCTGGAAGGTCTTCTTCCCTACCAGAATAATTCTGATAGGAAAACAACCTCCCATACTTGGATTTCTAATATAATAAACGCATAAGTCCAAAATTTGTTGTTTGGCGTAGACTTTTTAACATTGCTTGGTGACTTCTATAATATATCATACATTCAACGGTAAGATTACGGCCAACGATTGAAGTGGCACTTGCCGACAAGGGCGGGCTGTGATTGGCCCACGTGACTCCCACGCTTGCCAACTACACTGACAGCAAGCAGACTGCTAGGCTCTTATGGGAAAAATATTTCTTTCGAGACATTTTCACTCATTACTCGAAATTACGCTAAAATATTTTTCTTTTGGATGTAGAGCGCGTTGATAAAAGAATGTATGATTCCACTCAATACCTTCTGGACCAAAAAAATTAAAAAAGAAAAAGAGGTTTGCTCAATCGAAAATCAAGAGTGAATTAGTAACCGGATAAAACTTCAGGGTTTCGCATGTCAGTTCTTTTTGATTTTGGATTTGTGTTTAGTAGCCCTAATTAATCATACATCAATGTGTTTTATTATTTTTTGATTTTTATGTAGTGATAAGATATCAATAAACTGGTATTAAATTTAAATAGCCTCAACCAGTACATTAAACTTAAAAACAAAATCGTGTGTTATAAGTTGAAATAAGTTAAATATTCACGATATTTAAAATAAATATATTACAATGATAGTTCCTCAGCTCAATTTACTTGTTGACTTAAATAAATAAGTTATCATATCAAACAAATCACTTCGAAAACATGTTTAAGTCACTTCAAATAATGTTCATAAAGCTCTAACGTCTAAATCAAATTGATCCGAAAAAGAGGGAATATTTTTCTCGGACGTTCAAACAACATTGA
Organism: Timema podura; assembly: GCA_033556935.1. Classification (NCBI taxonomy): domain Eukaryota; kingdom Metazoa; phylum Arthropoda; class Insecta; order Phasmatodea; family Timematidae; genus Timema; species Timema podura. The sequence goes on from JAVRXN010000012.1 coordinate 3,736,530, forward strand.
CGGCCAAACTTAATTTATTATTAACTTATCAGGAGAATAGGCCTAGGCTATGAAATACATTATAAAATTATTATCTTGTGAATAGTGATCTTTAAAAGAACTAAACAATCAACATAATGTCTTAAATAGTTAACTACAATAATAATATTAAAGCAACATAAACAAAGTGTAAGAATTAGATTTTACTGTTGAATAAAATGTATTTATTTTGCATTTTCACGCAAAAAAGCTCATCTATTATTGAGCTTCAAGTTAAAACATAACGATCTAATGAAGTTTTTTAAACACATGATCAATTTGGGATATTAATCATCATCATCATTGCTCCATATTTCAGGGTTGAAAATTGGTGGCCTATTAAAGACATTTCTAGGCAGGGTGATACTTGCGGTTGTTTTCTATCGCCTTCTGCGGTTTGGAGGTGAATGGACAACAAATATATCCTAATCTGAACCCAGGAAGGGAACGTTTCCACTACAGAAAAACCCCCAAACCATCCGGGGATCGACACCGGTACCCTTGGACTTTCAGACAAATACGCTGACCACCAGACCACAGAGCTGGTCGGGAGATGAATAGGTCAACCTTATTAATATAAACTAAACATAGTTTCGATTCTAATTAGTACTAATATTTTTAACAACGATATCACAAATTATTCTTAAAAAATGCTTTCGTGATATTACAAATTTATTTTTTACATTCAATAATGTGTTTTTATAAATATTGAACTGTTTATGTCATTGATCAAAATGTCAATGTATTTAAGATTTAGTAAATGTATATTTCTTATCATACTCAATATTAACCCAAACCAAATAATATACTGTCTAGGATTTTTTTTAAAGTATGTTAATTTTTTAAGATGGTCAATCACGTACAACCAACCATATATAAACAAGTGGATCTATATCCAATAATGTAATGTTCAGTATAATAATTTATAAACAAATGTTTTATATAACTCCCAACGCTTCTTTGCTGCCACCTACCAAGCCATTGACCAACTATTTGAAACCTCGTTTGCTATGTTTCAATCCTTAGCTAATAGGTCGCAAGGAGGTTTCGAGGTTTTGAATAGTGGTGCTTATAGATCATAGATGGTAGGCGCTACATGATAATTACATAATACAAAAATGAGTTCCAGCGTTGTCATACAAACTATCAGTCTTGCTTTAAAATACAATTTTTAAAACTTTACTTTTTAAGCCATAGAATCTAAAATATTATGTGAGTACTTGGCACAATTTTAAAAAGTGTATAGTAAATAGTGATTTAATGATTTCAAATCATTACACTTACAGTTATGATGGGGAAACTTGTTATTTTAATGCTTTTGTGTACTATTAAGCTAAAGTAACTAACGTATGGGGCTGAAATTTAGTATAACTAGACTTTCATATGAGGTGTACATAATGAAATGTTTATAAAATCAATACTTTTATTTTAATTTTACTAATATTAGCAATAGGTATTGGTTCTAATATTATTAATTTTTTTATATTTTATTTCGTACACCTCATGTTTATATGAACTAAATTTCAGCCCCATACATTTATTAATTTACCAAAACAATGGTACGCAAAAATAATAAAATAGCGAGCTTGACCCCTTAGAACTCGCGTACCGTAGTGTGATGATTTAAAATCAACGAATCTCTAATAATAGCTTATAATTAATTATGCACTTGTTAAAACTGTGAAATAAAATTTTGACGGTCGAATGACTTGAATGCGATTCAAATAGATCGAATTTGACAATATTTATGTCTCCCACATTTGCTATTTTTCTATAAATCAAGTTTTGAAATATTCTCGTTGTTTTAGACAATATTGAATTACTAAATTATTATTTTTTACACGTTTGAACACTTTCACGCTACAAACAACTTGTGAAAGTGTTTTGCGTTAATTTTATGTGCGGTTGAAGATCTTGTTTTATTACATACACACACACACACGCGCGCGCGCACACACACACACACAAACAATGTTATAAAGTTCCGTACTATTTCCCTTTATGTCCACTGTCCACACACATTGCATAGTTAATAATATAGCTTGATCAGGATGGAAAAAGTCAAATATTTAAAATTAAAAGATTATAGCTTTTGTCCATGATTACCGCACCACTTCAATTGATGGATACTATCTTTAGATAATAAATGTTTTGATACTTATCAATTAGTTTAATATAATATATTATTTTCTTTGATAAATTCACCTTTTAATCGGTAACGATACTTCTATATGTGTTATACTTTTTATTGCTTGACCCTGTTAGTAATTTGTGTAAATTTAGGTAGAAAAATGAGTCGAGACAATATTCTCTCCATTGCAACAAAACTAAAATGTAAAACTCTCTAATAATTATTGTAGACTTGGCAGCCCTGCGTCTCGTGTCCACTTCTCAAGGTAGGAAAGTTGCATGAAGGTCGTCAGATGTTTGAAACATCAGTCAATCAACCGCGCGTGTTGTGTTGTGTTTTACTAGATAATGTAGTCAACTTCTACTGTGACCTACAAACATAAATATTTGACAGGTAAGTTTGTGAACAAAGAGATTGTTGTTTATTAGGATAGTTTTCGCATTTATTGCATGTGACTTGTAACAATTATTTCAAAGTGAGCAATCCAATATAATGTGACAGATCGATCACAAAAGCCGCTGAGGTCGTCAAAGCCTTTCCTCTGGCAATAGTATGCTCTACTGCCCATCACGGGGGATTGGGGTTCAAATCACTGGAAAGAATCCCACTCCCCTTTCCCTCGACATTATATATTATATAATATATAATATATATATATATAATTAATTAATATACCTGGTATTCTTGAATATAAAGATTAAAAGGGCCTTGCATCAAATTCCAAGTAGTTTCTAGAGTCATTTAATTTTTTTTAAACTCCAGGCTAAGATTTTAGTCTTTGATTAGCGACCAAGACCATTCTAAGCTTATAGGAACATGTAATTTTCAAAAATTTGTCGGGAGAGGGCCATTCCAAAGAGATTCTAGAGAAATCTTATTTTAAAAAAAATTGTCGGCGGAAGACCACTTCAAATAATTCTAGAGGCATCTAATTCTCAAAACAATCCAGACGAGAATCTCTCCAAATATATTGTTGAGAAATACAATTTTAAACATTTGTCGATGTATACTTTCTCCTCGTCAATGAGCTAGCCATTCACGATGCAAGCAACTTACCGGGGGGGGGGGGGGAAGTTTTAAAATATGAATTCAACCTATATTTCATAGTAGTTCAATTCACTGGTTAATTTGTGACAAGTACCATCATGATTTCAGTACACATTTATTGGTATGGTACGTCATACTCGTCCCAATTTAGTTTTTTTTTTAAATTTGTTATGGTACAATATTTTGATATTTTATTAACTTTATTACACGCACAAGAGTACGTAGAATCGAATAACACCAAGATCTATGTATTTTAAAACTCTTAATAAATATTATACATAGACAAAATTCGACAAAAAATCACCTGCGGAATGTAAATATTGACGATTGTAACTTTCCCATGGTCCTGTACGCGATATCCAGTGATCCTGCACGCCAAAACGGCTATGACGTCATCAAATAATACGTAATATTCGCGATTAACTATTATAGAAGTAAATATTGCTTTTCTCTGTTTGGAATTATTATTGGAAATTTAATCACAAGAAACGAAAGGCGCATTCCAAGCCACCTCATTCTTTTTCGGTAACTAGCCAGCCGACATGAGCCGAATCTACCCGAGAATAAATGAAAGCATTTAGGAGAAAGAAGAAAAACCAGCAGAAGTTTTGTTTCCGAAATTGCGGGAGTTTCGAATCTTTGATTAAAGACGTGTATAAAAAGAATTCTCTTACTATTAACTTTCAGACATTTCATCTATCAATTTTTTCTCTTCCTTATTCTATTCCTTTCCCCAATTTTTCATGTTTTAGTGACTTTTCTTGGATCTGTGATTTTCTAACTAAGTTACACTATTCATGTCCAAACTAGAACCATTTTCTTCAAATTTGCCAGGAGAAAGGGAATTAGAACATTGTTGTTTTATGAGATGAACTTTTTATTTTAGGTTTATTTATTATGTACGTGCAAATCTGTGTTCCAGTGAATCTATTTTCAAGAAATAAAAGGTGAAATGTCATCAACAAGAAATTAAATAGCATGAAAGATAAAACACTTTTTGAAGTTCCACTATGAAAGTTTGTGGCAATAACTTTTCAGTATTTTTGAGTTAGACTATTACAAATTAATCACTTTTTTTAGAAAGAACCAGCAGATTTTTTTAGATGGCGATATGGTTTCAAATATTATCCTTATTGTATTTCACCACATTTTAATCGTCTACTTCTCCATCTTTAAACCATTATAAAACGCTCAACATGATATTAAATAAATTAATAAAGTTTATTTTAAATATTATTTCCCCCAGAACTGCAAAGTTATAATAATTTAAATAGTTTTATAAATACTATTTTTCTAAAATAATACTAAACCAATGATGTTTTAATTTGCAGCTATACATAAAACCTAACATTTTAGTATTTTATTTTAATTCTTTTTTTTATACGTAACTGACTAAATATATTTAATGTATTTCGAATTCCGATCTTTGTCTCATCAAATATTGTAATATTTATAACAGGTCTGTATTTTATTTAAAATGATTTTGTTTATAGCACTTAGTTTTGTACCTACACAGATACCCCCAGCCAGGTTCACTGCCATCATAAGTTAAGACTAGACAATGATTTCAACATTATTTATTGTATTGCTTCCTTGTACTCCTTTTCCTGTGCAAATTGAAGTATTCCTTTTACCCTAGTTAGTTTCATCGTGCAAAGATGTCAGCCAGAGTTTTAACGTGTTTATTTGACCAGGTAAGAATTGAGGTTGCCTTCTAGCGCTGATATCTGGTGGTCCCGGGATTAGAAAGTTTCGTGCAGACGCTCAGCAATGGTAATTCATTTAAGGTGATTCGTCCAGCAAGCTTCTCCTAGAATGAATAGACTATAACATTTTGACAGGGAATTTTTAACATGGTTGAAAGGGGGGTGTTGTGTTGTAAAGGGGGTTGGGCAGGTGGAGTGGGAAAGTAAGCTGGGATTGCCAGCTCTTTGTTCACAACAGGGTTGTCATATCAGTACCTCTTTTTTCTGCTAAGGAACTTCTCTGTTATTTAATAATTTAGAACATGAATGGTCACTGCATGGCTCACCCGGGAGTTGTGGTCTTGAGTTTGAATCCTGGTTACTAAGATTCATAGAATATTAATAATTTAAAATAATGAGCTTAATACACGTGTAACAAAGTATTTATTGTACCGAATACTATTAGGCCTATATTTACAAAATGTGTTCTTAGAAGAAAAAAATAAAATGTATTACTAGGAAATTTAATGAAATAATTTGAGCGGTGAAAGCTTAAGAGTTCTTTTATTATTCTTTTAGCACCGAGTTCTTACTATCCGTTCGCGGTATACTCACATATACTAATTACGCTTATTAGTTAGGAATTAGGAAAGCTGAATTTAGAGGAAGTGCACTCGCATTTGCGTAGAGAGATTGGGAAACGATTTATAATAAAACTACCCTCTGTACACCTGACCGAAATCGAACCCTGATCTCCCTGTCTTTAACGATCTAGTCTACGAGAGTAACGCCTTAGAGATCATGATGGACTGGAACAGGTTTTAGAGTTCTTTATTTGTAGTAACAAAAATTATTACTTTTCGTTGTTATTATTATAATAATTAACAGAGCTCATGATTGGCATCTTACAAACCGGCCAAAAAGCTGTAAAAATGTTTGAATACCACGTAGGTCAAGTGGCCTACAAGACTAGGACCAACTGGTCGAAAAGCTTATGCATAAGAAGGCAAAGTGATCGACAGCCAACTGGTTGAACAAATAAATAAAAATATCTCGTGTCAAGTGATCGACACGTTTAGGACCATATGATAAGTTATACAACTGTTTGACTTGAGAGGACCTACTGGTATACAAAAGTCGAGATGGATTGATCAATTGACCGACAAGTTAATACATTACAAACAACGTGTTCGACAACAAAATCGTAAACGGAGAATAACAATTAAAGTCTATGAAATATTATTTTTTAATAAAATTTAAAACTTTAATAAATACCCACATTTGTGGTCACATGGTCTAATGCGTTATTCGCATTCCTTATTCTGCGTATAGCTCAAACGAGGAGTGAGAAGCTAAGGGAAAAAAACACAATTTAGTGGATTTTTTTTATCACCGCGTCATACTATCCGTTCAGTTATACGCTAATTTTGTGGATTAAAATCAATATTAGTATGGCATTAATTTTCTAAGTTGGTCTTTTTGGGTTAACCAGTTGGCTGTTGATCATTTTGTCCGCATATGCCTGAGTTCAACCAGTTGGTACAAGTCATGTCCTACTCGTGTAACCAGGCCCGGACATCAAACATAGTAGATTATGAACCAGTGGTAACAAGGCGCCGGGACATCAAATAATGGAATTATGAACCACTAGTAACTAGGCCCGGGACATAAGCAATAGAATATTATTAACCACTGGTAACAAGGCCCCGGGACATTAAACAATAGTATTATGAACCAGTGGTAACAAGGCGCCGGGACATCAAATAATGGAATATTATGAACCACTAGTAACCAGGCCCCGGGACATAAAGCAATAGAATATTATTAACCACTGGTAACAAGGCCCCGGGACATTAAACAATAGTAGATTATGAACCAGTGGTAACAAGGCGCCGGGACATCAAATAATGGAATATTATGAACCACTAGTAACAAGGACCCGGGACATAAAAAAAATAAAATATTATGAACCAATGGTAGCCAGGTATCGGGATATCAAATAATGGAATATTTTCAACCACTGGTAACCAGGCCCCGGGACATAAAGCAATAGAATATTATTAACCACTGGTAACAAGGCCCCGGGACATCAAATAATGGAGTATTATCAACCACTGGTAACTAGGCCCCGGAACAACAAACAACAATGGGTTCCGAGTTGAAGCTGTAATTCAAACTAAGATTCTTAGTGGATAAGTTGGATGTCTGATTTAGACTGATGTTAATAGGAAGATCATTATTTGACATCTATAAAAGTTACTAGAAATGGGGTCACTAATTCATACGTCAAATCATGTACCTTAGATAAAGGCCTATACTATAATATTTACATAAGTTATAGTCTGAACTGACTAAACTTACTACACTTTTATATCGTCAGAGCGCGTGGATATAATATCATGAGCGTGGGACGAATCTTGGATAGCTCAGTGCTAGAACATTGACGCGCTAAGATCCCGGGTCCAATTTTACTCTAATGTCAAGGTGTCATTTTTCAACAAATTTAAATAAATTAAATTGTATTCTCCTCCATACAGACATTCCCGTAATTAAAATGATTTTGCAGCTTGTGTGTTGATATTCATTAGTAATTATTTAAAGGAAGCCGTAATTCAAACCAAAACTCTTTGTGGTGAATTTAAATATATGATATAGTTCCATACCAACTCCAACAAGTAGGGAGCTATAATGTATTTAGAAAATTATATATATATATATATAAAATACCTTTGTTATGAGTTTATTACGTACCTAAGACCGTAGCTAGCCAATAATTTCAAGGGTGGGGGGTGTTTGATAGACACATCCCCCAATTGCCGGAAGCTAGAATTTAAAAAAATGATAAACAGTTCTAGAATCTATTTGAAGGGGGTTTTTTTTGCAACTTAACCTCCTAACTGCCAGAGGCTAGGACAATTTTAATTAAAACTTACTAAATACCCTAACCACTAGCTCTAGAAAGCTATCTGAAGTGTTTTTTTTGGGAAAATAGCATCATAGCTGCTGAAGGCTAGGAAAAATTCTACATATTAAACACCTCTAGAAGCTATCTGAAGTGTTTTTTTGGGCAAAATAACCCCCTAACTGCCAGAGCTAAGGACAAATTCTAAATATTAAACACCTCTAGAAGCTTTCTGAAGTGTTTTTTATGGCTACACAGCTCCCTAATTTGTACTTGTATCTTAATTTTGATATTGTTTGAACCATAAATAAAGCATATATATATTTTTGTTCATAAAATTTCTGGAAGGGTTTGAACCCCCAAACACCCTTCCACACCCCCACGGCCTTGTACTTACCTGAAAACATCGTAGATCAAATCTTTCATTGTTTTAAGTTTATATCGATTCTTGTTCGATTTCGCCTTTTTGTTTCATTTCTTGGGGTTGATGCACGTTGCTTTTTAGGGTTGAACTTAGCCATGTTCAATAAGCAGGCAAAATTATGATTTTTTTTAAATAAAATGCCTAAAGGAATGCAGTACTCATGTGACGTTAGATATATTTTCAAAACTTTTAAGATTTTATATACTTTTTAATGTTCAATTTACAAGCAGTAATAAAAGTGAAACTCATATATTTTTATTCATTCATGAAGTTAATTATAATATTCAGATAAACAATAGGTTTAAAATTATTACGCGCTTTGATGTACCAAGAGATGAGTTCCTTTGACACTTTGAGTTGAAGAATAAAACTAACACAGAAAAAATACTATCAGAGTGCCAAATTACTAGAGGAAGGAAAAAGAGACAAAATAAATGTCACAACTCGTCACTCAGGTAGTAAGACGTGGGGTGAGTCATTAGTCGGAGACTGGGGTAGCCCGACCTTCCTTGGTCGGTTGGTCTGTGTTATTGGTATGTACAGCCAAAGCAAGAAGTTTCAGGAAATGGACATGGCCAATTTACGTTTGCATTGATCAACGCCGCACAATTAATAAAGTAAAAGAGTAGAGTTGGACTAATAAACCAAACAAATTTGAAATAACTACATTATGTACTACAAAATGATATAAAATCAAAGTATCGGGGTATAAAACGAAAAGTACTTATATAAGATCAAAAATTATTTAATTTTACAACTATTTAATAGGTTATAAATTAAAAACTAATTTTATTTAAAATATCGTAAGTACTTCATTGCATACACTTCATATGCATGCCTAGCTAGAATAAATAGAATCCCCATACATTAACTACTTTACCTTAAAATTAGTACGTAAAATGGATAAAATAGTAAGTTTGACTACTTATAACTCGAGAACTGTAATGATTTGAAATCATTGAATCAATATTTATGGCTTATATTTATACACTTATTAAAATAATACAATAAAATTTTGATGGTCGAATGACCTTAATAAAAGAGTTTGGAAGTAGTCATAGTAGCAACAATAAACAAGTTTTATTAGACTACTACATGATACCCATTTAAAAATCAACGGCTTCATTTATGGTCGTGTAATGTGTCCCATTGTCATTTGTTGGGCAATGACCGCGGATGGGAATAATTATTTTATTGACCCTCAAAATCTAGAAGGCGCATTTAAAATAAAGATATAGCAGATCAAATATTTATTCCAATGAAAGTGTGAAACTGTTCCTCGATTGAAGGTTTAACTATAAACGACAATTTTTGTACAGAGGCCTACTTTTTAGTTTATTGGGAGACCCCATGTGAATTTTCTGTCCACCAGTATTACTACCCCCTCCTCCACTCTTTTGTATGGGACTACCAGCCTGCAATATTTCAGCTTCCTAGATCTTGCGGCCTTTGATATTTTCTCGACTTTGTTTGGAAACAAACATTTTGGAGACCCTCAAGGGAATATTTGGTCACCATGTATTCCTGCACCCTTTTGTGTTTGGGGCTACTTGCGTTCAAAATTTCAGTTTCCTAGGTCTTATAATAGTTTTTGCCTTGCCAGATTAACTGGTAGTTATCATATTGGAGATGTAGTTTTATCATTTACACAACACTATCAATATGATTTACCCTATTACTCCAACTTTTTGGACTGGTTCTTTTGTTTTTCAATTAGAATGTGTAGCTGTTAAGGTCATATGTACAGAAATTTTTTTTTTTTCACCATTCAAAAGAGTTTTCTTCTGTGAAATGTTACACACCATAAATATATTTTTATGTATTTTTTCTAACGAGCTATGAGGGTAAGAAACTTCCATTTTTACGTTTTCCAAATCAGGTTTTAGGCCACAGTTTTTGAAATAAAAATTTGAAAATTTAAATTTAGTATCTTTAATACTATACCTATTTGATAAAGCTGGGATTTTACCGTAGGTAGAAGCATACTTTATATATGTATACTTAAAGTTCTCTTAAAATCAACACAATTCAACAATTGTTTACTAATACTAATTAATCTATAAATATTAAATATTAGTATTCATACGATTTATAGATGTGTATACTTAAGATAAAATATATATTCAGATTTAAATATGAAACGATTTACTGAATAACTTGATTTCCGTATGACATTAAAATATGCACTGAAATTCCAAGTTGGCTCGCCAGATCAAAACTTTGTAGGGAAGTGTAGCTTAGTTGACAAGAACGGGTGATAGCGCCCGCCTCCACAGTTCGCGCAACACACAGCGCTACTCCAGCTGTATTATCACAGAAACCCAAGTAATCTGCCGTCCATGCGAGATTTCTGTTTGAACGATCATTCACAAGTTGTCTCTTGAAATAATTAGCCTCATGTTTTAGTGATATTTATCTTTATATCACTGCCGGAGTTATTTCATTATTGAAACATGTTGTAGTAATTTAAAGATTTGTGTTTTATTTGTGATCTCTGTGAACTGTAAAGAATATAATATATATATAATTATTAAAATAATAAACAATGGTTTCTTCCATTACAAACTGGAAAACGTCACTCTTTGAAATCGAGAATGAGCATAATGTATTATATGGGCAGATAGGCTTTATGTTTATTTTATATATTAAGGGTTTTCCAGAATCAGTAACACAGAATATACAATTTAATAAACAATAAATGGCTGTAAGCGATACCCAAGGCTTCAACACATCGCATATCAAGAATGATGAAGTAAATACTTAACATTTGAAAGCACTTTTTACAGACATTGTAAAATTAATCTTTTTCATGAAAAATAAATTAATTTAGGCTGTTTATAGTGTTTTAATTTCTTAGCTATTTGAACTAGTTTAGTCGTTATTTATGCAGAAAAAGGCATTATTTTATATAACTTAAATTGGCAAAACTTATTACCCTGAACACAACTTGTGAATGTGAGGATGCCAGGCCTCAACCGTGGTTCGGATTCCACGTTAAACTGTAGGTCTTCCATTTCATTTCACAATCACCCTAACATTACACATTAGCGTAAGTGCGTATAACCCGAATGGGTAGTAAGACGCGGTGCTAATAATAATAATACCCTGAATACATTAATAACATATAGTAAAAATTGTTTCATGATCTTCAATTTAGTGAAAACTGCAATTATTATTATCAATTAAATTATCTATGTTTTAATATTATTTATATTTTTAATTAGAGGTAAGAATATTTATACTGTCAGTCAGACTTAGATATTGGTTTATATAGAATTATCTGCACGATAAATTTTATGATCAATACATTTTAATTAACATTAAAATTTTGTGATTATCTACATTTTAAATATCTGGACGATTTCCTCAAATTTGTTAGGCATAGGCTATAGGTAAATATAATGTGTGCATAATGGTGATTATGAAAGCATTAATATATATATTCATTTTACCTTAAGTAGCAAACCCAAAAAGTCAAGTGGTTACAATTAAATTGATTATATTGTTCAAATGTTTGATAATTTTAGGAATACTGCAATTTTACACGGTTAAAAAGAATTATTGAATTCTAAGACCTATACAACATCCAGAAGAAGGGCGAGAATTGATCAAATAATAAATATTACACCCCTACCAGAAATCGAGCCCGAAACCTTTTGCACTGTAGACCATCCTGCTAGCAAGTGAGCTAACGTGTCGGGCTATGGTACTATCATTATATCACATGTATAGCCTATATTTTCTTACGTTCTCTCCCACAGCTGTAAAATTATTAATTGAATCGCCTCTTGAAAATATGCTTGATAAGAAATAGATTTTTTTTATCGCCTTAAAAATGGTATGAATGCAAGAATCTACGTTTAATCTGGCAATTTTTCCAGCCTTTTATATAGCTTACATTTTGGAAACTATTATATTTGAATATTTAGAATTTCTCTGTTAATCCCACCTATAAGGGTATAATCAGGTCAAGTTAGAAGTAGTCTATAATGATGTCCCAATCAGTGAGATATCCTGTTGGGTACCTAAACAATATAGGAAGGTATAGTGTTCATTATTTATATATTTCGAACTCACTTAGAGAGTAATTTTAGGCCCAAGTATGATATTATAGTAGTAATTGATGTTTGCATTTGCAAGTGTGTAAGCACTCTGAATTTACTTCAAATGAAAAATCGCTATTTACTATTGTAACGACAGTCTTTCTACCAATTTTTTTATTATTTTTTTGAAAATAAATAATGTAATGAAATAATTATTTTATTCACAAAGGAATGTCGTTTATTACATATGAGTCATAAAAAAATATGTGTGTGAAAGAGAAAGCACGATTTTTATTTGAATTAATTTAATCAAAATAACTAAAGCATTACTATCCAAAAAGATGTAGCTTATAAACTTATATATAATCGCTCTCTTATGATTTAGGAACTTTGAATTATTTAGTGTTTAGGTTTGGAGTTTTGAGTTATTCTAGGGTGCAAGGAGAAGGAAACAAATTTTTCTAGTAAATGCACCCTATTTACGTGGGGAGTGGATGGGGAAACTATAGAAAGAGAACTCATGTGGCAAGCCACCTAAAAATATGTAAAAATTATATATTTTTATTATTTGTATAGGTAAATTATTAATAAACCTAACTTTTATTTTTGTAAACTCGAGTTTATTGCTGCAAGTTCCTAGTAATTTTTTGAATAACATATTTTTGGCCTGATTCACCAACTGATTCAAGTCCTTATCGAAGTTTAGCTTTATATAATATATGCACACTTTGAAAAAATATATTATTATATGTCAAATGACTTGCACAAATGAACAACGTAATCATCAGTCTGGTTAAATTTTCTCACTCTCTCTCATATATATATATATATAATTAAGACTTATATAGGTGTATAAAACATATTTATCTTTATAATACGCTTTATCTCTATTGCAAAATCATTAGATGCCTGTTCTTGATTAGAATAAATAATATACATTTTGAGATGAGAATTTAGGCCCTAATATTTTTTTCTATTACAGAGAAGACATGTGATACGGAGTACATGTCCGGTGTGGAAGAACTCCCTCCCTCCCCAATTGATAACAATATTAGCTATAAGTATTCTGATGTTGAATGTACCGATTCAGAATTCCAAAGTTCTGAGCAAGGTGATAGTTGTGAGATTAATTCAATAGAAAATGAAGAATTTTGAGTTGTATAGGAAAGTGATGATGACATACCTAGATTATTGATGAGAACGATATCTCCGTCAAAAATAATATAACAGGAATGGATAGATATTTAATATTTTCTTAACCAAATGTAAATAGTCCCACCATTTGTACCATGGGTAGGTCCAACTGTGAAAAAAATATGTCCGCGGTTTGCCCCCGCCCCTCCCCCCAATTTAAAAATTCAAGTTTTTTTTTATTGCAATCGTTTGTTCTTCGCTTGTTCCGGATTGTTCCGCAAAATTTTCGTTTGTTCTGTTTTGATAGGCCCACAAATGATATGTTTACATTGGTGGGACCAACTTCACAGCAGCCCCCCCATTTTGGAAAAATTTACATTTTTATGGTTACAATCGTTTGTTCCGGATTGTATCGCAAAAAGGCTCGTTTGTTCCGCATTTGTTCTTGCACAAATGGGACATGAACTTCTGACATTTTATTTACTCGTGAGGGGCCAACTTCACGGTAGCCCCTCCACTTTGAAAAATCCATGTATTTACGATTGCATTCGTTTGTTTCGGGTTGTCCCACAAACATTTAGTTTGTTCCGTTTTGATAATCTCACAAATGATATGTTTACATTGGTAGTGCCAACTTACAATATCTCCCTCCCACTTTTGAAAATTGAAATTATTATGGTTGCGATCGTTTGTTCCAGATTGTTTGAAAAAAAAAACGTCTTGATACGTACCCAAAATTAATTATCATACTTTAACATTTGACATCCATGAATTCGCCCTTCTCCCCTTTTAAAAACTTTTTTTTATGATTACAATAGTTTTTTCTTCGCTAGTTCCGGATTGTTCCGCAAAAATCAGTTTTTCCGTTTTGATACGCTCACAAATGATATGTTTATTTTGGACCTCCATGAAGCTGCTTCACCGTCCTTTTCCCCTAATAACATTAAAAAAAAGTTATGATTGCAATAAGTTGTTCTTCGTTTGTTCCGGATTGTTCCGGAAAAAATAGTTTGATATGTTTTTATACGCCCATAAATTGTATGTTTACATTGCACGTCCATGAAGTTGACCCCTTCCCCCATCTTTTAAAAATTCATATTTTTATGATTGCAATTGTGTATTCTTAGTTTGTTCCGGATGGTTCCTTAAAATAAACGCACATTTCGTTTTGGCAGGAAAACACAAGATTTATTTATACCAGGAGCGTGGATTGACACCTTTATGGCAACTATATTCGCCACATGAACACATACAACTTTTAAAAATCGATATTTTATAATTTGCAATCAATAATTCGTTCTTGGTTCATTTTAGATTTCTTTTTGCGAAGATTTCCATTTATTCCTTTTGTAAAGCTTCGATAAATTTTTCTAGTAGTAGCTCTCTCACATTCTTTCAAAACTTGAACATTTTTTATTTAAAGTTTGTTGTTAGTTTGTTTGAGTTCCTTAACATGTTTATCTTCATTTTGTTCTGAATTTATTTAAAAAAAAATTGTTTATTTCATGTTGATAGTTTTAAAATTAATATATTTTTATCACTATGCTAAGCTCCATTTCCTTACCTCAACTAGATAAAATATAACAAAATTTGTATTTTTGGTTTTATAACTTTATTAGTTTGTTCCAGATTATTGTGCATTATATTTTAGTTAGTTAGTTCTTATATCTCTTACAAATGCTAAACAAACTAGTGTCACTAGTAATGATGGCCTTTTGTGTGTGCGACCTGTATGGTCACACAGAGCCCAAGTAAAGAATTGTCCCACACTTTGTATCAAAGTATGAAAAATATTGCCTTTGATTCACTTATTATGCACAAAAAAGCAATAAAAAGGCGGAGCAAGTCAGAAATACAAAATCTAGGGAGATCTTGGTCTACAACTTATTGCATGCCATAAAACTCATAGTAAAAAAAGTATTTTTATGGACCTCACTTCCTCCTAAGCTCCAAAATATTGGTTTCGTCTATTTGTGCAGTTGTGAAATTACCGAAAGATACACGAGATCTTACCTCCCTTTCTCCCTACCCCCTCAAGAGAGCTCATAACTAGGTTACCCTAAAGTATTGACATCGCACCTTTCTTTTGTTTGCTACTATTACTGTTAAGATGTCAGTAAATAGTATCTTTGACCGCAAAGAGACATGATTGGAAGAAAATGTCAATTATTCCAACTCTGACACGAGAAGATAGAAATTCCTTGACGATAAAAATATTTTTTTCAAATCAAAATTTACTTAAGCGGACCCAGAATAAATTTTCAAAAAAGTGATTAAAAATATCTATAGAATAGCCTGAAAATTCTAAAAAAATTCTACAAATTTGCCAAAAAAACAAACTAAGAATTTAAACAAAAAATCGAAATGAATGCACATGACTAAATCAAAAACGTTCTTTATAAATGGAAACTAAAAATAGCTATGCAATGAAGTCTTTTAACAGCTAAACTCTTGCATTCTCGATAAATATAATATTGATTTACAAAAATTTACTTTAAAAGAATTCCCATCCCAACGCAACTTTTCACCGTTTAATTTCAGCGCTAATCGGTTATGTGGATTTTACAAACATGACAAACAATTAGGATACATAGTTAATTTTCAACATTATCTTATCATCCCTACAACTGTTTGATTAAAAAGAATAGGTTTGAGTATCTATGCATTATAAAATATCGATATCATTAAATTAAATTAACTAGGGAATGGGCTACCGTGAAGTTGGCCCCTCTCCCCCCAATGTAACATACTATTTGTGGGCTTTTTAAAACGGAAAACAAAAATTTGTGTCTAACAATCGGAACAAACGAGTGCAATCAAAACACCATGAATTTTTAAAAGGTTTTTTTTGAGGGGGTTCCATGAAGTTGGCCCCTCATGAGTAAACAAAGTTTCAAATTCACGTACCATTTGTTCAAGAACAAATACACAGCAAACGAAACTTTTTGCGGAACAAACTCTATCGCAACCATGTAATGTCAATTTTCCAAAGTGTATGGGGGGGGGGGTCTATCGTGAAGTTGCCCCCCCAAATCCCAATATAAACACACCATTTGTGGATTTATCAAAATGGAACAAACAAAAATTTTTCGGAACAATCCAGAACAAACGATTGCAATCATAAAAATTTGAATTTTTCATAATGATGGACCAACTACGGACGTAATTGACGGATATCCTGTCAGAAATGTAATCGAAGAGAACTCTACTGAATGTATTGCTCTTTTTGCAAGTTATCAACACATCCTAGCCCTTGCTACTCGGATGCTTCATCATGACCAGCCAACGAAATTATCAAACCCTAAGTTCAAACAGTTGACCCACGGAGTATCAGCTTACATCTGTGCCTCTGTGCCGACAAAACAAGGCTGCTTGACGTACACTACCGTAATAAAGCTGAAGTCATGTATATAACATTCGAAATGATGATACATGACTTCAGCTTTATTACGGTAGTGTACGTCAAGCAGCCTGTTTGTGGCGGCACAGACGTAAGCTGATACTCCGTGGGTCAACTGTTTGAACTTAGGGTTTGATAATATCGTTGGCTGGTCAATGATGAAGCATCTGAGTAGCAAGGGCTGGATGTGTTGATAAGCTGCAAAAAGAGCAATACATTCAGTAGAGTTCTCTTCGATTACATTTCTGACAGGATATCCGTCAATTACGTCCGTAGTTGGTCCATCATTATGAAAAATTCAATTTTTATGATTGCAATCGTTTGTTCTGGATTGTTCCGAAAAATTTTTGTTTGTTCCATTTTGATAAATCCACAAATGGTGTGTTTATATTGGGATTTGGGGGGGCAACTTCACGATAGACCCCCCCCCCATACACTTTGGAAAATACATTTACATGGTTGCGATAGAGTTTGTTCCGCAAAAAGTTTCGTTTGCTGTGTATTTGTTCTTGAACAAATGGTACGTGAATTTGAAACTTTGTTTACTCATGAGGGGTCCAACTTCATGGAAAACCCCCCTTCAAAAAAACCTTTTAAAAATCATGGTGTTTTGATTGCACTCGTTTGTTCCGTATTGTTAGACACAAATTTTTGTTTTTCTGTTTTAAAAAGCCCACAAATAGTATGTCTTACATTGTGGGGGGAGAAGGGCAACTTCACGGTAGCCCATTCCAGTTTTAATGGAATTATCGATATTTTTATTATATGTACATAGATACTCAAACCTATTCTTTTTAATCAAACAGTTGTAGGGATGATAAGATAATGTTGAAAATTAACTATGTATCCTAATTGTTTGTCATGTTTGTAAAATCCACATAACCGATTAGACGCTGAAATTAAACGGTGAAAAGTTGCGTTGGGATGGGAATTCTTTTAAAGTAAATTTTTGTAAATCATATTATATTTACGAGAATGCAAGAGTTTAGCTGTTAAAAGACTTCATTGCATAGCTATTTTTAGTTTCCATTTGTAAAGAACTTTTTGATTTAGTCATGTGCATTCATTTCGATTTTTTTTTAAATTCTTAGTTTGTTTTTTTGGCAAATTTGTAGCAATTTTTTTTAGAATTTCAGGCTATTCTATAGATATTTTTAATCACTTTTTTGAAAATTTATTCTGGGTCCGCTTAGTAAATTTTGATTTGAAAAAAATATTTTTATCGTCAGGAATTCTACTTCTTCGTGTCAGAGTTGGAATAATTGACATTTTCTTCCAATCATGTCTCTTTGCGGTCAAAGATACTAATTTACTGCATCTTAACAGTAATAGTAGCAAACAAAAGGAAGGTGCGATGTCAATACTTTAGGGTAACCTAGTTATGAACTCTCTTGAGGGGGTAGGGAGAAAGGGAGGTAAGATCTCGTGCATCTTTCGGTAATTTCACAACTGCACAAATAGACGAAACCAATATTTTGGAGCTTAGGAGGAAGTGAGGTCCATAAAAATACTTTTTTTACTATGAGTTTTATGGCATGCAATAAGTTGTAGACCAAGATCTCCCTAGTTTTTGTATTTCTGACTTGCTTCGCCCTTTTATTGCTTTTTTGTGCATAATGAGTGAATAAAAGGCAATATTTTTCATATTTGACACAGAGGTGGGACAATCCTTTATTTGACGCCCTGTGTTACCATACAGGTCGCACACACAAAAGGCCATCATCACCAGTATATTTAGCGTTTGTAAGAGATCTAAGAACTAACAAAATAAATCTAATGCACAATAATGTGGAACAAACTAATAAAGTTATAAAACAAAAAATAAATTTTTTTATATTTTATCTAGTTGAGGTAAGGAAATAGAGCTTAGCATAGTGATAAAAATATATTAATTTTAAAACTATCAACATGAAATAAACACATTTTTTTAAATAAATTCTGAACAAAATAAAATAAACATGTTAAGGAACTCAAACAAACTAACAACAAACTTTAAACAAAAATGTTCAAGTTTTGAAAGAATGTGAGAGAGCTACTACTAGAATAATTTATCGAGGCTTTACAAAAGGAATAAATGGAAATCTTCGCAAAAAGAAATCTAAAATGAACCAAGAACGAATTATTGATTTCAAAGATAAAATATCGATTTTTAAAAGTTGTATGTGTTCATGTGGCGAATATGGTTGCCATAAAGGTGTCAATCCACGCTCCTAGTGTAAATAAATCTTGTGTTTTACTGCCAAAACGAAATGTGCGTTTTTTTAAGGAACCATCCGGAAACAAACGATTGCAATCATAAAAACATGGATTTTTAAAAGATGGGGATGGGGTCAACTTCATGGACGTGCAATGTAAACATAAATTTATGGGCGTATAAAAACATATCAAAATATTTATTCCGGAACAAACGAAGAACAACTTATTGCAATCATAAAATTTATTTTTTTAATGTTATTAGGGAAAAGGACGGTGAGGCAGATTCATGGAGGTCCAAAGTAAACATATTATTTGTGAGCGTATCAAAACGGAAAAACTGATTTATTGCGGAACAATCCGGAACTAACGAAGAAAAAACTATTGTAATCATAAAAAAAATTGTTTTTAAAAGGGGAGAAGGGTGAATTCATGGATGTCAAATGTTAAAGTATGTAAGTAATTTTGGGTACGTATCAAGACGTAATTTTTTTTTCAAACAATCTGAAACAAACGATTGCAACCATAAAAATTTCAATTTTCAAAAGTGGGAGGGAGATATCGTAAGTTGGCACTACCAATGTAAACATATAATTTGTGAGATTATCAAAACGGAACAAACTATATGTTTGTGGGACAACCCGAAACAAACGAATGCAATCGTAAATACATGGATTTTTCAAAGTGGAGGGGGCTACCGTGAAGTTGGCCCCTCACGAGGAAATAAAGTCACAAGTTCATGTCCCATTTGTGCAAGAACAAATGCGGAACAAACGAGCCATTTTGCGATACAATCCGGAACAAACGATTGCAACCATAAAAATGTAAATTTTCCAAAATGGGGGGGCTGCTGTGAAGTTGGTCCCACCAATGTAAACATATCATTTGTGGGCCTATCAAAACAGAACAAACGAAAATTTTGCGGAACAATCCGGAACAAGCGAAGAACAAACGATTGCAATTAAAAAAAACTTGAATTTTTAAATTGGGGGGAGGGGCGGGGGCAAACCGCGGACATATTTTTTTCACAGTTGGACCTACCCATGGTACAAATGGTGGGACTATTTACATTTGGTTAAGAAAATATTAAATATCTATCCATTCCTGTTATATTATTTTTGACGGAGATATCGTTCTCATCAATAATTAGGTATGTCATCATCACTTTCCTATACAACTCAAAATTCTTCATTTTCTATTGAATTAATCTCACAACTATCACCTTGCTCAGAACTTTGGAATTCTGAATCGGTACATTCAACATCAGAATACTTATAGCTAATATTGTTATCAATTGGGGAGGGAGGGAGTTCTTCCACACCGGACATGTACTCCGTATCACATGTCTTCTCTGTAATAGAAAAAAATATTAGGGCCTAAATTTCATCTCAAAATGTATATTATTTATTCTAATCAAGAACAGGCATCTAATGATTTTGCAATAGAGATAAAGCGTATTATAAAGATAAATATGTTTTATACACCTATATAAGTTTAATTATATATATATATATATATATATAGAGAGAGAGAGTGAGAAAATTTGAACAAAACTGATGATTACGTTGTTCATTTGTGCAAGTCATTTGACATATAATAATATATTTTTTCAAAGTGTGCATATATTATATAAAGCTAAACTTCGATAAGGACTTGAATCAGTTGGTGAATCAGGCCAAAAATAATGTATTCAAAAAATTACTAGGAACTTGCAGCAATAAACTCGAGTTTACAAAAATAAAAGTTAGGTTTATTAATAATTTACCTATACAAATAATAAAAATATATAATTTTTACATATTTTTAGGTGGCTTGCCACATGAGTTCTCTTTCTATAGTTTCCCATCCACTCCCACGTAAATAGGGTGCATTTACTAGAAAAATTTGTTTCCTTCTCCTTGCACCTAGAATAACTCAAAACTCCAAACCTAAACACTAAATAATTCAAAGTTCCTAAATCATAAGAGAGCGATTATATATAAGTTTATAAGCTACATCTTGTTTGGATAGTAATGCTTTAGTTATTTTGATTAAATTAATTCAAATAAAAATCGTGCTTTCTCTTTCACACACATATTTTTTTATGACTCATATGTAATAAACGACATTCCTTTGTGAATAAAATAATTATTTCATTACATTATTTATTTTCAAAAAAATAATAAAAAAATTGGTAGAAAGACTGTCGTTACAATAGTAAATAGCGATTTTTCATTTGAAGTAAATTCAGAGTGCTTACACACTTGCAAATGCAAACATCAATTACTACTATAATATCATACTTGGGCCTAAAATTACTCTCTAAGTGAGTTCGAAATATATAAATAATGAACACTATACCTTCCTATATTGTTTAGGTACCCAACAGGATATCTCACTGATTGGACATCATTATAGACTACTTCTAACTTGACCTGATTATACCCTTATAGGTGGGATTAACAGAGAAATTCTAAATATTCAAATATAATAGTTTCCAAAATGTAAGCTATATAAAAGGCTGGAAAAATTGCCAGATTAAACGTAGATTCTTGCATTCATACCATTTTTAAGGCGATAAAAAAAATATTTCTTATCAAGCATATTTTCAAGAGGCGATCAATTAATAGTTTTACAGCTGTGGGAGAGAACGTAAGAAAATATAGGCTATACATGTGATATAATGATAGTACCATAGCCCGACACGTTAGCTCACTTGCTAGCAGGATGGTCTACAGTGCAAAAGGTTTCGGGCTCGATTTCTGGTAGGGGTGTAATATTTATTATTTGATCAATTCTCGGCCTTCTTCTGGATGTTGTATAGGTCTTAGAATTCAATAATTCTTTTTAACCGTGTAAAATTGCAGTATTCCTAAAATTATCAAACATTTGAACAATATAATCAATTTAATTGTAACCACTTGACTTTTTGGGTTTGCTACTTAAGGTAAAATGAATTATATATTAATGCTTTCATAATCACCATTTATGCACACATTATATTTACCTATAGCCTATGCCTAACAAATTTGAGGAAAATCGTCCAGATAATTTAAAATGTAGATAATCACAAAATTTTAATGTTAATTAAAATGTATTTGATCATTAAAATTTATCGTGCAGATGATTCTATAATAAAATAATAATAATAATAATAATAATAATAATAATAATTAATATAATAATAAATAATATTTAGCACCGCGTCTTACTACCCGTTCGGGTTAACGCCTAAGTACTAATTACACTAGGCTTAGGAATGGGAGGGTTGAATTTAGAGGAAGTGAACCCGCATTTGCGTGGAGGAGAGTGAAAACCATTTAGGAAACCACCCCAGTTCACCGAGCGAGATTCAATTCTATATAACCATATCTAAGTCTGACTGACAGTATAAATATTCTTACCTCTAATTAAAAATATAAATATATATATCAAAACATAGATAATTTAATTGATAATAATAATTGCAGTTTTCACTAAATTGAAGATCATGAAACAATTGTTACTATATGTATATTAATGTATTCAGGGTATTATTATTATTAGCACCGCGTCTTACTACCCATTCGGGTTATACGCACTTACGCTAATGTGTAATGTTAGGGTGATTGTGAAATGAAATGGAAGACCTACAGTTTAACGTGGAATCCGAACCACGGTTGAGGCCTGGCACTCCTCACATTCACAAGTTGTGTTCAGGGTAATAAGTTTTGCCAATTTAAGTTATATAAAATAATGCCTTTTTCTGCATAAATAACGACTAAACTAGTTCAAATAGCTAAGAAATTAAAACACTATAAACAGCCTAAATTACTTTATTTTTCATGAAAAAGATTAATTTTACAATGTCTGTAAAAAGTGCTTTCAAATGTTAAGTATTTACTTCATCATTCTTGATATGCGATGTGTTGAAGCCTTGGGTTATCGCTTACAGCCATTTATTGTTTATTAAATTGTATATTCTGTGTTACTGATTCTGGAAAACCCTTAATATATAAAATAAACATAAATCCTATCTGCCCATATAATACATTATGCTCATTCTCGATTTCAAAGAGTGACGTTTTCCAGTTTGTAATGGAAGAAACCATTGTTTATTATTTTAATAATTATATATATATATATTCTTTACAGTTCACAGAGATCACAAATAAAACACAAATCTTTAAATTACTACAACATGTTTCAATAATGAAATAACTCCGGCAGTGATATAAAGATAAATATCACTAAAACATGAGGCTAATTATTTCAAGAGACAACTTGTGAATGATCGTTCAAACAGAAATCTCGCATGGACGGCAGATTACTTGGGTTTCTGTGATAATACAGCTGGAGTAGCCGCTGTGTGTTACGCGAACTGTGGAGGCGGGCGCTATCACCCGTTCTTGTCAACTAAGCTACACTTCCCTACAAAGTTTTGATCTGGCGAGCCAACTTGGAATTTCAGTGCATATTTTAATGTCATACGGAAATCAAGTTATTCAGTAAATCGTTTCATATTTAAATCTGAATATATATTTTATCTTAAGTATACACATCTATAAATCGTATGAATACTAATATTTAATATTTATAGATTGATTAGTATTAGTAAACAATTGTTGAATTTTGTTGATTTCAAGGGAACTTTAAGTATATATATATATATATATATATATATAATATATATATATATATATATATAGAGTATGCTTCTACCTACGGTAAAATCCCAGCTTTATCAAATAGGTACAGTATTAAAGATACTAATTCAAATTTTTATTTCAAAAACTGTGGCCTATAAAACTTGATTTGGAAAACGTAAAAATGGCAGTTTCTTACCCTCATAGCTCGTTAGAAAAAATACATAAAAATATATTTATGGTGTGTAACATTTAATAGAAGAAAACTCTTTTGAATGGTGAAAAAAAATTTTCTGTACATATGGCGTTAAGCTACGTCCAAACCAAAATAAATATAGAGGGACATTGTGTTGATGTTGCTTATTCATTCATGTTTCTCAATGTACAACATTGTTTACGATAACAGAAAAAAGTGTCTTGTTTTAAAAAGTGGAGGTAAAGTTCAAGGGAACTCAAGGAACACGTGTAAACAGATTTGTTCTCGGAAATGTTGTTGGTTCGGTGTGGACAGCTTGTTTCCGTAGTTGTTTGTTACTGATCCTTTGAGAATGTCCTTCACGTGGACAAATGAACATTTTACACATTTAATAGAATGAAATGATGATTCTATGTGTACAGAGCAAATTGTTTATAGTAATATGATAACACACACTGTTCCTAACATGTGTTGCTTGGTGAGGACAGATTGTTCCACAAGTTTGCCTTTGTTTCTGTTTTTAAAAATACCTTTTTACATTTAGCAACAAAAAGTTCCTGTATGTTCCTTTGTCGTGGATATAGCTTTTAAGAATGGCTTATGCGATTTTGTGCAGAATTTTCTTTGTGCTCTAACTTAAGGGGCTGGATCACCATGAGAGATGAGCGCGGCCGGTTTCTAAGGCGATTTCTCTGTAGATGATTACTAAGAAAACTATTATACATATTTTAATCAGATTTGTACTACTGTAAAGATCATTTCACTTACATGGTTTATGTTTTATTCAAATCCACCTAGCCTACTCCAATTTAAGTTTAAAAAAATAATTTAAATATCACTGCACAAAACAAACTGGGCTTGTCATTGAAATGTGGGAAGACTTAGGCTAAAACAGTTTTCATTGTATTACAATAAACACATTTTTCTATCATTTAGTATAATTTAACGCCAATTAAAAGTTAAATATTTGTAAGCAGCTTTGTTTAGATGATTTTTGCATGATCGTATTTTCTTGGTTTAAGGTTCTTTTTTTTTTTTTTAATCTGCAGACAAAGCATACACCGAGTAAATATGATTGAGAATAATTATCCTTTCATTTCTCAGCATACATATTGTTCTAAACTAAAATAAGGTGGTACAGTTTTATTTTAATTCAAAAAAGTGCTGTAGTGCTGTATGCTGTGACCTATCGGTGTAAGGTTGAACAAGATGAACCTATCGTGAAAACTCGAGGCAGTGATGCCAAGCGTTGCACTTGCTCTAAGGAAAAATATCAACTCGACTGCGTCCATTTATGAAATCAGCTGTGTTAATACGACGTGTTTTGCAATTGGAAGCCGTTTCTGTAAAAAGAGATCGAATAAAATAAAAAACTACTTTATCTCTCAACCAGATGAAAAAAAAAAGGTGTTATGAATTTATTACCGTTTCTGCATGAAAAATACAATTTTAATACTGTAATTTAGAATTAATCCATTAATTTCAAATTTTGTGCGTAGAATACCTAATTAATATAATTTATTTTTATTTTATTTATTTATTTAGCACCGCGTCTTACTACCCGTTCGGGTTATACGCTTAAGTACTAATTACCCTAATGGATTAGGAATTGGGAAGGTGGAATAGAGGAAGTGAACCCGCATTTACGTGGAGGGAGGGTGGAAAACCATTTAGGAAAAACCACCCCAGTTCACCCGACCGAGATTCGAACCTCGATCTCCCCGTCCTTGGCAGTCGGGCTCAACACGACTAGCGTGTTAGCCAACTACGCCACCAAGGCGGGTCAATTAATATAATTACGAGACCCGCTTTGGTGACCGCATTATCTAAGGCACTACTCTTGCACAAAACTGGACTGCCGAGGACGAGATCGGTGTTCGATCCCATTTGGGTGCTATGAGTTTATTATTCCTAAAATGTTTTCCACTCACCCTCCTCGCAAATGTGAGTGTATGTCATCTTAAAGCAACCTTACTCTTCTCTAACACATTATAATAATTAGTACATTGGCGTAAAACCCACACGGGCTCGGTTCATTTTGGTGTACCAATCAAACACTTTGGCCCTCCCTACCTTTGGTAATCTGATCTGTAAACAGAGTCAATAATTTGGTATCGATAATACGGGGCTAACTAAATCATTTTGGACTATTGGCAATTTGAACAAGAAATACACTTGTCACAATAGATAAATGTCTTGAAACTATTTTGTTATCAATTGTAAAGGTGGATAATGAAACGGGGTGGGGGGACTATTGAACATGCCTTGACCACCACGCGTTTTAAAATTAATAAAATTAATACAGGTCCATATTTCATTTTGACTATTATTATTTAATAAAATATTTCATCACAAATATAATTTTTACTTTATCGCACCCCTCGCGTGCCACAGTCAAAGATTTGGAAATAACGTAAGCTTTAGAGAGGAAGGGGAGGGGGGAACACAAATACTAAGATGAACTTTGTTCCCCCGGATATATTTTTTATTTCTGCTACGGTATTTGAAATGACTGATTATAACATTAATAATAACTGAGAATTAGATTAATACAATTATCATAATAAATAAGCATAATAAGGGCTAAACACATATTCCTCAATATAAAATCAATCAATGATAAACAAGGACGTCCCCCCCCCCCGAGATTGTATACATTTTAGAAGTAATTTAGTAAAGTATAAAGATAGCTAAGCTACGCCCAACAGTGTTCGTAACTAGCGCTCAAACATTGCCCCCATCCGACAATGTATATCCTTTAAGGAGACCAATTGTCCCGATTTAGTCAGGATAGTCCTTTATTCGACCTTATTACAAATATCCGAACCAATATTGAAGACCAGTTTTCAAATACTTTCAAAACGACCAAATTATTACTGGCCGATGTTCATAAAGAGATTAATATACCACAAATGACATTTCTCCAGAGATATTGCAGTAACATCGGAACTGATGATCCTTGAGCAATATTTTCGTGTTACTATAGCTATCCGCGTCTGGACAATTTAATAGATAAACTGAAATTTAGGTTTACAAACCACAAGAAAATTCTCTTCAGCTTATACAACTTGATACCGTCCGTTTGCTCTGAAAAGTAATTGAATCTAAAACATGTAGAGATATACAAAAGCAAAGTGGACTTTGATCTATTGCAAACTGAGTTTGAGACGAGGAACATTTATTGGTGGAGAAAATATGAATCATCTCGACTGTCGTGTGCCAATGCAGGGTTGCCACGCACCTGGAAAACAGGGAAAATACAGGAACATTTTTTGTGTCTGGAAAAAACTGGGGAAACACAGGGAATTTCGCCAAAAAGCTAGAATTTAGTGGAATTTGTTAATGAATTTGGGCAAGCTTAAAATAGTAAAAACAATATAGACTAAAATTTATAACTTGAGAACTGAGCAGTCTGATTGGAACACGTCTCATTTATGAAGATTATGCTTACCAGCACCTCATCAGCTTGAGACAAGTCCTGAGTGCAACTGAGACGACTCGTTCTGGCAAATGCCGCACCTTTTCGGCTTCCTCCACTCACCCCCGCCAATACCACAAAGTCCCATTTCCTCCACCCCCATCCCCCAACTTCATCAAGCCCGTGCTGCTGCCAGTTGAATGAATTCATTCTTTGGGTTTTGGTGTGTTATTTGTCTGTTTTTTAAAAAAGATTACTCCTGTTGAAAGAGGTAAGTATCCCAGATATTATTGTTTATGTAGCGTAATGTCTTGCCACTTTGGCTATTTTTAATTTTTTAGAAATTGCCAAGGTATCTATATTGTCTGTTTAAATCTTTATGGGGCTTAACATTTTTACTAGTCAACTCTAGATTTACCTGGTTGCTGCCGTGGTCAGGATAAAAAAAGGAGTATATTGTAAAGTGAAAAGTTTATGAAAAGATTGCCTCAAGCCTGCTATTTGTCTTAAAATTAGAGTAGTTGTAAAAAGGACCGATTGTGTTTGTGTCCGCGCATAGCTACTTTACCTCTTCCACCCCCTGTGAATGGACTAGCCCACTTCTACCACCCTTCTCTCCAAGGTCACAGTTCTTTGTTCTCAGATCTTTCTCTCCAGTTCAGTGCAGTGTTAGGGATATGCGATACTTCTAAAATATCGATATTTGAGTATGAAACAAAATGAACGAGAAGTATATCAATATTCCCTAGTATCGATACTTTCATTTAGCGATAGAAAAATAAAGGCAATAATAAGAAAAGTTGAACAAATTTAATAAATGATCGGGAAAATAAAGGAAGTAAAAGGAGGAAAGTAGGTAAATTAAAATCTTTTGATACCGAGTAAAAAGTACTGATATTAGTAAAATATCAAAAGGTCGGTATCGATACTAAAATATTTGGTATTGAAAGAAAAGTATCGATATTGGTATCGTTCCTAGTGGTAGTTTAGCGTCTCGTAAAAGTGTAAGATATTAAAACCATTTAGAACTCAAAACTTATTATATATAATATATATATATATGAGACCATACCTCAGGACGTTTTTTTATTTTGACCCTAGCCCTCAAATTAAAGGTAGTTTACTGATAAGTGATTTTTTTGAATTCCATATTATTCGAAAATGACTCAAACGATTTTGATTAAAATAAATATATATGGACTAATTGACCTCCCAAATAACACCATATATATGTTTTTTCGGTTAAAAAATCGTTGAAACGAGCTTTAACGATTTGTTTCAAATTGGTATATTGGGCCTTAGGCCTAATAATTGTGTTTGTGGTAAAAAAGTTGTTTAAGGGTATTTTACTGATGATTGATTTTTCAATAATAGTTATTATGATAAATGTTTGTAAGATTGTGTCGTATTGTTTATTAATCAAGTATTTACTGTATTTGGTAGTTTTCAATGGGTTTGCAGATTTAACGTTGAAATTGATATAACGGGGTTTAGTAGTCCTCCATTACCCCACTAAATTGAGAGTTGACTGTAGTTTTTTTTATATTTATTACAATATGGTAGGGATGAGGATAGCAGTTTATTAAAGGAAATGTACCTGTTTATAAATTATTATTCATAATTTGTGTGGTCTACTTAGTCTATACAGTACATATATAATAATTAAGATTGGTTATAAAATTAATTTTTTAAATAATAATACATTATATATATATATATAACCACATTTAAACTCAAAATTGTATTTTTGGTATTTACACTTTTTCATTCCATTTAGAGCCTACAGCAAATATAACCACTTTTTCCTTCTAGAAAATGTATGTCATTCATTTCTCATCCTTTTTTCAAATAATTCTTAAACACGTGTTTACCTGCACAATAAAACATTCCTCGAATGACATGCTACATGCTGTAACTATCCTACAGACAAATTACCAATCTTCATTCCTAAAATGTTATTTACAACAAAATGTAATACCTCTATAATTATATTTATAATATCTCTTAGATATCTGGAAAAATGAAAATTTCCTCTGGAAAACCTGGAAAACACAAGGAATTGTGTAATAATAAAATAGTGGCATCCCTGCATTGAGGCTTTTAGTGAACATTACCTGAACATATTTGCAACGTTGCCAGTAACAACCTGCACTGCTGAGGATATTATCAACGTCGAGAAGACACAAAACATACCTTAGGAACTCCTGTGGCCATGAATGCCTCACTGATTAGGTAGCTCTAATGTCTGTGAATAGACAGTTTGACATTCCAATTAAACACGTCATTAACATGTTGGTATGAAAAAAGACAGAAGATTGGATTCTGTTTTATAAAATATGCTCTTTTGTAAAAGGTACCTCTTAAAAAATGTTAGAAAACTTTTTATTTGCCAAAATCTATTTTGACAGCTAAAAATACAATGTTTCTATCTGATTCTATGGTTTTTTGTTTTTGGAACCCCCCCCCCCACCCGAAAAATTCCTGGGTACGGCCCTGCATGCCATCCCCCTGGTTTGCCCCCCTAGGGAAAAATCCTGCGGTCGCCCTTGATGAGAGATGAGATGAGATGAGATGTGCGTAACAATAATTATTTGTATGCATATGCATGGGGGCCTCCCTAAGCGGGTTCATATATACCTATAAAAACTTTTCTTTGCTAAAGTAATAGTAAAATTTTCTCCCTCTGTAGGCTAAGGCTTGTTATGGCTTGACCCCTGATCCAAGACATAATCGATGATTGTTTTACATCTCTATCTCCCTTCATGTTGTAGTTGGAGAATAAATTTACATCCAGGACCAAACAACGGTTGCGCGAAAACAGGCTTAAAACATTTGCACCAAATGCTTTCGGGCTTTTGTGTGTGTTTATAACGTAAAATGAGACTTTTTTAGTTACTTGAGAAGAGGGTGAGTCATCACTTTGACACGCAGACAGTGGCTTGCCCGAACAAGTCCATTTGCGGGGATGTCCATTGGGGTTTATTTAGTTCAAGCTTGGACCTTGTCTGTATTATCTTATTATTAGCACCGTGTCTTACTACCCGTTCGGGTTATACACACTTACGCTAATGTGTAATGGTAGGGTGATTGTGAGATGAAATGGAGGACCTGCAGTTTGTGGGATCCGAACCACGGTGGAGACTTGACATTCCACACATTCACAAGTGGTGATTAATACACGTCTTGTCAGAGGTAAAGGAAGGGGTTAGCTCAGATAAATATGTGCCAGGACCGAGGATTGAACCCCGGACCCCCTTTGTAGAATTCAATACCGACAATCCTACTGTATTCATTACAGTTATAAGACATTCTCAATGTTTTTATTGATTTGAAAAAAACTATTCTCAATTTTTTAAATTGATTTGAAAAACATATCGTAGAACTCCGCACGGACATTCTCACTCAATTGTTTAAAAATGGAGATATTTACTCAAAACTCGTAATATATGTGAAACGAAATAACATACACAACAAACCCAAGAATAAATTGCACTATACTTACGTAACATTTTTTGAGTCCCGGGTTTAAATTTTATAATTTTAATTTTTAAAGAATTAATGTCCTCATTTGTATGTTTGTACCAATAAAAAGATCAATTTTGGGTCCACAAGGGTCATCACTTATAGTTAAAATTTTGACATTTTATTAGGTGTTGCACATCTTCAGGTCATCTCATTGATATTCAATTCCTAATTTATAAATCTTGACCAATCAAAAAATGTAAATATTGACTATTGAGTCTAAAATTAAGGATATAGATAATTGTTGTACATCATTTCTCCTAAGAGGTTAAAGGAAAAATATCAAACTTCTTGAGAGACTTATATTTAATTAATCTATGGCATTACAAAATTATTAAGCGGTATCTCTTTACAACTAAAGCTCACAAAATTGTATCAATATATTTGCCAAACTCTCAGAAACTGTTGGTTTTATAAAAATTTATTTCATATACAAGTTTTTTATTTTTAATAGTACTACAATTTTGCGGTAATAAGTTATTTAGCATTTAAAATAGCTGCGGAGATACGGAAATTTCCACTTCTGTAAAGTAATTTTCATGAGAAAATGAAAATAGCCAGATTATTTATAATCTTAATCAATGGCTAGATACGAATTTTAATCAAAATTGTTTGAGCCCATTTTAAGAAAATTGATTTTTTCTTTTTTCGCTTTTTATTAAACTACGCTTAATTTTAGGGTTAAAAAGACACATAGACAGACGGCATTGCAAAAACACTTTTTAGGGTCCGGGGGGGTCATGAGACGTCGACATCCATCAACATTTCGGCTTAGATTATTTTTACGGTCGCAATACTTTACCTTTAGTGTTAGAAAAGTTAATATATTATATATATATATATATATATTATATATATATATATATATATATATATATATTTGCGTATAGATTTAAAGTTATTGATTTGATAAAAATATGTTTCTAATAAAGTATTTGTATTATAAATAAATCTACATATTTGCAATGATAAGTAATTTCATATATCAAATAGTTTCTGAGATATGATAAAAAGATGAGAAATTACGCATCAGACCGGAGCCCTAAGTCATTTTGCCGAAATATTGATGGCAGCCATTTTGTTTGTAATATTTAGAAATGTTTAGAAATTAAATTTAATCAAAATCGTTAGCCTATGTTGAGAAAATTGACTTTTTCTAGTTTTGACCTTCATTAAACTACCCTCAATTTTAGGGTTGGATATCCAATTCAAAAAAACCCTTGGGGCAACCCTATGAAAACCTAGATACCAAGTTTTAGCCCAATCTATAATAGTTTAGGCTCTAGTTGAGTCAGACAGACGATGGAATCAAAAACAAATTTTTCGGATTCGGGGGGTCATGAAACGTCTAGATTCATCAAAATCTTGAGTTCGATTTTTTTGACGATCACCATACTTTCTCTACCTGTAAGATAGCGAGAAAGTAAAAAAGACAAAACATTATTTGAGAGGTAATGTGAAGACCTTAACTGCAGATCTTGAGAGAGAACTAGAAGAAGTTTAAAGATTTACAACACTGTGTAATGATCCTGTTTTGTTGCATTGCTTTCTGGTGTATTTAAATTCAGGTTGTGTCAATTTTATTTAGTCTAACTGTATTGTTGTTACTCCACTTCCGTACACGTGCAGGCTGGCTACGGGCTAGGAACATTCTGTTTGCTTGTTTCTAGCCCTAATAATAACTAAAAAAACCTCGCAGTGTGAGTGCGAGAAAGAGAGCAACATATTTCATTTGTAAACTGTATTTATTTTGATTTATCTTTAAAAAGTAGTTTTGCTTGTGCCCGCAAGAGTTCATTAGCTCTCGGTATCAAAATTAATGTTATAGCCAGGAAACTGGTGGGGGGTATTTTCTTTTCTGGCACTTGTTAACTACGTGTTCTAAGAGAACGAGCACGATGAAGAAACGTGGGTGCCACTGTGGCAATTTCTAGAATGTATCATATTAATTTTTGAAAATAAAAGTTATATAAACAATATTTAATTACCAATATCATCAAGCGGTTCGCAAGATCGTATCGCGACAACTATCTGATCCCTGAAATGTCGCTGCTATCCTTCCACCACGATACATGAGAGGGCTTTTGTCCGTGGACTAGTACTAGGTTGCCCATCTTTTAGTTAATAGACTTCACAGTCTACTTATAGCTTTGCTGCAGAGTATGGGGGTATTCATTCTGCCAGAGCGGGTCCAGATCAGCTTGATCTAATTGTCATTGCTTAATACGGTTGTTTGGCAAGTCGGAAAAGCCTGTTTCAGGTACCGAATTGAGAGGGGATCCAATAAAAAAATTCCCTTGAGTGAACCCGTGAATTTCAGAGGGATCCATTAAGAGAGGCATTAGAGGCCGAGAGTTTAGCATTGCTTCCATTTTAGTCGTTAGGATGATAAATTCTTTGAGAGTCAAGAGCTATTCTTCAATCACTCGGGTTAGATGATATTTGTAGTAAGACTCGGTGCTAATAGTAATAATAATAATAATAATATATGATATTTGACATTATTGATTGCCCGTTACCACAGTCTGTCTTGGTAAAGAGCTGCATTTGGTTGGAGTGTTTGGATGTAAAGTAGTTAGCATCTTGCTGAGTCTTTGGATGGTTGAGAAAACTACGAACTACCTTAGTCAGTTGAGACGAGGCTCCAATAAAGTTTGTGCCGCAGTCATAATATAGATCTGTACACAATCCTTTCCGCGACACAAATCAAATGAGGGTGGCATTGAAGGCATCGCGTGATAAGTCGGTGAAAGCCTCAAAGTGTAACGTCCTTAGTAGTAAAGCAAACAACAACAAATATACCTTAACAGGATGAACGAGTGTACCTTCACCATGAAAGGACCTCCATGGACCATTCCAGTTTTCAAGAAAGGTCGAGAAAGAGTGAACCTTGGCTTACATTTGAAGTAACGCATACATTTGTGAATTCTTGAACGGATTATACTGCTAGCAGACAGAATCCAAAATTTCTTGCAAATGGTCGCTTCTACAAGTTGAGTACTGGTGTGCAAAGTATCACGATGATAATGGTCAATAATTATAATTACTACATGATAATATTTGGGCAGAACAATAGGGTGTTTGGAGTCACGGGGAAGGTTAGAATGTCGTAATCATCCTCCGACTCGGATTAACCCGAGCTCATCTAAAAATGGAAAGAGACGCTGAAGGCGTGGACCACAAATTCTACCTTTTTTGGAGAATTGTGAGGTTGTCCTAAAAATTACACATTTGGATCTGTTTGCAAATTGTCTGTGTAGAGTGATTAGTTTCTTCGGGGTGTGAGGTCCATACAGTCGGGGTTGATTTTTTGAATTGCTCAAAAATCGTAAAACGTAGGCAAGTATGTTCCGGAGTTTGGTCCAAAAAGAAAACTTGGAGAATAGGTCCTATTCTTGAGGGGAGTAAAGATCAACACGTTGAGGGGTGAAGGTTTCATTTCCAGAAGATTTTCATCACCCACAAGCCTAAATTGTGGTGCTGGTCAGTGCTGGTATGAAGAACTTAGCCAGAGAGGTCCGTTCCACCAAAGGGGGTGTTTACAGAGTTGGGGTGGTGAGATATGACGAGAAAACCAATCAGCGGGATTGTCAGCCGATGAATTGTGAGACCACATATGAGGTGGAGCCATTCCTGAATTTGAGCCTTCAAGCGGTATGAAGGGGTTTGGATCCATGAGAGAGCAATTGGCGAGTCACACCATACAGTAGTTGAATCAATGTTGCATAGAGAAGAGAGATGAGAGATGTAATGCTTGAGAAGCTTGGCAAGAAGCTAGATGAGCGCCACACATTTCCAGGCGGGGAATTGAGACACGCTTGAGAAGTGCAACCTGGGATTATTTTTCCGCAAGTAACAACTTCATTGGAAAGAAGTGAGGCCCAATGAATTCCAAGAGTCCATGAATATTAACGAAGAGATTTCAACTGAAGTAAGTCAACCACGTGGATCGTAGATTTGTGCAATGGCTGAGAGAATTTTGCCGTTAGTGGCTACAGTTTTAACAATGTTAATATTACATGAAAATGTATCAGAGGTGGGCGTCCATTGAAGACCAAGAATGTAAACATGAGGCAGTTCTTGGCTGTGAAAGTAAATAGGTTTTTCCTATGTTCTGGTACAAATTAGAGAGGATGAGGTGAGCTACTGGACCATTTTCTTAGTTTATAGGCACCTCTAGAGAGCAGTGACGTGAGTTCCGTTTGCAAAATAAGCGAGTCTTTGACCGTGTCAGATCCAGTGATAATATCATCCACAAAGGTTTGATGTTGCAGTACAGAGGTAGCGCGAGAGTAAAGATGTTCTTCATCTTGAACTAATTGGTGAAGTGTTCTTGGAGCCAGAAATGGTGAGCTAGACATACCATAGGCTACTGTTGTTAGTTTTTAGATTAAAATTGGAGTGGTGGGATCGTCACGCCAATAAATGAGTTGGTATGTTTGATGTCCTAGTGAACTTTGATTTGGCGATACATCTGGTGGATTTCACACGAGAACACACAATAATTTCGGTGAAAGTGAAAAATGACGTCACAAATTTAATTTGGGAGTTTTGGTCCAGGTAAAAGCGTATCATTAAGAGAGACATTAGTTGAGGTACGAAGGGGTGAGTGTCACACAAAGTAATCTGGCCAGAGTCGAGATAATCTTGAGCTGAGGCTGAGTTTGCAGTTTTCTTTCGAAACAGTTAATTTTGTGCCTTGTAGCAATGTCTGTTGTTCCGAGAGGGGGTGAATTTCTTTGAACGGAAGTCCAGTGTAGAGGAAGTTACACAGGCATGTAGACGAGAGAAGGGGATAGCGAATTCTGAGAAAACTGCCCCTGGTAGTTAGTCAGCACCTGTGCATGTCTATATAGATATTAACATGACTGTACGTGTAGTTTTGGTGCCGACACAGCTCCTCACATTCCAGACACCTGTTAGGTTGCCTCCAAGCCCAGATACATCACAGCTCGGAACCAACTTTCCTTCCACACAAACATAGCTTTCCCCTTGAGAGCTGGATGCTGCTGCACTTATCCGGAGATCAACTCCACATGATTGTATGTTGGAATCGTCACTCTTGTAACAGAATGGATTTCCGATCACGGGTAGGTCCGAGTTTGATTTCCTGGCCTAAATAAATGAGGGTTGTATTTCCTAAATGGCTTCCCACTCTTTTTCCACGCAAATGCATTTAGATTACATATAAAATACTTCCTTACCCTACTAATATCTACTCCATTAAAGTGATTATCATAATGGGTTTATGCGTTTAACTGAACCGGTTTAAACCACGGCAATAAAAACTTAATGAAAACCATTTACTATCATTATATATTCTTGTAATTTTTTTGAGGAGGTCATACAACTTACCGGTATCGAAGCTCTTAGTCCTGTAATTTCTTCCACTTGGTAGTTTTCAGTACATCTTATTACATTTATATTATAATTGTACCTGTAGTTTTAAATGAAAATATAGTAGGGGTCGGTAACGTATGTATGTATCGCTATCTCTGTCACACCTCGCCATCCATCACTTCTAATGATTGTATCGATGATTGGCCATTTAAATATCTCTGCTTCGAACATAAATGAATATCTCATGTTTTGTCCTAAATACGATACGTAATCGTAGAGGATTTTAATAAACCTTCTATTTCTCGACTCACGACTTCCAACCTCTAGCAGTTGGTTGTATATGTTGTTGAGGAAAGGTTGTTAAGGGTTGTGACAACGTCTAAATACTGCAGTAATAGTCTTAGACTCTCTACACAGAGCTATAATGGTCTTACATTCTCTACACAGAGCTATAATGGTCTTACACTCTCTACACAGAGCTATAATGGTCTTACACTCTCTACACAGAGCTATAATGGTCTTACACTCTCTACACAGAGCTATAATGGTCTTACACTCTCTACACAGAGCTATAATGGTCTTACACTCTCTACACAGAGCTATAATGGTCTTACATTCTCTACACAGAGCTATAATGGTCTTACATTCTCTACACAGAGCTATAATGGTCTTACACTCTCTACACAGAGCTATAATGGTCTTACATTCTCTACACAGAACTATAATGGTCTTACATTCTCTACACAGAGCTATAATGGTCTTACACTCTCTACACAGAGCTATAATGGTCTTACATTCTCTACACAGAGCTATAATGGTCTTACATTCTCTACACAGAGCTATAATGGTCTTACATTCTCTACACAGAGCTATAATGGTCTTACACTCTCTACACAGAGCTATAATGGTCTTACATTCTCTACACAGAGCTATAATGGTCTTACATTCTCTACACAGAGCTATAATGGTCTTACATTCTCTACACAGAGCTATAATGGTCTTACACTCTCTACACAGAGCTATAATGGTCTTACACTCTCTACACAGAGCTATAATGGTCTTACACTCTCTACACAGAGCTATAATGGTCTTACACTCTCTACACAGAGCTATAATGGTCTTACATTCTCTACACAGAGCTATAATGGTCTTACATTCTCTACACAGAGCTATAATGGTCTTACATTCTCTACACAGAGCTATAATGGTCTTACATTCTCTACACAGAGCTATAATGGTCTTACACTCTCTACACAGAGCTATAATGGTCTTACACTCTCTACACAGAGCTATAATGGTCTTACACTCTCTACACAGAGCTATAATGGTCTTACACTCTCTACACAGAGCTATAATGGTCTTACATTCTCTACACAGAGCTATAATGGTCTTACATTCTCTACACAGAGCTATAATGGTCTTACACTCTCTACACAGAGCTATAATGGTCTTACATTCTCTACACAGAGCTATAATGGTCTTACATTCTCTACACAGAGTTATAATGGTCTTACATTCTCTACACAGTACATTAGCTAACCATCAATATAAAATGGATATTGATAGCGCACTACGATCGGAAAACCTTAAAAATAACATTATGTGCATTGGTTAGCCATCTTTCTAACTTTTTTTTATAATAGCTTATATTATGGTCAAAAAACCACTTAATAATAATAATTTATTACTATTAGCACCGCGTCTTACTACCCGTTCGGGTTATACGCACTTACGCTAATGTGCAATGGTAGGGTGATTGTGAGATGAAATGGAGGACCTACAGTTTAACGTGGGATCCGAACCACGGTGGAGATTTGGCATTCCTCACATTCACAAGTTTTGATTAATACACATATTGTCAGAGGTGAAGGAAGGGTTTGGCAATCAGATAAATTTGTGCCGGGACCGAGGATTGAAGCCCGTGCCCCCAACACAGAAGTCTGGTACCTTACCCCTAGACCGAAAAACATCTTAAAGAACATTATGTAAATCGTTTATTCTTATTTCTAACT
Organism: Timema podura; assembly: GCA_033556935.1. NCBI lineage: Eukaryota > Metazoa > Arthropoda > Insecta > Phasmatodea > Timematidae > Timema > Timema podura. Next base: position 3,774,599 of record JAVRXN010000012.1, read on the forward strand.
ATTATTTTAATGGCTAGCAATGGCCGGAGAGCTATTGAACGGACATTATTAATATTGGCTATCCAACCTTTCACTAACTTATTTTATGACATTAGAGCTCGAAAGTTCATTTGCGCACTACAAAAGTACGCCACCTATCCCTATACTGAGCTAGTTATACCCAGTCCATCTCATTAGACCCTATCCCTATTCTGAGCTAGTTATACCCAGTCCATCTCATTAGACCCTATCCCTATACTGAGCTAGTTATACCCAGTCCACCTCATTATATCCTCTTTCTTTCATGACCATTCTAATGTTATATTTCCATTATCTTGCCACTCAGTGTCCTGAACATGGTTCAACATTCTCTCTTGTCCTGTCCACGTGATCTCGTAGTCCATTCGACCAATATTTTCCGAGCACCTTGTCCTGTCACGTGACTACGTAGCTCCATTCGACCCAATATTTTCCCGAGGACCTTGTTTTCAATCACCCAGAATTTGTTTTCGTCATATAAGGCAAGATACCACTTTTCACACCCATAAAGAACCGTAAATTAATTATTGTTGTGTATATTCAGAATTGTACATTCCTTGACAGCCAGCGAGATGTCAACAACTTACTGACCAACTGTATTCTTTTCCTAATTTCCAATCTAATATCGTCATTAATTCCTACTTAAAACTATTCCTTAATATTTAAACTCATTAACCCTGTCAAATGATGTTCAAAGTAATCTCTAAATTATTGTCCCTAATTGGTTTTCTCTGTATATTTCCTTACTAGCCTTTAATGAAATGTCTGCATTCCTTGCAACAGCTTATTTACTATCACCATACAAATCTATATCATCTGTGTATTCTAATAGCTGCATTATAGCGTTTAGTGTGAATTCTTTCCTACTTGAAGTAACCTAATAACCTACTCTAAGACTTTATTAAAAAGTAATTGGGAAATGTCATCTCCTTGTTTCAACCCATTATATATTTCAAAATTGTCTGATAAGTGATATCCGGCCCATACTCTGCCATGCATATCACCAATTAGCATGACAAATTTTTTGCTTACCTTGAATTTCATATTTTTATTAACTCTATGTACTATTATTTAAGCACTGTCATATTGTATTCCCACTTTTTCTTCCTATTATTTGCCGACTAGTAAGAATCTGATTCATCTTTATAAATAGTTCCTAATTGCTAACTACAATTGGATAGTCACAAGAAGACAATCCATACAAATTTGTCAAATTATAGAGCAGCCAACGTTGCTTAAAAGTATTCTATATTTATTTAAAAGCTGACTTATGAAAACAAACAGATATTTTGTTCATGTGGTGACCGGTGAACCCATGATATTTTCTTGATTCTGGCAGTTGTTTTGGTGTTGCTACTCACGGCACTGCTAGAAGAAACAACATCTCAAGGTCACAAGATGCCATCACACTATTAACTTGTTTCTTCAAGCTCGTCCGATAGACCACGGAAGTTTAAAAAGCGGGGTTTTCCTTATTGACAGGTAAGGTTTAATGATGTACTTTAATGACAACTTTAATGACAATTGTGCATCATGTTTTAAAACAATCAAAACGCTAAAGATCCCGTGCAGTAAACGTGGTTTCTTTCAGGGGGGGGGGGGGGGGTTAATGATTTTCTCTCTAGCTCACTGAATCCTAGCCTGGCTACTACTCCCTTTACAATCCACTATCTGTTTGCTGTAAACAATTCCTGTTCTCACAATGGACAGCCTCCAGAGCCGGCGGCAGGGGCTGTTAGGGGGACAGCTGTACCGGGCCCCAAACTTAATGGGGCCCCGTCCTTAATAACGTTTTAGTGATGTAATTAAATACTTTACATCAATGAAAGTGGGAAGACTATTATTATAATATGCTAGATACGTAGGCCTATATAAAAAGTGGCACTATCAGTCAACTAATCAACTATTAGCAAGTTAGTCAGTTACTAGTTGTATCAGGTAGCAGAAATAATACAACTGTAATATTAAACCAGTATTACCTCTTTGTTTTAATTCGACACCTGTAAGTGTCTTAAATGGTTGAAGCAGGGGGATAGGGGCCCCCTAAATCATCAGTATAAAGGGCCCCAAGGTTTTTGTCACTGGTCCCAGTCGCGGAGTTGAGTCACCAAGAAAGAGAATATGACTGGCACAATCATCTTCTAGCGACATTCACACGTATACTTTCAGAATCAACACCGCGGCAATTCGGGATTTGACACTGCGAATTTCGGCCATGTGCACCGATGTTTATTTTTCACACTCAAGTTTTCTATGTTTAAAATAAGTACATCAATGCTTGTGCACTTCTTCTCCACCCCCCTACACATTCATATTCTTTTAGATTACTAAACACTTAGTAGTTTCACTATAAACATGGGAGGTATGTTTAACGTCCCTTTACTATAAAATACCCAGAGGATCAATTTGAACCAGGCTAACAGTATGAATAGCAGGGCTGCTTCCTCCCACTACTATCACTAATATAACTGTAAATGCTAATCGCGTGTCACTTGTGCCGCTTTACTACCCAAATGTAATTTCACCTTCCACACACGTCCTCTCTCTCTCTCTAACTATCAACTCTCTCTAACTACACTGATGAGTTTACACTCCCGAATAAATATAACTATCAACCTGACCAGACAATAAGAGGAAAAAATGGATGATCCTCCGATTATTGTGTTTAACATGAAAGAAAAATAAATAAATGTGGTATATAAAAAGTGCGAACCCTAAGACATTGATCTTTAGTGATTTCTGCCCTCACAACAGTTTTAATTATTGGCATAGTGTGTTTTCCCCTCCTCCTTCCTGGCCGTTCTAGAAAGGAATACTAGGACCATTCAAAACAGTCTAGAATCATGACCGACCGCTTGCACTCTCCAGAGTATATTTAACACCGATAGTCTGATCGTCAATCAAAGTAATTGTTAACGACATTCATTGACAGCACACATGCGTCATTTTATCAACGATCATTGATCAGAGTTTTGCATTATACTCATTTGGGATTCATTGATCAATGCCATGCTTGAAACATGATATTTAGTCATTAATGCATTGTGATTCATTCTCACACAATATTTTACCATCGTTCATTAATCAAAAATAGACCAAATAAATACGACCGTAGATCATTCCCCATTTACAGAACAACGATTACATTTTTACTTTCTCTCTATCTTACAGGTAGAGAAAGTATGGTGATCGTCAAAAAAATCGAACTCGAGATTTTGATGAATCTTGAAGTTTCATGACTCCCTGAATCCGAAAAAGTGGTTTTTGAATTTCCGTCTGTCTGTCTGTCTGTCTGTACCTCCAACTAGAGCCTAAACTATTTTACCGATTAAGCTAAAACTTGATATCTAGGGTTTTCATAGGGTTGCCCCGAGGGGTTTTGGAATTGGATATCTACCCCTAAAATTAAGGGTAGTTTACTGAAGGAAAAAAGAGAAAAAGTCGATTTTCTCAAAATCGGCTCTAACGATTTTGATTAAATTTCATTTATAAACATTAATAAATATTCCAAACCAAATGGCTACTCTCAATATTTCGGCAAAATGGCTTTAAGGGCTCCGGTCTGATGCGTAAATTAACATTTTTTATAATAGCTCTGAAACTATTTGAGATATGAAATTACTTAGCATTAAAAATATGTATACTTATTTATAATACACATATTTTATTCGAAATATTTTTATAAAATCAATAACTTTCAATCTATACGCAATTATATATATTTTTTAACTTTTTGGACATTAAAGTTTAAGTATTGCGACCGTAAAAAAAACTAACCTGAAATGTTGATGGATGTCGACGTCTCATGACCCCCGAACCTAAAAAATAGTCTTTGCAATGCCGTCTGTCTATGTGTCTATAAAAACTTAAAATTAAGAGTAGTTTTATAAAGGGCGAAAAGAGAAAAAATATATACTTGCAAATATATTAATACAATTTTGTGAGCTCTAGTTGTAAACATAAGTCTTAACGCAATAATTCTCCAATGCCATAGAGTAATTAAATATAAGAAAGTATCTTAAAAAAAGTATGTTATTTTTCCTTAAAACTCTTAGGAGAAATGTTTGCACAGCAATGATCCATCTCCATTTTAGACTCAACAGTCAATATTTACATTTTTTTATTGGTCAAAATATATAAATGAATAATTAAATATCAATGCGATGACTTGAAGATGTGCAACACCTTGACGATACTTGAGTTTATAGAAAGAGAGAGAAAGTCTGTGCGGTGCGCCGTACCATTTATTTTAAATCTTGAAACCACGCATGCCATTAGCGTTATCAGATATATCGGGCATTTGACTATGGTTCATACTTTCACGTCTTTGCAATCGGATATAAGATGCATTTGATCTGTTCACATTCCCACATCATTTGCGTTAGTGCAAATATACATGCATATGACTGTTGCGCTGCATATAACTGGCTGTGATTGGACCACGCGTCTCCTGTACTGTACATTCCGCCAATCACGGGCTGTGAGCAGCCAATGTGTTGACTGTGCTCCATATACCGCTAAAAATGGGCTGAAGATCTCTCTTACACTACTCATGCCACCAAGGATGTGCTGTGATTGGACCGCTTGTCTCTTACACTACACATGCCGCCAAGGATGTGCTGTGATTGGACCGCTTGTCTCTTACACTAACACATGCCGCCAAGGATGTGCTGTGATTGGGACCGCTGGTCTCTTACACTACACATGCCGCCAAGGATGTGCTGTGATTGGACCGCTTGTCTCTTACACTACACATGCCACCAAGGATGTGCTGTGAATTGGACCGCTTGTCTCTTACACTACACATGCCGCAAGGATGTGCTGTGATTGGGACCGCTTGTCTTATACACTACACATGGCCGCCAAGGATGTGCTGTGATTGGACCGCTTGTCTCTTACACTACTCATGCCACCAAGGATGTGCTGTGATTGGACCGCTTGTCTCTTACACTACACATGCCACCAGGATGTGCTGTGATTGGACCGCTTGTCTCTTACACTACACATGCCGCCAAGGATGTGCTGTGATTGGACCGCTTGTCTCTTACACTACACATGCCACCAAGGATGTGCTGTGATTGGACCGCTTGTCTCTTACACTACACATGCCGCCAAGGATGTGCTGTGATTGGACCGCTTGTCTCTTACACTACACATGCCGCCAAGGATGTGCTGTGATTGGACCGCATGCTTCCTGAGCTCTCCACTGACCTAACAAATGTCATGCAGACTGCTGGCTTCTTACGGGAAAAAGATGCCTGGTAAAACATCTTCAACTTATATTCTAAACCATGTCACAGTACTTTGCTTTTGATTGTACTAAATAGAAAAATAAGTATGTAAGATTACATACAATACCCTGTGAATCATAAATTGAATAAATAAGAAAGTTTAGCTAAATTGAACCTCAGGATTGAACTGCTAGCATGGGAGGGGGGGGAAGAGGGGTGAAACGTGACTTTGTTATGAACGATTTATTTTAGATTTGTGCTTAGCTTAAAAAAGTTTTGCAGTGTTCTTATTTGGTTTAATTAGCCATTTTAGGACATTAATTAAATACCTAGTACAACATTTAATCATTTTGTACAAGAGTTTTAAAAATATCGTGGACCATTCAAAACCTAAAAATATTAGTTACAGTTTTACTAATTACTTTTTATCTTATTAGATTATGTACATTGCGGTTATATGCTTTCCTTGGATTATATTAAAGGCTGATGAAAAATAATACGTTAAATTGCTTACAGTTAATGTAAAAACAAGCTTTCATTACTTAAAGCAATGTTTTTGGAGCGCTTATAACTAGGCCAAATTTCTTTGAAGTGTGGTTATTTTTGTCTGACGTTCAAACATCGGTGGCAGCCAAACTTAACCTTTAGCTACCTGCAGTGTAAAATATCAAAGTTGGGTTGTTAGAGATCGTAAAAATAAAAATAAACAAAGTGTAATGGAAATATTCTGCTATTTGCTCACGATAATCTTTGAACTAATAAAACAACCTAATATATTATTTATACCTATATATTTAATGATGATCCAGAACCCAGACCGGTATACCGTCAGGTTGAGTCACTCAGAAGCACCGCGCCATTACTCTCCAGTGCTTTATGCAAGGTAGATTAGTGGCTCACTCTATATTGGACGTAAAGAGGTGGAAATAAGTCTCCAAGTAAGTTTATAATTTATTCATTAATCTATAACTTATTAGTAAAACCAAGAGTTTGTCTGTCATGAGTATTGCGTAATATCTATAACACGCAAAGGTCTGAAATTTCAAAATTAATAGCCTCTTTGCACTAACATGTGCATCTTAAGGCCGAAATTTTAAAATTTAGATTTGATTTTAGTTTATTTAAAAACTGGGTCAGAAGAAATAAAATGAATATTTTTTTTCTGTCTTTTTGAAGCAAAGAAAAGTGTTGCCCGAGGTAACCACGCAACGCCGGGTAGGGATCTACTTCTGGTATTATATAAGAGTATGAGAATGATTTTAAGGAATTGGAGAAGAATCTAATGTGACCAGCTTAAAACACTTTTAATTATATGTATAACTTGTAAACTTACCAAAGAATATATACTCTGTTTGCATTTGTTTTTTATTTAAAAATAATATCGTCACTCCTTCCTAGAATTAATAAAACACTAGTTTACATGAACATGAGTAGCTCGCGACTAATTTAGTTGTAGTTCCAACGCGACACACGACATACATTGCTCAAGATCTAAATAACATCCAAGAACTGAGGATAGTTGTTCTTGCTCTTGTACCCTGGTATGAGGATATCGTGACTCTTGTCGAACTTCATCAGTCTCCTGAAGAACACTCTTTTGGACACTTGCTTCTGTAGGACCAGAGCTCTCCTGTGATGTCTCGCCTCCTCCTTGTTCCTGAGGAAGCCCAGGCAGGTGAGTATTAAGAACAAGGGAAACATGATCACCGTAACTACCAACACCAGTACCAATCCACATATCATCTGCCAGCCGAGGTGCGCCATCACATGATGGCTGAACCTGATTCCGAGATTCTCCGCCGAGCCCAACAGTGGTGGTAGCAGCACTCCGAGAAAGCCACACACAAGGTGCACGGTGATGACGTTGGCGTAGTCCTCTATGGCAGACTGGTAGGTCTGCCGCGCGCCGATGAACAGGATGACGCCGACAGACAGACCTATGGCCAGAGTGACTAAGGGGCGGTAGACATCCACCCCTGGAAGGATGACGACTATACCGGCAAGAGCACCCTGGACGCAACGCAGCATGGACCAGTATGTGAAGGAGTCTCGCACCACAAGAAGTTGCAGTAGCACCACGGTTATAGCACCTCCTGAGAAAAACAACATCTCAACATTTATAAACAAACTAGTGTAGATCAATAGATTTCTAACTGGGGTACGACAAGACCTTTTAGGGGGCGCGAAAAATTTATTATATGTATATTTAATTGTATACACTGAATAATCGTGGTCAAATTTAGGGCTAGCCACAAGAGACCCGAACGTAAGGATATGCGGTCTAAAGCACCATGTTTTGTCTCACTCTCTCTCCTCTATACGATTATTATCTGGGCTGTTAAGCAATAATATATTGGTGATTTAAATAGCTTAGTTTTCTTTCTTTTTTAATTTTAAACTTATATTTAATACCTTATTTTGGATGTAATTTATTTTCTAGGTTGGCTAGATACCTACTACTTACAAAACAAAGTGTAGGTCTGTATATTTTTATGTATGTTGTCTAAGATCTCTGGAACAGCTTCTGATTGCGACGGAGTTTTTATTTTATTTTGTAGCATCCATACAGATCTCAGCATATATTTCATTACTGTAATACACTATTGAAGCTAGTAGTTAACTCTGAAGATTTAAAATCCGGTGAATATTCTATCGATTTGAAGGTCACCAAGGAAAAATATCTAATTAAAATGCAAAGAAAAATTGTAGGGTGTATTTCAACTTGAAATTCAAAGAGAAATCTTACAACTGTAGAAACAACTATTCAAATTGGTCAAACCGTTAGCGTGTGTTTGATTACTGAACTATCAATTAGCGTTTAACCAACACACAGTACATTGAGAATTTCATTTGAAAAGATTCAAAATTTGATAAACTTCAAAAAACCCGCCTCGGTGGCGTAGTTGGCTAACGCGCCAGTCGTGTTGAGCCAGACCGCGAGGACGGGGAGATCGAGGTTCGAATCTCGGTCGGGTGAACTGGGGGTGGTTTTTCCTAAATGGTTTTCCACTCTCCTTCCACGCAAATGCGGGTTCACTTCCTCTAAATTCAACCTTCCCAATTCCTAATCAATTAGTGTAATTAGTACTTAAGCGTATAACCCGAACGGGTAGTAAGACGCGGTGCTAAATAAATAAATAAACTTCAAAACATTGAGAATGTTTTTGGTCCTATGAAGTGTTGTATGCAAACCATGTAATAGCAAAAGCGAGGACGGTCACAAGTGCAGCCACTGTTATGACTTCAGGAAAAATAGGACCCGACGATAGAGATTCGGTGATAATTTCGGTGATTCTGGACTCGAACTGCGCGCAAGTGTAACCAAACAATGGTACACGGCTCATACGGACTTTTGAGTCACTCGTCTCCGTGCATGCAGCAAATATATCCAAATAGCTTTCAAAGGGATATGTTGACGGGCATGATGGATATCCTCAAATACACTACCGTAGATGGCATCCTGATGATGGAGGGCGCTCAGCAATGATCCGTTCTTGAGCGTTGGAAATAGACAATCGTTGGGTGGTCCCACACAACGCCATCCTGTTGAGATTTTTTAATACCCACATTAATGTGGAGCTGTACAGTTTCATAAAATCCAATAAGTATGTATATAAATAAGGGTAGTTATCATTAACGTTTAGTATTAACTTGACCAATGAGGTGGAACGATTTAGATTTGGACTATTCATGTTTCATACTTGTATACTAATAGCTTTGTAGCTTCTTCATCGATTTTAGTAGGTGTTCATGTTTCTTTAGATGGCTAAAGACACATTAATGACTAAAGAACCGCCTTATGAGAAGTAAACCGTTTCTTTATCTCCGCCAAGAAACTGTCCAAAAAGGGTACATATACGGAAACCTGAAAATATTCGTCGGGATCTTCTGTATCCACATTACACTCGGCTAGGTTTATTCATGCAGGTATCCGAACCAAAATGGGAAGCTTTTAGCTTAGTTGCAACAAAAAATATCGTTAAATTCCACTTCAGAATGTTCTAAAAGTTGTAATATGGATTCTTAGACAGTAGTAGCGTATTTCAAAGCTCTGACAATACATAACTCTTCATCTTGTAATAAACGGCTAAGAGGCTTTGCTTAGTACATGTATGACATTGAGAACTTCAGAACTCTGCTCATTACAAAACAACTGGATAGTATTTGTAGATGCTTTGCGAGTAGGCCATTGATAACTTCAGAACTCTGCTCATTACAAAACAACTGGATAGTATTTGTAGATGCTTTGCGAGTAGGCCATTGATAACTTCAGAACTCTGCACATTACAAAACAACTGGAGAGTATTTGTAGATGCTTTGCGAGTAGGCCATTGATAACTTCAGAACTCTGCACATTACAAAACAACTGGAGAGTATTTGTAGATGCTTTGCGAGTAGGCCATTGAGAACTTCAGAACTCTGCTCATTACAAAACAACTGGATAGTATTTGTAGATGCTTTGCGAGTAGGCCATTGATAACTTCAGAACTCTGCACATTACAAAACAACTGGAGAGTATTTGTAGATGCTTTGCGAGCAGGCCATTGAGATACATTTTCTAGATTACCAATTACAGCCACGAACAGTTCTAAGAACACAGAAATATAATCATGTTATTGTAGCCACCGAATGGGACACAATGATTTTAGTCTCTTTTTTTTACTTTCTGGAACCTTTGTTTCAATCTATTCTTTCAGAGCACTTTATCGTTTAGTGTATCTGAAGAATGTTCGTATGATTCCTACAACACACATGCAATTTCCAGTTCTTGGGGCGGAGCATGCGTCACTGATAGCTAGATTCAATAATAATACAATAATAATAATAATAATAATAATAATAATAATAATAATAATAAACCAAATTATTGACACAAACAAAACTTCAAATGTATTACCATAAAGTGTATACACTTTGTGTAACTTGTTAAGTTTCTAACATAAAATCGTCAATCTATCTCGAGCAGATAAAATCGAGCATCTGCGCGCTCTATGAGACCTGTTCTGCAATCTAAGAGTGGAACAAACGGCCCATAGTTACTGTGTAGATGTAGATCCTTCAGTCACTGTATTGAAGTATTTCTACCAGTTACTGTATTTAAATAGGTTAATTAGCTATAATATTTTAGTTAATTGTTTCAGTTAATATCTACAGTTCACCAATGATGGTATTTAAGTAGTTTCGTGAGAAAGTTCCGCTATGTCATGGCTTGCAAACTTGAATAATCCAAAGCATGCAAGGATGACGTAATCCTAATAAATCGTTACTGTCAATTGTTTCATTCACATCAACAATTGTGCTCGTGAATCAAGCCTTGTTTTTAAAACGGAGATTGTTTAACCAACTAGCACAACCCAGTACACTGATGTAAATATTAACTTGGGGGACAACACCCCTCTTTGGGTGGCACATAAAAGTGAGTTTAGACCTTTCAAAGAGGGTGGGTGGAGGGGGATGGGAAGGACGCCAGTTGTGTTAAAAGGCTTACTTCGAAGTGCTTTGCATACTCAGCTGCTGAGTTACAGTTACTTGTGAGGAGAATATCCTACAGGTTGAGTCCCTGTTTAGTACGGAGGAGGGAGCCCCCCCAAACCATCTTGAAAGTCTGAGTTGTATAACAACCGCGCATAGTCGAGCAGCCGTGTGTTCTACACTAGTCAAAGCTATAACAATAGCAGGGTGCGACATTGCTAAGTAGGGACACTGACATAACGAGGACCTCTTTTCTAAACTCTTTCAACTTGTTCTGAAAACCTACACCACATTTATACATCTTATATTAATTAATCTATTTCAATAAATAATTTCAAAACTAACCCCACAATTATTTGCCACTGCCTAACCCATCCCATTAAGCCATCCTGACAAGTGGGTCCACGGGCTGGGTGGGTAGTGACAGCTAGCTACTTTCTTCAAAAATTACCACAATAGTATAACCCGTATGGGTAGTAAGATGCGGTGCTGAAAAAATTTGTCACAAGTTACTGTATTCGAGTAGGGCCTAAGGGCCAGTTTTATAGTCAGATTTAGTAAGCCTAAAGTGCGAGTCGATACTAAATACAGGACGACAGCTACCTAGACCAAAATGGAATGGGCCAGTTTCGCATATGAAACTGGCCCATTCCATTCAATTTCAGGTAGGTGACGTCTTGTATTTAGTATAGCGCCGCACTTGAGGCGTACTAAGTTTGACTATGAAACTGGCCCTAATTCTTGTTTTAATTTATCATTGTGTCTTACCACCTGTTCAGGTTATATGCATAGTAACGTACAGGGTTGAAGAAGTAGTGTCAATTATTGCCCTTATTATAATATTATTGATATGTTTGTTTCTTGTTACCAGCATATATTTAGAGGACATAAGTGTGTTTGTTACTTGCCACCAGCACTTACCAGAAGATGACATTACTATATTCATGACGATGACTCCGATGTAGTTGTCGGGCCAACGTGTTAGTTCGTAGCGGGGTGTAGGCAGACTGAAAGCAGTGAGTCCCAGCATGATGAGAGCATATCCTATGAGGGTGCAGCATGGAGAACTGGGGGGTAATGATGATTCGTCCAGCTCTTTCAAGAACAGGATTCTCCTCCCAAGAAACAGTGCCCCAAGCAATGCCAAGATTCCCCCGCTTACATGCACCACGCATCCTCCACCTTGATCCTTGAATGAGACATCACTACCCAGCAAGTGGTTCCTGGGAACATATCACACACACACACACTCTTGACTGATTTTTAAAATCATCATAAAACTGAGGCGTTTTTTGTATAGGCTAGCTACATTTTGCTTCAAGTAAACATAGCCAAATATCACAGTGGTGTAGTCCTGAATAAAAAGGTACCTGGGCGGTCATTCTTACAATTCGAGGTAACATCGAATTTAATATACTAAATGGAGAATCAGTTAAGAATTTAAAGTCGTCTGCCATTTAATTGTATGTTTTAATAGTTTTATAGATACAAGTACCAATTTAATTCAATTTCTTCATTTTAGATTAACGCTTGAAGAATTTACCACAGTTTATACCTGCGTGTTAAGATCAGGAACATCCTAGTCTCTGATATGACGCGATTTTGTTTCCGACTAATGATACAGATCTTAACACCATTTAGTTTAATGAACATGAATCATCAACGTGATAATAAGCAGAGATAATTGTTTTGGGGTAGCTATTAAGTTAATTACACTAAAATCACGTATAGGCTTGTCAGAACTACAAGCAATTGTTTAAATAGTCTGCCATAGATTTAAAACACTGAAAATACGCTGAAACATCTGCAAAAGTTGTTTATGGAATCCTCAACATTTCACTTCCATTTCATTCGAAACAAATACAGGTTTTATTTTAAAATCCTTCAAATGAAAGCTATGAAATATTTTTCTTCCAGTAAATGAAATAATTGTCCATAATGGTGTTCAAGAATGGCAACAAATTTAACTAATGGTGTGGACGTTTGTCAGATATCACCCCGCCACAGAGCTAGTTACCCACTTAGGCCCAAGAGCTGCTTTTATACTTTATTTTTTATTTTCCTATGATCTGAATTTCATTGATTTAATAATTCGTATTGTGCGATGTATCATCTTATCAGCCCTAGTCAGACCACAACAGCTCCCTTGTAATTATTCGGGGAGATTCGCCAGTTCTCAAGTACCAACCCTTTCACTCGTTTGGTATAAATATTCCCAAACATTAAAATTTTAGTGACATTTGTGTTCGTTCAGTTAATTCAAAATTAAAGTAAACGATTATTGCCTTGTAGGGATACCAAACGAATTTAATTGTTCAAAAACTACTAGAAAACCACCTAACATCTAGTGTTCAACCAATTTTATTTAACTGAACTCAAAATGTTAAGGCACGATCTAGCAATTCTCTTGTGTTGTTAGTGAACTGACCATAAAAACGTTTATAATGTGTGTATACATTCTTTAATTTAATTAATAGTGTCGTTGACTGCTAATTTCAATAGATGATTCAAACAACGCCTAATTTGGCACAAGAGATTATTTGTAGCACTGGGTGATTACATTGTTAGATCACTTACTATGGCACGAAAATATAGCAGCAATTGAAGTCTTAGGGAACAAATTTGTCACTGTTTTGACTCATCAAAGCCAGGAAAAGCAGAGGTTTAAAATTACAGAATTAATAGCCTCTATGCACGAACATACCTCGAAACAGGAATTTTAAAATTTTGATTTGATTTTTTTTAATTAGGGGGGGATAATTAAAAACAAAAAATATGAAGACATGTAAACGACGCGAGCTAGATTAATTACATTTCATATATTTATGCAATGCGAGTTGTGGTAAATCTTATGCATGAGCATGTGCATTTGGAAAAAGAAATTTTAAAATTTTGATTAGATTTATTTTTTACACTTTTTACACCTTTGCCAACTTTACCATTTTTACCCCTTTTTATAATTTTCCCCTTCTGTATTTTTCCCCCTTTTCCTTTTTACCCTTTATTTTCTTTTAATCTTTTTTACACTTTTTTAATCCTTTTACTTATTCTTTTTAACCCTTTTTTAAATTTTTTGTTTAGATTTACCTTTTACTCTAAAACTGTGCTCTGACTCATTTGTTGAAACTAAATTGGTTAATGCTATTTGTACATTTAAAAAAATGAATCCGAATAGTAATAAAAAAAAGCTCGGTTTTTCTTCACTCATAGTTAACCAAATTTTTTTTACCAAACTAAGCACTAGACTGCAACTGCATAAATGTAAAGTCATTAGACTGATGTGCCCCTAACAGTTTAATTTAAAGTTTTTCTTGCAGTTTTAACTAAGAAAACGGAGTTTTTAATAAATTAATATATTATATTCATTTTAATTAGTCACTCTCACTCGTCACCTCACTTCTTGGGTCTTAGCACATTTTAAAACACAGATACATAAAGCGCAAAACCAAAATATAAACCACCTTTATTGTATAGCGGGCCCGCTGAGACTGGCCCTATTCGCTACTGTGAAGCTCAGCAATGGAATGGACCTTGGGAAATATCTATCACTAAGTGTGGCTTCTCTGAAAGGGCCTGTCAGCTTCTCGATCCAGTCACTCGAGTGCTGATACAGTTCCGCGCGTGACGATTGGAGCGAGGAATGACTAATCTTGACTGTAATACTGCGTAACTAATCCAATAATTCGCTGCATATAGAGAATGGTGCTCTACTTCATATTAATTTTTTCTCCAAAATATTTTATTGAATAAAAAGAAAGACAAAAATTATGTTAAAAAAGTTTGAGAATATTTGTGGGGCCTGTGGCCCCTAATTTGGATTATATATTATTTTCAACCATTCATCCTACTTGTAAATATTGTTGCTGGAAGTAGGAATTCAATGTCTAATAGATTATCGATCTTCATACCCCGGAATAAAACAGAATTTCATTTGCGGCATGCTTATAAATAATTATTATAAAGTAAATGTAACTACCCTCATTATTTAAAAATAAAACTGTAAGCCAAAGCCTACTTTCTAGTTGGCAGAAATAAAAACACTAAACTAAACAATTAAATGATGCATCATATAAACTTGGAGCAAAACAAATTTTATAATTATGACATATTTATACATCAATTCTTCTATCAAATTCAAGCAAAAGTAACTCCACCCAAAATAATTTTGAGAAACAAATCTTGACTCTCACTAATTACAAATATTTCGAGACTTAGGGCCAGTTTCATAGTCAGATTTAGTACGCCTCAAGTGCGGCGCTATACTAAATACAAGACGTCACCTACCTGAAATTGAATGGAATGGGCCAGTTTCATATGCGAAACTGGCCCATTCCATTTTGGTCTAGGTAGGTGTCGTCCTGTATTTAGTATTGACTCGCACTTTAGGCATGCTGACTTTGACTATGAAACTGGCCCAATATCTCATTTATTCCTATTTATTTTACTTAATTCAGTGACCCACAAACAAAAGCATAGCAACCATCATAAGATATCAAAAGCTACATTATATCTTCTTTTTCACAAAATTCCAGTCTATCCAACAATACCACGAAATAATTCCACACTTAGTACCTTTGTCACATCCTCTCACATCGAGGATGGTCTATACTCATTTAAATAACAAAATGACACTAGTTACTGTCTACACCGATTAGGTGCACTTCCTCGTCAAATAGCCACACTTGGAGGCGTGATACTGTCCCCAGTCTAGTAGGATCTAGCTCTCTTCTAGTCTCAGTCGTGGGTATGGCTTTCAGCACCGTCACTAAACCTTCCCTTGCGGACACTTCCAAATGATACAAATGTTAAACTGGTTTCAATAACACTCTCTTTGCTCTTCTTACTCGAACGAGACGAATAACTACATCACGGTCCTGCAATCTGAGGAAAACCGCAGCAGCATATACATCTTATTGACATCACAACCACACGAACACAGATTAGACCAATTTTTCTAAAACGAGGAATATTTAACTCCGTGAGCCTTGAAATGTCATGCACCCATTTTTAGAACGGTTCCTGTGAACTGCCATCCAATTCTTCATTACATCCCATGTTTTCTTCCCGCGCCCCTTGAATGAATATCTTAGCACACAAATTCATATGGCACGTACAGTTTACTGGGTCAAAAACTGACAAAATTAAACTCTTTGTTATTTTTGACAATTTACCCCCCTAAGCAAGCACATTTTCACACCGAGTGTGTCTTTCCATCGATTACACACAACACCTATCACAGATGAAACTTCAGTTTCTTCCTTCATTTGGCCGGAGCGCTCCCATTCAAGAAGATCAAATACTCCCGCAGACAACGTTTTACAAGCAATCAACATAAAAGTTTCTGAACAATTTCGACAATAGGGAGTGTTTTTCCTAGTCCTAATTGTTTTTGATATCATTACGAAAATTATACTGAAATACTGCTTCCAATCAGAACACTACTCGGGTATGTCCAAACATTTTCAGGCTATCACAGTCTTCATTCCACCAAAGTAGACGTATACAATCCCGGTCTTACCTTTACACTTTTTTGTAAGAAGGTCTTTCTTATATCAGCAGTTACACACTTGCCTTCTATAAACCACATAATTACTTATTACAGATGGAATGAGTTCGATTCGCTTGGGACCATCACTTAAACACCCATTTAACGTCGTGAACCTTAAACAAACCATTGTAAATGTTCTAGAGCCATTAGTGAACATATAACCTCGTTAGATCGTCGTGGACCTTGAACAAGCCATTCTAAATGTTCTAGATCCATTAGTGAACTTACAACCTCGTTAGATTGTCATGGACCTTGAACAAGAATTCTAAATGTTTTAGATCCATTAGTGAACCTACAACCTCGTTAGATCGTCGTGGACCTTGAACAAGCCATTCTAAATGTTCTAGATCCATTAGTGAACTGATAACCTCGTTAGATCGTCGTGGACCTGAACAAGCCATTCTAAATGTTCTAGATCCATAGTGAACTGATAACCTCGTTAGATCGTCGTGGACCTTGAACAAGCCATTCTAAATGTTCTAGATCCATTAGTGAACTGATAACCTCGTTAGATCGTCGTGGACCTTGAACAAGCCATTCTAAATGTTCTAGATCCATTAGTGAACTGATAACCTCGTTAGATCGTCGTGGACCTTGAACAAGCCATTCTAAATGTTCTAGATCCATTAGTGAACTGATAACCTCGTTAGATCGTCGTGGACCTTGAACAAGCCATTCTAAATGTTCTAGATCCATTAGTGAACTGATAACCTCGTTAGATCGTCGTGGACCTTGAACAAGCCATTCTAAATGTTCTAGATCCATTAGTGAACTGATAACCTCGTTAGATCGTCGTGGACCTTGAACAAGCCATTCTAAATGTTCTAGATCCATTAGTGAACTGATAACCTCGTTAGATCGTCGTGGACCTTGAACAAGCCATTCTAAATGTTCTAGATCCATTAGTGAACTGATAACCTCGTTAGATCGTCGTGGACCTTGAACAAGCCATTCTAAATGTTCTAGATCCATTAGTGAACTGATAACCTCGTTAGATCGTCGTGGACCTTGAACAAGCCATTCTAAATGTTCTAGATCCATTAGTGAACTGATAACCTCGTTAGATCGTCGTGGACCTTGAACAAGCCATTCTAAATGTTCTAGATCTATTAGTGAACTGATAACCTCGTTAGATCGTCGTGGACCTTGAACAAGCCATTCTAAATGTTCTAGATCTATTAGTGAACTGATAACCTCGTTAGATCGTTGTGGACTTTGAACAAGCCATTCTAAATGTTGTGCGAATCATTTGGCCCAACACTAAACTTTCACTTGATCCAAGCTTGGTGGAGGAAGCTCCACACATTACAAGACTACAAACGGTTCTGGCCAAGGGGTGAAATAGTGTTCTGGTCTGCTTTTCTTAGATCCGTACAAAGTTGAAAAGTGTTTTGTCTTTGACCTGGTATCTGTAGCACCTACTGATAAACGTTTAACAAAGTTCATGGACTATTTAACGGACACGTACATCTCTCGTGAAGCTGCCTTTCCACCGTCCATATGGGCTGAGTCTTCTGCCACTCTGACAAGAATCACCAACGCATACTAAGCCTTCCACTCGCACTAAAGCGAATGATTTTATTGTTTTCACCCTTCGATTGTAATTTTTACTAAAGCCTTGCTCATTCTTCATATCGATACACATGCTAAGTGCAATAGTATAATTCATAAACCTCCCTGCCATTGTAGCAAATGAATGAAAAATATGACATTTCTTGAAAATCGGTTGTGTAAATATAAGAATGGAAAATATTTCCGCCTTCAATTTATTATAGGTGTGTCGGCTACTACATTAAAGAGAAGATGAGGTGAGTTTTACTTTTGATTTTTCCTTTTAAATTGAAGTGATTTTGGCA
Source organism: Timema podura (assembly GCA_033556935.1). Classification (NCBI taxonomy): domain Eukaryota; kingdom Metazoa; phylum Arthropoda; class Insecta; order Phasmatodea; family Timematidae; genus Timema; species Timema podura. The sequence goes on from JAVRXN010000012.1 coordinate 3,792,724, forward strand.
TCAACAATAATTTATCTGTTACTTTAACAATTTTGTAAATACATTCCTGGTTAGGGACGAGTGGTGTTCTTGATAGCGCCCTGGTTCGAAAATACGGGGATGAGATCGGCTATAATCCCATCGCGCCTCAAAGATTTCCTCGAAAGGGATTAACTTATGGACGAGCCTTGATATCATTGACTGATCGTCTTTATTGACAATGTAAGACTAACTGTATGTGACTTAAGCTCGACATCAACTGATGACCTTGAATCCACCCCTGCATCGTTGTTTCCCAACTTTGCCAGATCATCAACGGCAGCATCTTGATTCATTGCTTATAAAATACATAAGACAATACAAAAAACAGTCAAATATTTAATATAATAGACTAAAATACTCCATTACTTGTACATCCATCCATCTTGGGCCCACGTCCAGTGCATAAGTACAGGTTGTAAGATCCCAGTAAACAAGGTGATCACCGTAATGTGGCCAACCAAATGTATGCGTCCCGCGACCATCGTGGTGAACACTCCGGTGGATATGATGATTGCAGTCCATCCCAGCACGGCGTTGTCCATGTTGGAGTTGTCAAATCCCAGCCAATTCTCTGAAATGCAACAAACTAACATTATCTACAATGGTAATATACACTATCTAAATTATCTAAATAGGTATCCTCACTAAAATATGAATCCTGCATCACCACGTTGTTCATTTTTTTCTCCGCTAAGTTAGTGGACCTCCAACATTGTATGCAAGGGGCATTTGTTAACATTGGTTATCTAGAGTGGTACTTTATGGTAAAATATCAACACACAACTCAAAATGGCCCAAACTGTATTTTAGAATAAAGGTCTTTAGGGTATTATGTCATCGTGTTTAAAAATATTACTGCCGGTTAAAAACTACCGTAAACCAAAAATCTTGAATAAGTTATATAATTTTTTTATGTATATTATATTTTCAAACACTAAAAATCATCAATAAAAATGTAATACCGCCTTAATTACGGCTTGTACAAAACAGTAAAATACGAGTTCACAGGTATCCTCATGCTAAAGTACAGTTTTTAAAACTAATTTGTGATTGTGTTCTTTATTCAGGCAAGAAAGCTGAGTGAACTATAATGAAAAACTAATATTGGCAGAGGAAATAGTAAGTATTAGTTGAGATAGGAAACAAAACATTTTAACCGGGAAAATTCGAACAGTAGTTCCAGGAACACGTTGCAAACGAGTCGGCAAAGAAACAAGAATGAGAGGGTGAGATATGATGGGTGAATGGGAGGGGGGGCGGTCAGTTATCAACCCCCAAACAGCTTTCAGTTAGATGTAGGAGTCATACATTTGGTCAAGTTGGAAATACCTTTATTTGGGATGATAAAGCAGGGACAGGGTGGGGTGGGGTGTTACTGAAACTTTACTCCAAGCACACATTTTTAAACCTCTTAACTTTATTAGAGAAAATATAAATCATCTATAAAACTATCCATTTTTGGGGTCAGTGGTGGCAGAGCCTTAATGTGTAGGGGGGAGGAGGGGTCAATTAATTGAATAGTAATTTTGAGGGACTTGTCCCCCTTCCCCCGGCCTAAAGAGTTCTGGGGGCTCTCCCCTGGCAACCTTTGGGCAATTAGATGCCTTTAAGCCATTGGATGGTCCTCACTTTTTTTGAAAATTATACTTTTATAGAATCTATTTGGAGTATCATTAACTCATAAAAAGTTTTGAAATTTTCATGCCGCTAAAATATATTTAAAATAATTCTCATCTGATTTAAAGTTTTTAATTCATTCGATGCCTTTAAATTTATAAGCTATTTGGATTTTTTTTAAATTGGACCATATTTGAAAATGGGAGTGAAATAAATCTAGAGGGGTGATTACTACCTCCCTGAACCCATTCTCCCCAGTTCTGCCAACCTTGGTATGATTTTATTTAATAATGGTTCAATGTAAATTATCAGACTTGATTTCTAAATACACTTTAGCCTATTTAATCCTTGCCATTAATTACAATGCTAACTAACTCCAGATAGCTTCAAGGATCATTTAATATCCGTAATTTTTCTTTGACTGTTGCCCTGAAATGGGGCGTATTACGGTTGGGCCACGAGCTCCCTGGGAATATTGTAAACAAGGCGTACTGATGCCCGGCTGTTATGGCGCTTCATTGAGGATGGTTGAATAACAGCATGTGATGGATAGTAACATACATAGTTTAACCTAACATAACCTAACACCTAACTTAAAGCAAAATGATTGCATATCTACCTGCAGGTCTATTACCGGTTATAATCCTCCTGGCCTGTCAGTTTACCCAACTAAGCTATGAACTTTTGGGACATAGGGTCCCGTGGCCCAACTTTTATGCGCCGTTGAAATGCTGACCTTGCTACAAACCTTGAAGCATCAAAACAACTAAAACAATCTTCAATTATCTTCAAAAGTGTTTTGTTGTGACCCTGATAAAAAATAACTTCTCGCTTTAGAGGAGCTTTTTTTTTATAGCGTATACCATATTCTTAGAATTGCGACATCGTTAAAAATGAGCCAGTTATAGGCTTAACTCTTAATAAATTTTTTTAACTCTAAGTCCCTTAAAGGGATTTAATTCCATAAAGACATGTCTATACCTCTTGCTTTCATATTGTCGTAAACCATAATTTAAATAATACAACTATTTATTAAATATTGAGTGTTTTCCTGAACATGAACAACAACAGTCTGATCAATCGGGTGGTGTGTGCCATGAACTTGACCCTTCCCAACACTTTGACAGGCCTTCCCAACACTTTGACAGGCCCCCCAACACTTTGACAGGCCCCCCAACAACTTTGACAGGCCCCCCAACACTTTGCACACGTTGGTACTGGTAGTATAATCTGATGAGGTCGTTGTCAACTCCCACTCCTTATCATTCGCAGACATCAATGCGGGTATTTAGTAACAGGCCAAGAAATTTAAGTTTGGCAACACCGTGCCAGTCTGCATGGTTTGTTATTTTAATTTGTTTTGCGGTGCAAAACTAATTTGATGCATAATAAACTAATCTACGGCTCCTTCCACATGGGCAAGTAGTCTAAACTATGTTGGGGTACTAATTAGCCCCTTATGTTGCGGGAAGAGAGTGTATGTTGGGTCATCTCTCAGCAGACTGAGGGAGTGAGGGTAGGTTGGGTCATCTCTCAGCAGACTGAGGGAGTGAGGGTAGGTTGGGTCATCTCTCAGCAGACTGAGGGAGTGAGGGTAGGTTGGGTCATCTCTCAGCAGACTGAGGGAGTGAGGGTAGGTTGGGTCATCTCTCAGCAGACTGAGGGAGTGAGGGTAGGTTGGGTCATCTCTCAGCAGACTGAGGGAGTGAGGGTAGGTTGGGTCATCTCTCAGCAGACTGAGGGAGTGATGGTAGGTTGGGTCATCTCTCAGCAGACTGAGGGAGTGAGGGTAGGTTGGGTCATCTCTCAGCAACCGAGGGAGTGAGGGTAGGTTGGGTCATCTCTCAGCAGACTGAGGGAGTGAGGGTAGGTTGGGTCATCTCTCAGCAGACTGAGGGAGTGAGGGTAGGTTGGGTCATCTCTCAGCAGACTGAGGGAGTGAGGGTAGGTTGGGTCATCTCTCAGCAGACTGAGGGAGTGAGGGTAGGTTGGGTCATCTCACAGTAGACTGAGGGACTGAGGGTAGGTTGGGTCATCTCTCAGCAGACCGAGGGAGTGAGGGTAGGTTGGGTCATCTCTCAGCAGACTGAGGGAGTGATGGTAGGTTGGGTCATCTCTCAGCAGACTGAGGGAGTGAGGGTAGGTTGGGTCATCTCTCAGCAGACTGAGGGAGTGATGGTAGGTTGGGTCATCTCTCAGCAGACTGAGGGAGTGAGGGTAGGTTGGGTCATCTCTCAGCAGACCGAGGGAGTGAGGGTAGGTTGGGTCATCTCTCAGCAGACTGAGGGAGTGAGGGTAGGTTGGGTCATCTCTCAGCAGACTGAGGGAGTGAGGGTAGGTTGGGTCATCTCTCAGCAGACTGAGGGAGTGAGGGTAGGTTGGGTCATCTCACAGTAGACTGAGGGACTGAGGGTAGGTTGGGTCATCTCTCAGCAGACCGAGGGAGTGAGGGTAGGTTGGGTCATCTCTCAGCAGACCGAGGGAGTGATGGTAGGTTGGGTCATCTCTCAGCAGACTGAGGGAGTGAGGGTAGGTTGGGTCATCTCTCAGCAGACCGAGGGAGTGAGGGTAGGTTGGGTCATCTCTCAGCAGACCGAGGGAGTGATGGTAGGTTGGGTCATCTCTCAGCAGACTGAGGGAGTGAGGGTAGGTTGGGTCATCTCTCAGTAGACTGAGGGAGTGAGGGTAGGTTGGGTCATCTCTCAGCAGACTGAGGGAGTGATGGTAGGTTGGGTCATCTCTCAGCAGACTGAGGGAGTGAGGGTAGGTTGGGTCATCTCTCAGCAGACCGAGGGAGTGAGGGTAGGTTGGGTCATCTCTCAGCAGACCGAGGGAGTGAGGGTAGGTTGGGTCATCTCACAGTAGACCGAGGGAGTGAGGGTAGGTTGGGTCATCTCTCAGCAGACTGAGGGAGTGAGGGTTGTGGAGTGACCTCACTATCAACACAATAACCGGTAGGCAATGTGTGTGTGCGTGTGTGTGTGTGTGTGTGTGTGTGTGTGTGTGTGTGTGTGTGTGTGTGTGTGTGTGTGTTAAGAAAAGGAAGGAGTAGGACATGTAAGACGTGGCTAATAATGTTGCAGATGAACCTGCGAAAAAGAAAAGCATTAAGAGTTTTAAGAATAAAAAGTTAGTGAGGGTGAATTAAATATGGAGTTGTTGTTTTTGGTGTTACATGCACAATTTTTTGCCCACCCCGTAAGGAAACGGTGTGATTAGTTATTTATGTGTGTGTTTGTGTGTAGGCTTATATATGTACCTTTGTGGGCCCATAATAACTACACTCATATGACAAATTGGCTAAACTGTAACAGGTATAACGACAATTACTCATATGACAGAATGTCTCTTGTACAGGTTACAACAATCACTGACATGACAGAATGACTACTCTGCCAGGTGTAACTACACTCTCACATGACACAATTACTACTATACCAGGTGTAGAGCTATAGTCACACATGACAGAATGACTACTGTACCAGGTGTAACTACACTCTCACATGACAGAACTACTATTATACCAGGTGTAGAGCTATAGTCACACATGACAGAATGACTACTGTAACAGGTGTAACTACACTCTCACATGACAGAACTACTACTATACCAGGTGTAGAGCTATATTCACACATGACAGAATGACTACTGTAACAGGTGTAACTACACTCTCACATGACAGAACTACTATTATACCAGGTGTAGAGCTATATTCACACATGACAGAATTACTACTATACCAGGTGTAGAGCTATATTCACACATGACAGAATGACTACTGTAACAGGTGTAACTACACTCTCACATGACACAATTACTACTATACCAGGTGTAGAGCTATATTCACACATGACAGAATGACTACTGTAACAGGTGTAACTACACTCTCACATGACAGAACTACTATTATACCAGGTGTAGAGCTATATTCACACATGACAGAATGACTACTGTAACAGGTGTAACTACACTCTCACATGACAGAACTATTATTATACCAGGTGTAGAGCTATATTCACACATGACAGAATGACTACTGTAACAGGTGTAACTACACTCTCACATGACAGAACTACTATTATACCAGGTGTAGAGCTATATTCACACATGACAGAATGACTACTGTAACAGGTGTAACTACACTCTCACATGACAGAACTACTATTATACCAGGTGTAGAGCTATAGTCACACATGACAGAATGACTACTGTAACAGGTGTAACTACACTCTCACATGACACAATTACTACTATACCAGGTGTAGAGCTATATTCACACATGACAGAATGACTACTGTAACAGGTGTAACTACACTCTCACATGACAGAACTACTACTATACCAGGTGTAGAGCTATATTCACACATGACAGAATGACTACTGTAACAGGTGTAACTACACTCTCACATGACAGAACTATTATTATACCAGGTGTAGAGCTATATTCACACATGACAGAATGACTACTGTAACAGGTGTAACTACACTCTCACATGACAGAACTACTATTATACCAGGTGTAGAGCTATATTCACACATGACAGAATGACTACTGTAACAGGTGTAACTACACTCTCAGATGACAGAACTACTATTATACCAGGTGTAGAGCTATATTCACACATGACAGAATGACTACTGTAACAGGTGTAACTACACTCTCACATGACACAATTACTATACCTCAGTTTTATCTTCTGTGGTGCTGACTGACAGCTCACAGCTGACTTCTGACGGCTTTGAAAAGCTACCAGACCAAATTATGTATCCCTACGCCGAACCATATGATCTACAAAAACCATGTCTTTATCAGTTGTCACTTCTGACAGTCAAAATTTAGGTATATACCTAACTGTTGACTGTCAGAAGTCAGCTGTGAGCTGTCAGTCAGCACCACAGAAGATAAAACTGAGGTATACTATACCAGGTGTAGAGCTATATTCACACATGACAGAATGACTACTGTAACAGGTGTAACTACACTCTCACATGACAGAACTACTACTATACCAGGTGTAGAGCTATATTCACACATGACAGAATGACTACTGTAACAGGTGTAACTACACTCTCACATGACACAATTACTACTATACCAGGTGTAGAGCTATATTCACACATGACAGAATGACTACTGTAACAGGTGTAACTACACTCTCACATGACAGAACTACTATTATACCAGGTGTAGAGCTATAGTCACACATGACAGAATGACTACTGTACCAGGTGTAACTACACTCTCACATGACAGAACTACTATTATACCAGGTGTAGAGCTATATTCACACATGACAGAATGACTACTGTAACAGGTGTAACTACACTCTCACATGACAGAACTACTACTATACCAGGTGTAGAGCTATATTCACACATGACAGAATGACTACTGTAACAGGTGTAACTACACTCTCACATGACAGAACTACTATTATACCAGGTGTAGAGCTATATTCACACATGACAGAATTACTACTATACCAGGTGTAGAGCTATATTCACACATGACAGAATGACTACTGTAACAGGTGTAACTACACTCTCACATGACACAATTACTACTATACCAGGTGTAGAGCTATATTCACACATGACAGAATGACTACTGTAACAGGTGTAACTACACTCTCACATGACAGAACTACTATTATACCAGGTGTAGAGCTATATTCACACATGACAGAATGACTACTGTAACAGGTGTAACTACACTCTCACATGACAGAACTATTATTATACCAGGTGTAGAGCTATATTCACACATGACAGAATGACTACTGTAACAGGTGTAACTACACTCTCACATGACAGAACTACTACTATACCAGGTGTAGAGCTATATTCACACATGACAGAATGACTACTGTAACAGGTGTAACTACACTCTCACATGACACAATTACTACTATACCAGGTGTAGAGCTATATTCACACATGACAGAATGACTACTGTAACAGGTGTAACTACACTCTCACATGACAGAACTACTATTATACCAGGTGTAGAGCTATAGTCACACATGACAGAATGACTACTGTACCAGGTGTAACTACACTCTCTTAGAGTAGTTATAGTATTGTTCCTTACAACTCTATAGACAGTGCACGCCAAACAACTCCTCCCAAGTCACCTGTGCCAATAAACGCTGCGACGTCCAGTCCATATGACAACACGTACCCGAAGACACCGTAAGCTGTAGTGCTGAGCATGATGTCCATTACGTTATGCAGCAAGAGAAGGTTAACGTTGGTACTCGGGATACATCCGACTTGTATGAATGCTACCCCTACTCTCAGCAGCAGGACTGAACTAGCCCTGACGAAGGTGGTTATTGTCCCATAATTCCTCTCGAAGACAGTTTCGTTACCAAGAGTATGGTTGTCGTCATAATAGATATCTTCGTACAAGCTTGGACTATTCAAACTGTATACCATTTTTTTTAGAACTAACACCTGGTCAAATATAATAAAAAATCATTTATATTCTTTTTAAAACATTTGTAAAATATACATCAACATTTTTAGTTCCTAGCCTTGAGTATCTGTTATCAATGGCAAGAACATTTATTTATATAATATAATTATGTTTAGTAAATTAAAATTATATTTACATAGCTAATTAGATATTATAGTATAAACACACAGCTGTTTTTTTTACTAAACAAGACAAAAGATAGACCATAGCAACGGTATATAACGTTGTTTCTTAAGTAAAAATTGCGCCTTGGATTTTATATTGACTCAAAAATAATCTCTAAAACTTACACAGTCTACTTGGTTACTATATAAATAAACTTAATACTCATAGAGAATTCACCCAAATATACAGCTTCACGTTATAATTAGACAATCTTCCTTGACCAATAATCACTTATTCAGCAAACAGAATAAACCAAAATAAACATTTATGAAACCCGCAACATTAGTGCCTTTACTGACGTCCATTGATTCAAGTTTTGAAAAGAATGTTGATCGATTGATCGTTTACAACCCGATGTTTGGATTGACGTTCATCCTTATCCATCAGGAACAGCGCGCGTGCTAGTGTTAGAATAACCTGAATAATAAGGTAGGGGCAGGTAGTTTAACAGAGTTTTAAGAAAATGAAAAAATAATAAAATTTAATTACAAATTATAATACATGATTTTAAAGTATACATATTCTTGAATACTAATATAATTATTCAGTTTAGTATTCGTCGGATAAGAGTGTGCATTGCATTAGCACAAGTCACATACAAAGGTGTCACTTGAGGATATTGGGTAGCACCACTCTCCACAAGACCCGCATCATCCTAGAAACACTCACCACAATCGCTACAAATGTTTGCGGTACCCTTGGCTGTAGATGTTCTTTGCTGGACAACTGAATTGTTTTGAAGAAAAATCTTGTTCCCGACACGATTTTTAATATTCATTCATATATTCTTTCTATTTTCCTCTCTGACTCGAGCCCATTCTCATTTCTCTTTCTCCTTTTTCCTTTCAATTTTTAATTCAGCCATAAGGCTCTTATGGGAATAACTAGATAACATATTTGATACTTGGCCCTTGCTTTTCTTTTTATTCCCATCTAAGGAGGTTTTCTAAAGTAGTAAAATGTCTGCAAGGGCTATTTTTTAGTTGGGAGTTTTTCAGGTATTTTTAGATGTGTGATATCAGCATGAGGTGTTGTTTCTGGCGGTATTTGGTCCTAAACTGTCGCGCCAGTTAAATCAGAATTGATGATATGACTAGCATCAATGGAATCTACAAAGCAATGTTGGATTCTACCTATACAATTCCTCCAGGTCATCATTATCTTTATGAGTGACCTCAACAGCTAGAAAATCTTCATCAGAAAAAATGTTGGGATTAAAGAAGTAAATCCCAGCTTCTCAAAATTTCTGTACACCTTTGTATACAGTTGATATCCTCATACATGTAAAGTTGAACAAACCAGCAACTCGATGTGCCGTGACCACACTTCCTGGATGTGAAGGAAATCACTTGTCTACTTCTTGTTCATACACTGCCTTTAATGGAGTGAAACCCACAGGTTCACTGGCTGTAGCATGTGGCTTCCATGTGGTGGTGAAGAAAGCATTGCTATGAATGTTTCCTCTACAGAATATGATGGAATGTAAAGAACAATGAGAGGAGTGGTTATCCTATATTAAAAAATCTTGATCGTCGTATGTGGTTTTTACTCACTTGACAAGATGTTTTTACCAATTATTGAAACTGTTTGTTATCATGTAGCCTTAATCCGATACCAGAGGCAAGATTCCCAAGGAATATCTGCCTACATTTATAGGTTATTCAACTTTTTCTAAAACAAAAACAAAACAACATAATTGGGGGATCTAACTGACCAGCAGCACTGATGCAGCAAACTTTAGACGATCTTTCAACTCTCTTAGCTGCAGATATAATTTTTTACCCTTCATTGCATACACTTTTGGTGTTCCATTTTGTACGGTAGACATTCCGATTTTGTCCATATTGAAATTACAATGAGGTTCAAAATGTTTATCATCTAAAATTATCCTCATATTATTAAAATAAATATTGACTCTAGTTCGGTTGAACCCCATGGCACGACTGAGGCTGCACTGTTGAGAGGAACGAAGGGGCCAACCCTGATGTTTGCAAAAATTTGAGACCCAGTCCTTAAGCCAGTCCCACACTTCCCGAATGCTAACGAGTATTCGTGTACTGGGTGACTGTCCAAGTAGTATGGGAGGTACACGAATGAAACGCTCCCACACTGCACTTGATTCGTTCGTGTCGTCTGGTTGCATTCACACTGAGCACTGAACTAGTTCTATCATTTTGTACAATGTAACATTAAATACTAGTTTTATTTAATAAGCTGATATTTGTTTTGCTAACACTAAATAACTCTCCCGACTTGTCTTTGCTTTGGTACAAATTGTGTCAAACTTAGTACAGACCCAGAACCCGAGAACACGTTTTGAGTGGTTTTGCAGCAGCATTAGCAGTGATGTCATCACTTGCGCGGTCCATTGGGCATTGGATGCCGACTGCCGTCGAACTGAATGATTTGATCGAATATTCGGAGTATACTGTCGCGAGAAGTATGTGAGGTCCACAGAAGGCGAATATTCGTGTAGGTTTTATCACAGAGTTTAGTGACGAATGCAGGCGAACATTCGACCACATTCGCGAATAGTGTGGGACCGGCTTTACCTGCGACACGTTTTTTGGCGTTGAATCGCTCACTCATACCTTGAACTTATACAAGTTGCACTAATTGTTTCTAATTATTTCAAAAAATCGTACATCAAAATCTTTTACATATTCTGCTAGCTCCTTCTCTTGCCCTGGAGTAAAAACTTCTATATAACGGCCCAAAAAAGTGATTGAAGTACCCTAAATAAAACTAAGTTTTATGTACTATAGTGCGTTGTTCATATGGGTCTCACTGCAATTTTCTTGTTTATTTTATTGGTTAGTTTGTACGTCCTACCACTGGAAACTCTAGAGTTTCGCATGTATACATGACTTCAGCTTTATTATGGCAGTGTAAATCAAGCAGCCTTGTTGTGTCGGCACAGACGTAAGCTGATACTCCGTGGGTCAACTGTTTGAACTTAGGGTTTGATAATAGACGTAAGCTGATACTCCGTTGGTCAACTGTTTGGACTTAGGTTTGATAATATCGTTGGCTGGTCAGTGATAAAGCATCTGAGTAGCAAGGGCTGGGATGTTTTGATAAGCTTGCAAAAAGAGCAATACAATCAGTAGAGTTATCTTCGATTACATTTCTGACAGGATATCCGTCACTAACGTCCCGTAGTTGGTCCATCATTATGAAAAGTTTCAAGTTTTGGGGGGGTAACTTCACGATAGACCCCCCCCCCCCCCATACACTTTGGAAAATCCACATTTGCATGGTTGCGATAGAGTTTGTTCCACAAAACGTTTCGTTTGCTGTGTATTTGTTCTTGCACAAATGGTACGTGAATTTGAAACTTTGTTTACTCATAAGGGGCCAACTTCATGGAAACCCCCCCCCTTAAAAAAAACCTTTTAAAAATTCATGTTGTTTTGATTGCACTCGTTTGTTCCGGATTGTTAGACACAAATTTTTGTTTGTTCCGTTTTAAAAAGCCCACAAATAGTATGTTTACATTGGGGGGGAGAGGGGCCAACTTCACGGTAGCCCATTCCAGTTTGAATAATATCCAGGAACTTATGTTAAATTAGTATATTTTTTTAATGATATCGATATTTTATAATGCATAGATACTCAAACCTATTCTTTTTAATCAAACAGTTGTAGGGATGATAAGATAATGTTGAAAATTAATTATGTATCCTAATTGTTTGTCATGTTTGTAAAATCCACATAACCGATTAGACGCTGAAATTAAACGGTGAAAAGTTGCGTTGGGATGGGAATTCTTTTAAAGTAAATTTTTGTAAATCAATATTATATTTACGAGAATGCAAGAGTTTAGCTGTTAAAAGACTTCATTGCATAGCTAATTTTAGTTTCCATTTGTAAAGAACGTTTTTGATTTAGTCATGTGCATTCATTTCGATTTTTTGTTTAAATTCTTAGTTTGTTTTTTTGGCAAATTTGTAGCAATTTTTTTTAGAATTTCAGGCTATTCTATAGATATTTTTAATCACTTTTTTGAAAATTTATTCTGGTTCCGCTTAGTAAACTTTGATTTGAAAAAAATATTTTTATCGTCAAGGAATTTCTTAGTCTTCTTCGTGTCAGAGTTGGAATAGTTGACATTTTCTTCCAATCATGTCTCTTTGCGGTCAAAGATACTATTTACTACATGTTAACAGTAATAGTAGCAAACAAAAGGAAGGTGCGATGTCAATACTTTCGGGCAGCGGTTCCCAAACTTTTTGAGTCGCGGAGCACTTCTCAGGAGATAAATTCGTGACGGAGCACTATCGTTGCCCTTAGACCATGTTCATTTTTGGCTGTTTTTACGTAATTGCATTTTCAAGTTGCTAGACAATTTTTTTATCATATAGCAAAAGCACGAATTATTTTTCGAATTCAAAATAGCTTATATTTTGATCCTAACTTAATTTTTCCCATTGAAAGTCGTTGAAAGACATTGAAAAATAGAACTTTACGGTTTTTTTTTTCTAAAAACACTAATTTTGCACATACGTGTATTCGGCATAAAGGTGACGATATTTTCACCTAGCACCTACATAGATAGTACCCGAATGACAGCATTATTGGCTCTGGAAACAAATTTTTAAGCATTTGGACATGTCAAGGTGGGGATGCAGGGGACGCAAGAAAAGGCGAGTGTTTTTGCAGTTTTTATATCAATACTTTTTTGGATCAAATAAATTAAATATTGCTTCTATAGAATCATAGAGCTTAATTTTCTTCACATGGTGAGATCAACATTTCTTGAATATCTGTCAAGGATGTCCTGGAATTTAATAACAAATTTTTCTCTTCATTTAAAAAGTTTCTTAGATAATACTCTTCTGCTCCTTACAGATATTCAACAGCTGTTGAGGTCACCATGTGAAGAAAATTAAGCTCTATGTTTTTATAGAAGCAATAGTTTGCTTATTTTGGCAAAAAAAAAAAAAGTTTTGCTCTAGAAACTTTAAATTAACTCTCCTTAACTCGCGTCCGCTGCATACTCACCTTAAACATCAAGTTTTATTCATTATAAATATTTTTTCTCCACTAATTTCAGAGAAATAAGGAACTTAATTAAATACATAAACGAAAACCAACAACAAAAAACATAAAGTAATGCAACACATTTTAGAACAAATTCAAAGCAGGTATTGTAAATATACAATGCTACTCACCTATATAAGGTATTACAGTTTAAAAACAAAAAATGTAGCTTGGCATGGAAAAAGAACGATAAAGCATAGCCAAAGAACTTAGATTCTAATGAGAGGGATGGGATTGTTTTGATTTGCACAATGTGGCTATATCTGGTTAAATTTGGGACAGCTGCAACCGAATATCTGGCTCTGCATTCAGGCGGGATCTATATTTGGTTTTAGTAGCCACATAAGCAGAGAATCCTGATTCACATAAGTAAGTTGTTGTAAAGGGTAAAAGGATGGTTTTCGCTTTATCTGATAAAACTTTAAATTCGTCTTTTAGCTGACACCAAAATTCTGCTAGTGAATTCTTAGTTGCAAAATTATATTTTACCACAGAATCTGATGTCAAATCAATCATACACTCATACTGGTGTGATGTCAGACAGGCTGGCTTTTCCGACACAGCAGAGTAAGGGTTTACAACCACACAGTTCTCTTTTATTTTATCGTGGAATTCTTCTGGAAAATAACAGTTGAAACTATCAAGCAAATTTAGTAGATGAACGTGAAACTCATTTAAGATATATTCGTGTACATCAGAATCTAGTTCTTCTCTAAATTCTTTTACCATTGGGAAACTATCTAGATTTAGATTTTTCATTGAATCCGCCCAAAACTTTATTTTCTTTTTAAACGCTTGTACTTTATCGCTGGCGTCAAAAACGGTTACTGCTTTCCCTTGAAGTGAGATACTTAAGTCATTAACTTTTTTAAAAATGTCTGCTAAATACGCCAATTTCATAACCCAATGCTCATCACACAGCCTGTCTCCCAAAGCGAAGTCGTTGTCAATCAGGAAGGTTCTGACTTCAGCCCTCATTTCAAAGAGCCGAGTTAAAGCTTTGCCACGAGAAAGCCACCTTACTTCTGTGTGAAGAAGTAAAGAGGTATGACTCCCCATGTCTTCACACAACAGCTTGAATAGTCTTGTATTTTTAGGTCTTGATTTGATAAAATTAATTACTTTCACGCTTTCGTCCAAGACTTCTTTTAGGAAGGGTGGCATTTTTTTCACAGCAAGGGCATGGCGGTGGAGGATGCAGTGGCTACTGCTGCATTCCTTTGAGAAGGACATTTTTGTCGATAGTATTTGAATGTGGAGAGAACGACCGTTGATTTGTCTCCTCTTCCTGGGTGAAAGGAGAGGGGGTCGACCAGATGATGAACCTGAGTCGGTGGCTTAACCGTCAGGAAGGGGAGGCAAATGTAGCTTCGAGTGCCTTCTTCGCAGTTTGAATTTGTAGTTTCCCATTGGTGCAAATTCAAACAAGGTGAGGAAGGGTGGGAAGATAATGACCAGTTTTTAGCGGTCCAACCGAGGTTTTAAGTAGGGTGGGACCGAGAAAAACTGGCATTCTCGTGTTAGCACGTCGGGGTATACTCGGGCGACCCGAGGGACGACCGGGTGTAATAATTGTAGCGGCCAGAAAGGGAGTTATAAAAAGAATCATAACAAAGTTTGGTGCGACGTGACCAGGATTCACCATGGTACATAGTAAAATATGGAATGGTGAAAAAAAGAATTACGGGGAAATAAACGACGGTGAGCAATAAATACGAACGGAGCTACGAGGACAGCAACACAGACGGAGCTACGAGGACAGCACGGACGGAGCTACGAGGACAGCACGGACGGAGCTACGAGGACAACAACACGGACGGAGCTACGAGGACAACAACACGGACGGAGCTACGAGGACAGCAACACGGACGGAGCTACGAGGACAGCAACACGGACGGAGCTACGAGGATAGCAACACGGACGGAGCTACGAGGATAGCAACACGGACGGAGCTACGAGGATAGCAACACGGAGGGAGCTACGAGGACGGCAACACGGAGGGAGCTACGAGGACGGCAACACGGACGGAGCTACGAGGATAGCAACACGGACGGAGCTACGAGGATGGCAACACGGAGGGAGCTACGAGGAAAGCGACACGTACGGAGCTACGAGGACAGCAACACGGACGGAGCTACGAGGACAGCAACACGGACGGAGCTACGAGGACAGCAACACGGACGGAGCTACGAGGACAGCAACACGGACGGAGCTACGAGGATAGCAACACGTACGGAGCTACGAGGACAGCAACACGGACGGAGCTACGAGGACAGAAACACGGACGGAGCTACAAGGACGGCAACACAGAGGGAGCTACAAGGACAGCTAAACGGACCAATTCCGTGATACCTACACAGTGCTAAACTAAGCACCGTATTGTAATTGTGAAGCGGGGTGAGTGTTTTAAAAAATATATATATCACTAGGCCTATTTTTCAGTACATGGAGACCGAGGAAAGGTAAGTGGATACTGTATGTTTTGTTATTCTGGTTGCTGTCAATTGCTGGTTTGTCCCGGATACTGTGGTAGAGTGCTACCATTTTCTCAGGGAGAGTAGGGATGGATAAATCACGTCAAACAGGCAGGGTGACACGACAGACAAGACCGATAGCTAACAAGATGGACTCTGATCAACAAAATATATCAGATTTTGATGACCGGGAGATAACAATAATTACGGAAGAAGGGGAGGCGTCCGCATCAACCAGTGACATGATACCCGAGGAGACCGTATCTGAGGACGGCGTCGAGACGCGCAGGGACATTTCGGATGACACGGGAAGAAATGTGATGACGAACGCTCCATGGTGGAATAGGGGGGTGACTGAGGTGCCTCCTGAACAATTTGACGACCCAGTGGACGTGATGTCCCGACTTAATAGGGTAATAAGGGGCTGGGAAAATAATCATCAAAAACGCCAGGAAAGGATGCAAGAAAGGCCAGCACATGGGAGAAGGGTAATATAACTTCTAAGCCCGGGTACACATGACACCTGGAAGAAATGACAGACGCTGGTGCCGCAAGAAATCAAAAGGAGTTAGAATTTCAGGGGCAAGAACGCAGCCCACCGAACAAAAAACAAGACCTAGAAGAAAGGAAGGAAGAAGAAAAAACTCCTAGCTTACCCCAGGAGTTGGAGCAGAAGATATCGGAGATTGAATGCGTGACCTCGGAACAGCGAGATTGCCTAAGCCGCGTACTACAGGAGTATAAAGAAGTATTCTCCAACCGGCCGGGAGTAAACACAAAATATGTGTGCCATTTGGAAGTGTCAAACACATCCCCGTTCTTCTGTAAATCATATCCTGTCCCATACAGTCAGCGGGAAGCAGTTAAGGAGGTGCTAGACCAGATTCTAGAATGGGGCGTTATAGAGCGCGCTCGTTCCGACATAATTAATCCAGTGGTGGTTGTTAAAAAGAAGAATAAGGGGGTCCGACTCTGTCTAGACGCGCGGCGCGTCAATCAAATTCTGGTGGCGGATCATGAGTCTCCTGCACCCCTGGAGGAACTAATTCAGCGATTTGAAGGGTGCAAATACCTAAGGTCTTTGGACTTGACGGCTTCATACTGGCAAACACCATTGACGGAGCCATCAAAAAGATACACCGCATTTATGTATAACGGTAGTACATATTGGTTCACGCGTCTACCGTTTGGACTCTCGGTATCCGTGAGCCAATTTAACCGTGGTCTGGAGGCCGTACTTGGTCCTGATGTTTTGTCATGGGCAACGGTATAGGTGGACGATTTGTTGGTAGCGACTCCAGATTTTGAGGAGCATTGTACTAAACTGCAAATTATTTTAGGTCGGCTTAAGGAGGGAGGCATTACTGTCAACTTGGAAAAATCAGTATTCCTTTCTAAAAAAATTAATTTTCTAGGCCATTACATCACTCCCGAAGGTATACGATTGTCTCCGGAAAAAACCGATGCCATAAGAAACTTCCCGAGACCAAAATCTAAGAAACATCTACAAGCATTCTTGGGACTTATCAATTTTTATAGGAAATTTAATAAGGAGCACGCCGAACTAATAGGACCACTCCTTCCTCTGACCCGAAAGAATGGTCAGTGGAACTGGACTGAGACTGATGAAGAGGCATTCGAGAAAATCAAAGCCAGTTTCCTTACCAGTGTGATGCTAATACATCCTAACTTAACAAAGCCACTATACATCGCATGCGACGCGTCATCTTGTGCACTGGGAGCAGTATTGTTCCAGTTAGACCGTTGGGGACAACAGCGGCCAATAGCCTTTGCCAGTAGGGCCCTACACGATGCAGAGACGAGATATACCGTCACTGAGCGAGAGCTACTGGCAATTACCTTTGCGTGTCAGAAGTTTAGGGTGTACATTTATGGTCATCCCACGACCCTTCTAACGGATCACAAGGCACTCTCCTTCTTAATAAAGTGCAGGCTTCTACATGGCCGGATTACTAGATGGGTGCTATTGCTCCAAGAGTACAATTTACAAGTTAAATACGTACCTGGTCGGGATCAAGTGGTACCCGACACCCTATCAAGATATCCACCCCAACAGAGGAAGAGGAAGGAGAGTTCCAGTTGATGAGCTTGGTCGTGGGGAAGGGACGCCTGAGTAGGAGGAGCTTCAATATGTCGAGCAGCTCCGACAGGGGCAGAAACATGATTCGCGACTTGCCAAGGTTATTGAAGTGTTAAGGGGGTCCGGTGCATCAGAGGAATTAAGCAAACAGTACCAAATATATAAAGAGGTCCTATTCAAATGGGTGAAAAGATTTCAGAGTTGGAAGTTGTGTATCCCAGAGGGTCTAGTTAGTGATCTGATAGAAGAGTATCATCAACTGTATGGGCACTATGGCGTATACAAGACGGCCCGGGCATTGAGAGAATCATGCCCCTTTCCGGCAATGCTCCGCAGAGTAAAGAACATCTTAAGGGGGTGCGACATATGTCAACGAACAAAACCTCCCAATACTAAAACCGAGGGGAGACTCCAAATAGTTACAGCTCACCAGCCTTTAGAAAAAGTATTTGTAGACATAATGGGCCCGCTACCAAAGGGAGTCAGAGGTGCACAGCATGTATTTGGTATGATGGACTTATATACTAAATATGTGAAACTGTATGTCATTAGGAGGGCTACGGCACGAGCGGTCGTGAACCGTGTGACGGTCGATTATATACAGGAAATGGGCAAGCCAGGGATGATCGTCTCAGACCATGGGCCCCAATTCACTAGCCACCACTGGATTGAAAGACTAAGGGAGAGAGGCATCAAACAGGGATATACGGCCATTTATCACCCGGGATCAAACCCATTAGAAAGAATTCACAGGGATATAGGAAGAATGTTACGTGTGTATTGTCATAGCAATCACCGCTCGTGGCCTAAGTTTATTCCCAAGATTGAAGAATGTGTAAATCAAACAATACACTCTGTGACTAGATTCACCCCCCACGGACTCATTCACGATTACCGGCCACTCAGACCACTGGAACCGCTGTTCCAGTTTCCGCCAGGGAGTGAGTTGTCCCGAGAACAGAAGCTGGAACAGGCTGGCCGCAGCATGGGACAAGTGGCGGGTAGGAGAATGGCCCGAGACGCGAGGACCAATCCTAAACCCGCTGAGTATAAAATAGGAGATCTTGTACTTGTGAAGACCCATAAATTGTCATCCGCCATTACCAAGGAAACCAGTAAATTATTCTTACTCTATCAGGGACCAGGTAGGGTGACGGCAATCAGGAATAATAATGCATATGTTATCCACTCCAAGGACTCTGATGAAATTATAGGTACTTTTAATGCAGTTCATCTAAAGAAATATTACCCAAAACACCACGAACAATATCATTAAATTGGGGAAATTTCATCACAATAATCGGACGGTTTGTTGAATAGCAAGAGTCCACAGTTCAATTCCTGGGAAGTTATAACCGTGAATAATTCATTTGAGGTATCGTGTGATATATCTAATTAATAAGAAAAAGAGTGCCAACAGGAACCAGTGTGTGACTAAGTGTAATGACACGAGAGTCAAGAAATATTAGATGGTTTTGTGTTAGTAATTAAATGTAAGGAAAAAAAAATGACTGAAACAGGTACATAAATATCATTAATGAAAGGTGCAGAAGGGACTCAGTTGAAAAGGAGGGAGGAGGTTCAGTCCTGGTGAAATGCCTTCTTGGAACTGTGGAAGGGATTATAGCGAGCGATAGTGACTACACCTCCGTCAACAAGTTTAAGTAAGGGATGTTACCATGGTAGAGTGAAGTTTTAATTAGAGTGAGGGTTGGAACTATGGATATTAATTTGAATTTTTTCTTTGTAAATATGTCTGTAATGGACCTATCAAAATATTAAGGACTAGCAGTTAGGACTGTTACAAAGTTGTTTAGTAAGATAGACTAATAGAAAAATCATTGGTAATGGTCATTGATAAAGGGTTAATCTAGCAGGATATAGACAATTGCTTTTAGATAATGGTAATGAATGTACATACCTCAAGGTAGGAGCTTAATTATGGTAGTTAATGGGTATAAGTATAAATTATGGTGTGTACTGTAATGAACCTTCTAAACAATGTTCACTAAGCACACAAAGGGGGTAGTTGAGAAGGATATTTTTGTCGATAGTATTTGAATGTGGAGAGAACGGCCGTTGATTTGTCTCCTCTTCCTGGGTGAAAGGAGAGGGGGTCGACCAGATGATGAACCTGAGTCGGTGGCTTAACCGTCAGGAAGGGGAGGCAAATGTAGCTTCGAGTGCCTTCTTCGCAGTTTGAATTTGTAGTTTCCCATTGGTGCAAATTCAAACAAGGTGAGGAAGGGTGGGAAAATAATGACCAGTTTTTAGCGGTCCAACCGAGGTTTTAAGTAGGGTGGGACCGAGAAAAACTGGCATTCTCGTGTTAGCACGTCGGGGTATACTCGGGCGACCCGAGGGACGACCGGGTGTAATAATTGTAGCGGCCAGAAAGGGAGTTATAAAAAGAATCATAACACCTTGACTTTTTGTTTTATTCTTGAGATAGCACCGGACGTCTTCCCAGTCATGGCCTTTGCGCCATACGTGCACACATCAACGCAGTTATCCCATGGGATGTCACTCACTGTGAAAAATTCTTCTATTAATTTGAAAATTTCAGCGCCAGTTGTGTTAGTTGGTAAAGGCTTGCAGAGAAGCAGATCCTCTTGAAAAGAATCCAAGTAATGGTAGCGTACAAATACTATTAAAATTGCCAATCCAGCCACATCCGTTGATTCATCCATTTGGAGCGAAAACTTAGTGCATTTTATTCGTGAAAGTAAAGTAGCTTTCACATCCTCTGCTAAGTCCCCGATTCGTCGCGAAATCGTGTTATTTGACAAAGGAACGGTGTCTACTAGTTTCGTGGCTTTTGCTTCCAGCATACATTCAACTATGTCCTTTACACAAGGCTTAATAAGGTTTTCAGCGATGGTATGGGCTTCGCCAGCTTGAGCAACTCGGTAACTGACTAAGTAGGACGCCATCAAAGCCTGTTCATTAACTGTTTTTGAGTGATAAGATATAATTTTCTGGGCTTGTGTAAGTTCACCATACTTCCTTCTGAAGAAATCAATCGGTTTTCCTTTGCATTCTGGATGGACCCCCTCAAAATGACGGCGCATTTTTGCTGGGAACATCGCACTGTTTGGCAACACTTTCATGCAAACTACGCACTGTGGTTTGTTGTCACTAGTCTCAACAAATCCAATATTCAAGTAGGAATCATGATACCTCCTTTTTATAATTTTTTTACCTGTGGCACTGGTCTTCGAAGAACTAGTACTAGTCAGTTCTTTCAACAGTTCAGAAGTTTCTGACACACCTGATGTCGCTGATTCGTCTAAAAACCCTTCATCCTGTCCAGCAATTCTAGCATTGGCAACTGCTCCATCTTCTTCCACACTACATTGTAAAAATAATATTCGTATAATCTGGGTAAATAATATTAATGATAATAATAAATGTCGAGTATTTAATAAAACAATTGATCAAAGAACTGTTGCTCCTAAATTAACATTGAATATTGTTTAAGAATGTAAATATTTCTCGCATGTACGCTCACAATGCTTGTTAAATGTGAGTGGCCATCTTATCCTATCACTTGGTGACATCACATTGGCTGCAGCTTCAAGGTTACTACCAATTAACAGGACAAAATTCGAAAACAACCTGAGCTGAAATCTATTTTTGTTAAAAGTGCAAAAATATGTACAACATGCAATGCATGTACTGAAAAGTCTATATTTACTATTTAATTTGTATAAAGTTTTATGTACTTTAGTCCCCATCTATTCTTGTAGGTCCTGTGTTATTGGTATCCAAAGCTATTATTTGTTTTAATGACACACGCTCTTATTCTAGCAGACCCCGATAGATAAACATTATTCAACGTTAAAAATAATGCATCTAACATAATATTTGTATATACCTGTTAGCTGTTGATGCTTCCATAGCTACTGGAGGAACTGTGGTGAAGGTTTTAATAGTTTATTTTAAGGATTCAGACTTCAGCCAGTGATCCATTGAAAGCAAATCTATGATATTTTCTAAATCCCTACGTAGGTGCTCCAAAAAACCTGTAATAGGCAGGTGTTTCGTCCTCAAGAGGGAAGATCTATTAAAGTTACTAACGTAATTATTTAAATAAAATCACACAACAAAGGCACTAGTGAAAAAATAACACCGCACTGCAATTTGACTCGTTTCGACTCTCGACTAAACATTGAATGAACTGCAACAGAATGAAGGAGTGAAGAAACAAGAGTTTTTAATACACAATAGGAACTTTCCAGAAAATTCTGTAAAAGTGTCAAAGCTAACAATCAGATCTTTAAGTACGCTGAGGCTCTCATTGAACAGGGATTAGCTAGCGCCATGGAGCCTATTTGTCTGGTTTCGCCGCGTGAAGTCTGTGTGCTTCACGGATTTTCTCAATGTTTTGTGTGGTTCCGAGAAGGTGAGGGAGGGTAAACCTGACTGAGGTGCCGCATGACAATGCACATTGGATCCATAATACTTGCTATTTACACTGCTTTACTGCAAGATGCAGGAGCTAAATTATTTCTACACAATACTTATCTAAAAACAGTTCATGACCGCACAAATAAACAATTTTTAGATCTTGTCACATTTATTTTATTTTTATTTACAATCTCTTCGCGGAGCACACTTTGGGAACCGCTGCTTTAGGGTAACCTAGTTATGAGTTCTTTTGAAGGGGTAGGGGAAAAGGGAGGTAAGATCTCGTGTATCTTTCGGTAGTTTCACAACTGCACAAATAGACGAAACCAATATTTTGGAGCTTAGGAGGAAGAGAGGCCCATAAAAATACTTTTCTTTACTATGAGTTTTATGGCATGCAATAAGTTGTAGACCAAGATCTCCCTAGTTTTTGTATTTCTGACTTGCTTCGCCTTTTTATTGCTTTTTTGTGCATAATGAGTGAATCAAAGGCAATATTTTTCATATTTTGATACAGAGGGTGGGACAATTCTTTATTTGACGCCCAGTGTGACCATACAGGTCGCACACACAAAAGGCCATCATCACTAGTTTATTTAGCGTTTGTAAGAGATCTAAGAACTAACAAACTAAAATATAATGCACAATAATCTGGAACAAACTAATAAAGTTATAAAACCAAAAATACAAATTTTGTTATATTTTATCTAGTTGAGGTAAGGAAATGGAGCTTAGCATAGTGATATAAATATATTAATTTTAAAACTATCAACATGAAATAAACAAATTCTTTTAAAATAAATTCAGAACAAAATGAAGATAAACATGTTAAGGAACTCAAACAAACTAACAACAAACTTTAAATAAAAAATGTTCAAGTTTTGAAAGAATGTGAGAGAGCTACTACTAGAATAATTTATCGAGGCTTTACAAAAGGAATAGATGGAAATCTTCGCAAAAAGAAATCTAAAATGAACCAAGAACGAATTATTGATTGCAAAGATAAAATATCGATTTTTAAAAGTTGTATGTGTTCATGTGGCGAATATGGTTGCCATAAAGGTGTCAATCCATGCTTCTAGTGTAACTAAATCTTGTGTTTTACTGCCAAAACGAAATGTGCGTTTATTTAAGGAACCATCCGGAACAAACGATTGCAATCATAAAAACATGGATTTTTAAAAGATGGTGGATGAGGTCAACTTCATGGACGTGCAATGTAAACATACATATTATGGGCGTATAAAAACATATCAAAATATTTATTCCGGAACAAACGAAGAACAACTTATTGCAATCATAAAATTTATATTTTTAATGTTATTAGGGGAAAAGGACGGTGAGGCAGATTCATGGAGGTCCAAAATAAACATATCATTTGTGAGCGTATCAAAACGGTAAACTGATTTATTGCGGAACAATCCGGAACTAACGAAGAAAAAACTATTGTAATCATAAAAAAATTGTTTTTAAAAGGGGAGAAGGGTGAATTCATGGATGTCAAATGTTAAATTATGTAAGTAATTTTGGGTACGTATCAAGACGTAATTTTTTTTTCAAACAATCTGAAACAAACGATCGCAACCATAAAAATTTCAATTTTCAAAAGTGGGAGGGAGATATCGTAAGTTGGCACTACCAATGTAAACATATAATTTGTGAGATTATCAAAATGGAACAAACTATATGTTTGTGGGACAACCCGAAACAAACGAATGCAATCGTAAATACATGGATTTTTCAAAGTGGAGGGGGCTACCGTGAAGTTGGCCCCTCACGAGGAAATAAAGTCACAAGTTCATGTCCCATTTGTGCAAGAACAAATGCGGAACAAACGAGCCTTTTTGCGATACAATCCGGAACAAACGATTGTAACCATAAAAATGTAAATTTTCCAAAATGGGGGGGGCTGCTGTGAAGTTGGTCCCACCAATGTAAACATATCATTTGTAGGCCTATAAAAACAGAACAAACGAAAATTTTGCGGAACATTCCGGAACAAGCGAAGAACAAACGATTGCAATAAAAAAACTTGAATTTTTAAATTGGCGGGTGGGGGCGGGGGGTAGGGCAAACCGCAGACGTATTTTTTTCACAGTTGGACCTACCCATGGTACAAATGGTTGGATTATTTACATTTGGTTAAGAAAATATTAAATATCTATCCATTCCTGTTATATTATTTTTGACGGAGATATCGTTCTCATCAATAATATAGGTATGTCATCATCACTTTCCTATACAACTCAAAATTCTTAATTTTCTATTGAATTAATCTCACAACTATCACCTTCCTCAGAACTTTGGAATTATGAATCGGTACATTCGACATCAGAATACTTATAGCTAATATTGTTATCAATTGGGGAGGGAGGGAGTTCTTCCATACCGGACATGTACTCCGTATCACATATGTCTTCTCTGTAATATTAAAGAATATTAGGGCCTAAATTATCATCTCAAAATGTATATTATTCATTCTAATCAAGAACAGGCAACTAATGATTTTGCAATAGAGATAAAGCGTATTATAAAGATAAATATGTTTTATACACCTATATAAGTTGTAATTATAAATATATATAAGTTGTAATTTTATATATATATATAAGTTGTAATTATATATATATAAGTTGTAATTATATATATATATATATATGAGAGAGAGAGAGAGAAAATCGAACAAGACTGATGATTATGTTGTTCATTTGTGCAAGTCATTTGACATATAATAATATATTTTTTCAAAGTGTGCATATATTATATAAAGCTAAACTTCGATAAGGACTTGAATCAGTTGGTGAATCAGGCCAAAAATAATGTATTCAAAAAATTACTAGGAACTTGCAGCAATAAACTCGAGTTTACAAAATAAAAGGTAGGTTTATTAATAATTTACCTATACAAATAATAAAAATATATAATTTTTACATATTTTTAGGTGGCTTGCCACATGAGTTCTCTTTTATAGTTTCCCCATCCACTCCCACGTAAATAGGGTGCATTTACTATGTTTTCTTGCACTGATCTCATATTTGTTCCAATCATAACGTAAATAAGTTTATAGATTTATTTGGATAGTAATGCTTTATTTATTTTGATTAAATTAATTCATATAAAAATCGTTCTTTTTTTTCACACACATATTTTTTTATGACTCATATGTAATAAACGACATTCCTTTGTGAATGAATAATTATTTCATTACATTTTTATTTTCAAAAAAATAATAAAAAAATTCGAAGAAAGACTGTCGTTACAATAGTAAATAGCGGTTTTTCATTTGAAGTAAATTCAGAGTGCTTACACACACTTGCAAATGCAAACATCAATTACTACTATAATATCATACTTGGGCCTAAAATTACTCTCAAGTGAGCTCGAAATATATAAATAATGAACACTATACCTTCCATATTGTTTAGGTACCCAACAGGATATCTCACTGATTGGGAGATCATTATAGACTACTTCTAACTTGACCTGATTATACCCTTATAGGTGGGATTAACAGAGAAATTCTAAATATTCAAATATAATAGTTTCCAAAATGTTAAGCCATATAAAATGCTGGAAAAATCGCCAGCTTAAACGTAGATTCTTGCATTCACACCTTTTTAAGGTGATAAAAAAAATGTATTTCTTATCAAGCATATTTTCAAGAGGCCACTCAATTAATAGTTTTACAGCTGTGGGAGAGAACGTAAGAAAATATAGGCTATACATGTGATATAATGATAGTACCATAGCCCGACACGTTAGCTCACTTGCTAGCAGGATGGTCTACAGTGCAAAAGGTTTCGGGCTCGATTTCTGGTAGGGGGTAATATTTATTATTTGATCAATTCTCGGCCTTCTTCTGATGTTTGTATATGGTCTTAAATTCAATAATTCTTTTTAACCGTGTAAAATTGTAGTATTCCTAAAATTATCAAATATTTGAACAATATAATCAATTTAATTGTAACCACTTGACTTTTTGGGTTTGCTACTTAAGGTAAAATCCATATATATATTAATGCTTTCATAATCACCATTTATGCACAATTATATTTACCTATAGCCTATGGCTAACTAATTTGAGGCAAAATCGTCCAGATGATTTAAAATGTAGATAATCACAAAATTTTAATGTTAATTAAAATGTATTTGATCAATAAAATTTATCGTGCAGATAATCCTATATGAGCCAATATCTAAGTCTGACTGACAGTATAAATATTATTACCTCTAATTAAAATATAAATACATATTAAAACATAGATAATTTAATTGATAATAATAATTGCTGTTTTCACTAAATTGAAGATCATGAAACCATTTTTACTATATGTATATTAATGTATTCAGGGTATTATTATTATTATTATTATTTTTATATAATTTATTATAGCACCGCGTCTTACTACCCGTTCGGTTATACCACTTACGCTAATGTGTAATGTTAGGGTGATTGTGAAATGAAATGGAAGACCTACAGCTTAACGTGGAATCCGAACCACGGTGGAGGCCTGGCACTCCTCACATTCACAAGTTGTGTTCAGGGTAATAAGTTTTGCCAATTTAAGTATATAAAATAATGCCTTTTTTTGCATAAATAATGACGAAACTAGTTCAAATAGCTAAGAAATTAAAACACTATAAACTGCCTAAATTACTTTATTTTTCATGAAAAAGATTATTTTTACAATGGCTGTAAAAAGTGCTTTCAAATGTTAAGTATTTATTTCATCATTCTTGATATGCGATGTGTCGAAGCCTTGGGCTATCGCTTACAGCCATTTATTGTTTATTAAATTGTATATTCTGTGTTACTGATTCTGGAAAACCCTTAATATATAAAATTAAACATAAAGCCTATCTGCCATATAATACATTATGCTCATTCTCGGTTTCAAAGAGTGACGTTTTCCAGTTTGTAATGGAAGAAACCATTGTTATTATTTAATAATTATATATTATATATATTATATATATAATATTATTTTATAATATATATATATATATATATTATATTTATATAGTTAATGTTTACAGTTCACAAGATCACAAATAAAACACAAATCTTTAAATTACTACAACATGTTTCAATAATGAAATAACTCCGGCATTGATATAAAGATCAATATCACTAAAACATGAGGCTAATTATTTCAAGAGACAAGTTTGTGAATGATCGTTCAAACAGAAATCTCGCATGGACGGCAGATTACTTGGGTTTCTGTGATAATACAGCTGGAGTAGCCGCTGTGTGTTACGCGAATTGTGGAGGCGGCGCTATCACCTGTTCTTGTCAACTAAGCTACACTTTCCTACAAAGTTTTGATCTGGCGAGCAACTTGGAATTTCAGTGCATATTTTAATGTCATACGGAAATCAAGTTATTCAGTAAATAGTTTCATATTTAAATCTGAATATATATTTTATCTTAAGTATACACATCTATAAATCTTATGAATACTAATATTTATAGATTGATTAGTATTAGTAAACAATTGTTGAATTGTGTACATTTTAAGGGAACTTTAAGTATATGTATATAGAGTATGGTTCTACCTACGGTAAAATCCCAGCTTTATCAAATAGGTATAGTATTAAAAATACTAAATTTCAATTTTCAAATTTTTATTTCAAAAAGTGTGGCCTAAAACTTGATTTGGAAAACGTAAAAATGGAAGTTTCTTACCCTCATAGCTCGTTAGAAAAAATACATAAAAATATATTTATGGTGTGTAACATTTCATAGAAGAAAACTCTTGAATTGTGAAGAAAAAAAATGTGTACATATGGCCTTAAGGACTCAGGATGGGTACAAAGGTAGATTTTAACTTATCGTTTTATTTAGGGTACTTCAATCACTTCTTTGGGCCATTATATAGAAGTTTTTACTCTCAGCCGGATCGCTTCACACACCAGATTTCTTTAAAAAGAATAGGACTTAACTGTCAAGAGGTAAATTTTCATTATTGTGACAACATCGGTATTTTTTCTGGGCAGGATAACAGAAAGATAAATTAGAGGAGAATGATTAACAATACTATATATATATATTTAACAAAAAGAAATATTAACTTTATTAATGCAACAAGATATGTAAATTCAAAAAAGGTAAAATTATTACTATGGTTATAACCCTCAAGAGTAAAACATGATAATCTTCAGTTAAACAACACCAATCGGCAGAGTTTCATTTAATCTCTTTTATCAGACTTTTTGAAATAATGCCATAAGCTTTTTTCATTTTTCTCACCAATATAGTGCTATGTATGTGTGTGCGTGCAATGCACAAACGACTGAACGGTAACGTCGCGTCAACACACGTTGCGCAACGCGCTGCAAAGTGAATTTAAGGCGGCAAATTTGAATGAATTTGCGCGATTTGATGCCTGCGGATCCGCTGGCTGTTGTGGGATCCCGCAGTTCCTAAATTAATGCTGGATCCGCTGGATTGCAATCTCTAGCCGTGTGACTGTAGCATCTGCTTGTTCTATTTGGACGTCAAGTCGGGCAGGACTCGCGTGTACCGGGCCGTATTCAACAACACAACAACTCAGTGAGTTAATAATCTGTCATATATAATTCAGTTTCATTTATTATTGTATGTACTGTCATGTGTATTAATTTATTTTATTTTGAATGTACGGGCTAAATTATTTTAGTACGTTACAAGATCTTGTAAAAAGAGTGTAAAATTTATTATGTCAATAGATATTTGTGCATACACTTTTAAGTACACGAAGAAAAACCTCATAGAGCATTTCGGTGATAAGATTGTATTCACTGAAATCATTGTGAAAAGCGATGTAATAACGTTAAAAAAATACAGCATCGTTATTATATACAACTTTTATAAGGAAACAAAAAATGAAGACCAAGAATCAGATAAGATTAGGGAAGTTCAAGTGGCTGCAGAACTCTTATAAAAAGTTATATAAAATCAATTAAATGTTCAAAGCCAAAATATCCTCCACCAGAAGATATGTCATCAGTAGAAGAAGCCCCAAGATACCTTCCTGAAAGTTAAAAAATGTACGGAAAATCTGTTTGTTGGTGTTACAAAATCACTAAAAATTGCTTCTATTTGTCAAGCAATAATGCAAGCATCCAGACCAAGAGTTCTATTAGCTCCACTTTAAATGTACCAAAGGGTGCAGCTGCATCACCTTTTCCGTTCACACTTTCTGATTGAGACCCTTAACCGAAATGGATTCATATCCAGAAGTGGGACAGGGAGTACCAGCCTGGGTTGGCGCTTGACCAATGGTACCTTAGCTCCGTATCAGACAGACATGCCTCCAGCACCAACTTCTCTCATGAAGCGTCTTCATTTCAAATGTAAAACAAGTTGTGGAAATAAATGTGGGTGCTTAAACAAAGGATCGAAGTGTTCCGGAAGCATGTTTGGAATGCAGAGGTTCCTGTTTGAACAGTGAACCAGTTGAAATTTCAGTGGATAGCTTCAATGATTTTAAAGATGATTATTAATGATACATTTTAAACATATTTCAATCACAATGTATTCCACGAATCAAATCAGTTTTACAATTTTAGTAAATTTTTAGTTGCAAATGTACTATACTACCTATGTAATTAACTATATCATACTTTGAATATAGTATGTTGTCTATGTTATGGCTAATGCAGAAACATCGTCAGAAAAATGTATATTATATTTCTAATAAAATATGATTGCATATATCTTACGTTAGTTTAATATAACCATGTTACTTCCGGTTATGTTTGGTACCATTTGGAAAGGAAATTTCAAGAGGAACTATAAAGGCAGGGGATATCATTTCGATAACTTTGAAAGGGAAGTCAGTATTTAAATAGTTAAGAGTGAAAGTGTCTTTTTTGACGCCATTTTGAAAAATGGCGTCCTTCCACTAACGATATTTTGGTAAGCTTTGGATTTGTTGTTTGTGACACTTTTTAAGAGCAAATGGCGTTGGTTTAGTTTTTGTATGAATTATTTCCAAGTTTTGAAATAATTAGTACAAATTTTTTAAAAAATTCAGGCGCCTGTCTGCGGAAATTTTACAGGCTGATTCCAGCCCTTTCAAATTATGATTTACTTCCATTCTTAGCCTAATCTGTGATTAAAAAGATTTAATACTAAACAAACACTTGGGATGTATTTATTTAAAAAAATCTTCTCATGCTAGCTCACATAATAGTACGGGGGTTAAAGGCATGGACCTTGCACTTTTTGATAAAAGCAAGCCACATGGTACAGTTGATGATTGGAACCCCCTGAATTATTTAAGGGATGGTGGCCCTCGGTACCCCTCCTGGGGGGCCAGTACCCCCCTTAATAAGAGAGAACAATAAATTTTCCATCTTTAATTCAAAAACGGCTGCTCATACGACAAAAATATAAATACAAAAGTTAAAGAAAATTTAATTTACTACAAAATTTGTCTTTTGCATATTTTGCGTGGGAGTAACAGCTGCCGAGATATGAAGTCTTTTATGTTCAGATTATTGTTGTTGCACAGAAAAGCCTTGAGTAAAGTGCTTTGTGTGAAGTGTGTAAGGTGTAATATTCTTTAAACACCAGTAGTGTGTGTTATTACGAAATGTTATCTTACATTATCACCCCCCCCCCCGGTCCCCTCCCCACCTCCAGGTGTTGAGAGTAAAATACAAACGGCCACTCTTGCGTCTTTTTATAATAGCAAGCAAGCAACTTGTTTTCAGAAATGACAGTCCTTGACGGCTCTTTAATTTACGGACGTCAATAATATGTTTTACACTTTCTTGGGAGCTGAGATTGATGAGCAAGAGGAACGCTTTCATCAGAACATATCCACGGTGGAAAAGCGTTATAAGGGTCGGTGTTGGCTTCTTTAAGGAGAATTCAAAACCAACTATAAAAAATATCTGTGATAATTTTTAAGTACATAGAATGTTAATATTATCTTGTATGACAATATAATTAATAAAATCGTTCTATCTTAACATGAAAAAATTTAATAATGAAAATTGCTTGTATATGTATATTTGTATGTCTTTAACGCGTTGGTAACAACAAAACAAATCTTTTGATATAGACGTGATGCATAAAAATTAGTAGCATTTTAGGAATCAACACATCATTTTCCTTTGAATCAACCATTTATGTCCAGAATACTATACTGTAATAAATTTGAAGTGCCTCATGTGTGTTTTTATGTTCAGCTTTAGGAGTAATTATTTGAAGTACCTCATGTGTGTTTTATGTGTTCAGCTTTAGGAGTAATTATTTGAAGTGCCTCATGTGTGTTTTATGTGTTCAGCTTTAGGAGTAATTATTTGAAGTACCTTATTGTGTTTGGTTTGTTTCAGCTAGTGGAGTGTGGAACATGCCGGCGCTCAGACTTTTCGGCCGGAAGTGGCTGGTTGCCTCTGATGACTTTGTTTTTCCTGGCCTCTTTGAAATCGCTTTCCGGTTTATCTGGTCAGTACACTAATCCTCTATAATCGTCCCTTCCCTTGTCTCTACTATAATCTACTTCTAAGTAATCTAGATCAGTAAAAGTGCATTTAAAATACATCTTGAATAAATAACTATGTACCAGGAAATATTGGTTTGAATTATAATTATTAATTGGCATTGGTACATTTTAATATAGTTGACTATACCAAATTTTTATCATAGCTTAGCCGTGTACATTGATATTTTGCGCAAGTGGAACAATAACAATAACGGCTGTAATTTTATTAGCTATAAATGCATGGACGTGCCTGGCTTCCAGACTTTGGGGGGGACGGGGACACAAAATATTATAAGTGATTTAACACTCACTAATAATAATTGTTTTTTTCCTAAATGGTTTTCCACTCTCCCTTCACGCAATGCGGGTTCACTCCTCTAAATTCAACCTTCCAATTCCTAATCCATAGTGTAATTAGTACTTAAGCGTATAACCGAACGGGTAGTAAGACGCGGTGCTAAAAAAAAAAAAAATTGTTTATATACTTAGTAAAAACAAGGCCTACACTAGCAATACTATTAAATTCAGTTTCATATTCAAATATAAATGTATCAGATGAACATTAATACCAATTCAAAAATTTTCCTTTAACTCAGATTAAAATAACAATCTTTTTTCTTAGTTGTTCAAAATTTTTAAATAACTATAGTCCTATCTGCAAGAGTATTAGTAATTTTGTATTAAATAAATAATAGGAACTATATTTAGTGTACCACACTGACAACACAACTTATAAATAAAGACTTATATGCCATACAAAATACTTATTTTAAATTAGCATAGGCTTTACCAAACACTCTCTGTCTTCGTTCATTAACTACAATAAACTTGTTCATAAGATTATGAATGCCTATCTTGTCTAACATATATTTATGTGTGTGACACACAGCCACATGATTAATGCGCCCCTGTGTCATATTGTTCCTCAAGTATGTTTTAAGGCGACGTAACGAACTAAATGATCTTTCCACCTCACATGACGAGCTTGGAATAACCAGCATTATATGCAACAGAACCTCAACATTACTGAGCATTGCACTCATTTCAGGAGATAACCTTTGAAATGCGGTTAGGGCATCTTCAACACAAGTAGGTGCACTTAAACGAAAAAACAGGTTTTGTTCAATTTAAAATCTTTCTCGTTAATTTCAGGATACATTTTCAGCACTGCGTTTATTTCTCCTTTTAAAAGACTCCTTTCCAACTTTCTCATGTGATCAAGTCCTTCTTGATCAAATCTTGACTTTAGACCTCCAACAGCTGTGTCTATAATGGCAAAATACTCATGGCGAAAGTAGTCCTCGACTGAAGTAGAAGTGAACGCTGTAGCAGGACCTGTGTGGTTTCTTCTGTCTTGGTAGAGAAAGAGGTTGCAGGTTGTTGGTAACAATGATTTTGTTAGCTTCTCCCCAAATTAATAAAAACTCGTCATTTTCTCTGAGTCTTTGTAAACTAGAAGACACTATTTCTATGGCCTGCATAGGTCTGGAAGTACTCATTTTTCTTCCCTGAAAAGATTTATTCAAAATTTCTAAATTATTTATTATTTTCCTTGCCATAAGGAAGCCTAAAACAGTCTCTCCTGACTCAAACACTTTGAATAACCCACTTGCTGACTGTAAGTGATTTGCTTCAACAGACAGTGCTTCAAGTGTTTCTAAAATCATTGAATAGTTTTCCAGAATCTCTTCAATCTGAGCACCTCTTTATATCCACATGGTCGGACAAAGTGGCTTAATGCTGGCATTAGATGTCAAAGGACCATTAAAAGTAGCTTCTCGGATATTAATAAACTTGGTTTTAGCTGTCAATGATTGTGAAAACAAAACTCCAAGTTCATGGGCCATTGCATTGAATTCCTCACAGTAATTGATGTATCACATGCATCCCTTGTGACCAAGTTAGTGCAGTGCGCCCCACAGTGAACAAACATGGCTAAAGGCTGTCTATCCTCTATTATCGACTGTACTCCTTTGTTGATCCCACTCATAATTGGAACACCATCATAGGTTTGTCCACGCAAGTTCGAAAGAGGTAGTTGAACTCTGGTCATTATATCAAAAAGAATGGCTGCAATCAACTCCCCAGTTGTTTTAGTAGCACTGTATAGCCCCAAAAAACTTTCATGAGGCTCTAAGTTTTCATCAACCCAACGCACACATATGCTAAGCTGTTAAGTCCTAGTAATATCACATGTACCATCACAAATCAAAGAAAACAAATTAAACCTGGAAGATTGAATTTCACCACAAAGATCTCACAATTTCACTACCCATTATTTCCAAAATCTTATTATGAATTTTCACATCTGTGTATACCTCTCGTTCCTTATTCAACCAATTTGCAAGATAGGAATCGTCCTCGGAACGTAGTTTAAGAAGATGAAATAAGTTTACACTTTCTTGTTGATTTCCTCTTAAAGCTAATCCTTGCATGGCTAAATATTTAATTGAAGTGAAAATTTTTAAAAGACATTCCATAGAAATCTTACGTTCAGAAACTAAAGAAGAATTTAACTGGGCATTTATCGGGTTTTTCAGCCGTCTATAACTTAAAACTGCTTGTAAATGACTATCTGACTTTTCATGTGAACGAAACTTGTCCAATGCCTTTTTCCAGTTTTTAAATCTATTTCTAGAAAACGCCGGATCCATTTTCCTAGCAAGATTTTTATCAGGACATGATTTATTATATCTATTACAATAAAAACAAAGAGCTCCATCTGCGTTGTTTGTAGAGGCATCTATATGCAGCCAAGTGAACTCCTTGTACCATGCTGGTTGAAACTGAAGTATTTTTACTTTTAAATTCTGAGTAGGAAATTTAGTTGGTATTGTAACTGGCTGGTTTGGTGCCAGATATTTATTGCTTTCACAAATATTAACTTGTGATTGATTCAACAAATTTTTTGTTTTATTAAAATTTAAGATGGCTTGAATGGACTTTTCTTCAGACTCGCCAAAGCAGTGTTTTTTTAAGAGATTGTAGTTCATTTGGTGAATTACGTTTTGTTTTGATTAAGAAACGATCCATACTCAAAATATTTCTCAAATCACGCTGATTTATATTAAGTTCCCTTTTACATAAAAACACATTAGCAAATACGACATAAACTAATTTATTTACAAAACATTTAACAACACCTCACACAACATTATTAATTTATTCTTAACATTCACAAGATTGCTGCAACTATTTGAAAAAGTTAAGAACTTACAAATAAAATAAAATAATTTACTAATACAATAACAGTGTCACTAGCCTAAAAACTATTTTAGCAGTGCTAGTGTCTATACAAATGAAGCAAGATCCGCCTATTTAATAAGGTCATTTCAATTTAAAATAACTGTAATTTCAAGAATTAATAAAAAACTATTCAAATAAATCAATAAATACTCTATTAAATATGAGGGTAATTTCCATTAACTTTTGGGGGGGACGTGTCCCCCCCATCCCCTCTACCAGGCACGTCCATGTATAAATGGCCGATGGTAGCTCATTTGTAGCAGATTAGTGCAATAAAGTAATATCAGGTGCTAGTCAAGTGTTCAAGTAATTTTTAAACTATAGAGGTAGCT
This sequence comes from Timema podura, assembly GCA_033556935.1. Taxonomy (NCBI): domain Eukaryota; kingdom Metazoa; phylum Arthropoda; class Insecta; order Phasmatodea; family Timematidae; genus Timema; species Timema podura. Next base: position 3,828,087 of record JAVRXN010000012.1, read on the forward strand.
CCTTGTTGGGGCTGAAAGCTCGTGGGTTTGATATGTGCTTGCCCTCGTGGTAACTGCCCTAACTCAGGTGGAACCTGAGGATTCCCCTCTCTATCTGAGGAATGCTCCTCGTCCGGCAATCCTAGCAGAGAGCTTTATCGGGGTGGATCCTGGCAACAGCTGGAAGGTTTTACTTGCAGGGTGGTTAAATCTATGTTGAGGTCGTCTATGTGGAAGTAAAAGAGGGACTTGCCACATACTAAGCGGTTGGTAGCCACTACCTTCCGGGAAAGCTGGTCAGACCACCTCCACTTGGCATTCCACTGGGCAACTAAGGTCGAAAGCCCTTTTAGGGTGAGTCCTGAGGCTAGGTGCCTGACCCCCGAGGGGTTAACTTATCTACGTGACCGTCCAGCACTCACGGAAGGAGGAGCCAACTCTTCCAGTTGTTAGAAGCCGACCAAGGCGAGTTGAAGGGGGTCCCAGTTGTCCGGTTATCTATGGCGGGCACGGGGTAGTAATTTCCTAAATTGCCAGCTGCGCACGTTTTACATGCTTGGCTACGCTCAAAATACACAACCATAACGCGCTAAAAGAGCCTTGTAATTGGTATCTGTTCCCCAGATAGGTAAACGCCAGACACGACCGATGAGTTTCCACTTAGAAAAGTCTCTGACTTATATAAAGTGTAAGTCTACTGACGTGGTGGTGTATTTTATATATAAGCTAACTAATCTACTTATTAGGTGTTTGTTATGTTCATTCGCAGCTCATGGGTTTGAAAATGAGGGATGCGTCTTGGAGAGTATGGCTGTGGTTGAAGGTGAAAAATGGGGGTGCTTTAGGGTAGGCTCATAATGAACAATCAAAATGAAAGTTTTTTTAATCATTTACAATTCAACATATTTACAATTATATGTATATTTATATATGTATATATGTGTGTGATACTATTATAAAGCCACATGACTGACTGACTAACTTACTGACTGACTGACTCACTCACTCACTCACTGACATTAATGTTTACCCACTTCCAGATGAGCTAGAAACTTGAAATTTGGCAAACTTATAGCATCTAGCCTGTAATCGACGGGAAAATTCCAAAAAGTAAAAAAAAAAAAAAAAAAAATTAACCCCTGAAAAAAATTCAAAATGGCGGAGCAACTTTAAAGTCGATGCGGACCTTTCTTTGGAGGTCTCTTGTGGCTAAACGGTAAGACCTATAAAAAACTGATTGCACCAGCAGCCACGGATTTGGCGAGATCCACAAGTTTGGTCCTATTACTTTTTGTCGTATCTCCATCGGTTATATCTTAGATAGAGCTAGGTTTTTTGATTTTAGGTAAATTTTGCACATTTTCTAAATTTTCTGACACACTTATAGGACAGCTAGAATAATAAAATTTTGCAGGATTATTGGCACATCCAATTGCCATAAGCTTGCCAAATTCGATGATTATAGCTGCCCTGTAAGTTTGGAGAAACTAAAATAATGTGTGAATAATACAAAACAATACCGGTAACTTTAAGTTTTTACGTTAAAAACCAACGCTGGAATTTCATTAGTTTACATCAACTTGCCAAGAAAACTCATTGCGGGTTTGGGGGCGAAGCCCCCAAGAGCAAGTTGACTAGAAGTCTATAAAATTCTATGATCCATACAACACCATGAATTATTTATTACCACAAGAATAGAAGGACGGCTTTATGCAGTAATAACCATTTTAAAAAAGGAGATAAAACAGAGTGTAATAATTATAGATTAATATCATTACTAATAACAGGTTATAAAAGTGTATCCACTATGTTTTTAATGAGATTGACGCCATATGCAGAGGACATAATTCGGAATCATTAGCGTATATTTCGACGAAATAGATCAACAACGTATCAGATTTTTACTATTCGGTAGATATTAGACAAAAGGAGTGATACATCATGATGGTACATCAATTATATATAGATTTTAAAAAGGCCTATGATTCAGTTAAAATAAACAAACTAAACGAAATTATAGTCAGGTTTGGGATACCCCGAAAACTTGTCAAGCTAATTGAGGTATGTTTGACTGATACGCGTGGCAGGGTACGAGTATATAGATATATAATTAATATATGTATATATAGGTATATATAAGTTTTATATATATATATATATATATACAACACAGGGGCAGCCCGTCCTTAGGGACCACCAACATTTGTCCAGCACTTTCTTTAACACTATAAAATATTTAACAAAACAACATGCATGATTGTGAAGTAGAGCACTATTCTCTACACACAATATTCCAGTCAAGATTAGTCATTCCTCGCTCCAAACGTCACGAGAGGACTGTACCAGTGCTTTAGCGACTGAACATAGCTCAACAGGTCCTATCAAAGAAGCCACAAGATGTATCTCAAGGTCAATCCCCTACAATTCCGATGTCGGCTTTGGGCCCACTATATGATAAAGGTGTTCTAGAATTTGTTTTTGAGTTTATGTGTGTCTGTTTTTGTATATGTGAAACCCCAAGAAGTAAGATGACGTGTGCCAATTAGTAATTAAAATTAATCAAGTTCGTTTTCTTCATTAAACTTTAAGAACAACTTTATATTAAAAGGCTAGGAGCATATCAACCTAGTGACTTTCATTTATCCAGGTGGATGGTAAAAAAAGAACCTTTCTAATGCTTGTTTTGGTAAACAATATGTGGTTAACCGTGAGTGAAGAAAAACAGAGCTTATTTTATTTTTTTATTATTTGGTGGTGAGGGGTTGTGGACAACGGAAGGCTGTAAGGAGCTTAAACATTTAGGTGACAGAATTAAAAAACGTGAACAATTTTCAATTCATTTGTAAAACGCATGTAAGTCTAAAATATTTGGAACTGTAAATATATTACTGGTGACCTGGCGGTCTAGGGGTAAGGTGCCAGACCTCTGTTCTGGAGGTCCGGGGTTCAATCCTCGGTCCCGGATCAGGGTTATCTGATTGCCAAACCCTTCCTTCACCTCGGACAAGACGTGTATTATTCACAACTTGTGAATGTGTGGAGTACCCGGCCTCCACCGTGGTTCGGATTCCACCTTAAACTGTAGGTCCTCCATTTCATCTCACAATCAACCTACCATTACACATTAGCGTAAATGTGTACCACCCGAACGGGTAGTAAAGCGCGGAATAATAATAATAATAATAATAATAATAATTGTAAATATTGCGTCACAGATGTATTCCGCGGTCAAAATTTCAGTCCAAACCACAGTGAACATGTGTCAAAGAATAGGCATACATTAGCTACAGTAGATTTATAGATTGCTTAAAATACTGCGGTAGTAGGGAGGGAATGGGGATATTGCAACAGTTGCAAATATCTTGTGGATTTCCGCAATTTTGCAAAATATATTTTGCATATTTGTCGCAAGTTTGCAAAAAAAAATTGCATGATATTCAGAATACTGGTTGATATTTTTGGTATGTTTTGCAATTTTGCACAATATTGGCAAGGTAGGGCTAGCCACGCTTTAAATTGTCAAAGTTATTTCGTTATTGGCATAGTTATTCTATAATTTGACAACGTTATACGGTTCTTGAAGGTAAGGAAATGTTGCATGAGTCGCTGGAGGGGTGTATAGATGCGGAGGGGGATCTATAGAAGTGTGTATAGATGGGTAGGGGAAATGTGGTATTCCCCCTCTTTAGAATCGTGCTTGTTTTGTTTTTCCTATCAAAATGAGTTAAAACACCATCTAATAGCAAGATGATATTCACTGCTCTTAGACGACTTTAGAAGAGGAGAAAAAGAGCGAGAGTTATTAAAACTCCAAAAATAGGAGGATATCTATCTCTCATTCAATACTCGCATTTATCAGCTATAGGAGGGCTGGCTGGAGGCGCGGCTGGTATCGCTAGGGCTGTAAATGCCTCTAAGTCCAGAAAAAACACTTAAACGAGACTCGTTATAACAAAACCATTGAAGCTAATTTCATAGGGAAAAACTCGGGGAAGGGTCTATTTTAAAATCCTTATCCAAAAAACTAATTAAGTTACTACCATGACGTGCTATAAAACGGGGAAATAACGTGCTATATTTTGACTGTTTTGGGGATCTGATACCTCCACTTGAGCTGGTTCGTTATCTAAATGGTAGTAGTGTTATTAGATACAATCATAAACGTTTCCAAAAGTACGACAGTGAGATTTGCTTGTGCTTGTGGTGTTTATTTGGCTGATGAATAGAGTAATAAAAAGATTTAATTTTTCAATCATATACACTGACGGGTAATAGCTCTGATTTGAGCGCAAACTATTTTTACCTCATCTTATTGGAGGGTAGAAGTGATTGGACCCTTGGTCTTATCAATTTTGAAACTTTCAACTCCATTCCAAACATCGATGAGAAAAGTAATAAATTCTACTGCGGGAAAAGTGTTAAGTAGTGCCTGTTGGAGCATGTGAATTGGACGAGTTGGCGCGTTACCTTAAACGAATTTTGGAAGGAATAGAAATTTCAATTTTTGGAAACTAATACACGTTACGGTGTCATATAACTTACGCAAAAGAGATCGATTTTATGTATGAGGACACGTTTGCCTCTCTACTTGGCTTAGAATAGAAGAGTCTTGAGGCCAATAAGGTGCACATCTCTACCTCTCTAGTTAATATTTTGAGAGTGAACTTCATCAGAATCACCAAAGGAGCGTACTTTAACGGCGAACCTACAAATACGATTCATGAATTTTTTCCCGACTGTTCCACCTGGTTTTAAGATTGTTGAGGTCCCTAGGAATGTCATTTACAAGCCGACGAGCACATGAATAGTTGATAGAATTAGCGTGGGGCGGGCTGGGCTGATGAAAACGGAGAAGAACGTATACATTTTCGTGGAGAGACAATCACGCTCTGTTTGCATTTAAAACGTACGTAGTGGGTATATTATACGGCAGGAATAAAACACCAAAGTTCATGGAGTTAACCTACATTAGGAGAAGGTTTACGACAATGTTAACACCTACAAACAAACGTTTTCTTCAATCTTTAGGATACACCGTGAAGAGATATGGTGGAAATACTAAACTAAGGTGGCTTTCGATGAAGATTTAACGAGTGTCGAATATCACAGCCACCTGCCCTAGTCTAACAGTTCTTTCAATAATACCAGTGAAATAGGTCTATATATTCAACAGTCTGATGTCTACACTAAAGTTTGCTTATGGTCCGAGGTAGGTTGCTACTTAGAGTTAACAATGCGATTGGAAGCACGTCAATGATAGTGAACAACATTTATTCGATCATATAAGTTATGAGTTTAATGGAGTTGAAAATGATCAAAATAAAGATGTAGGCATCACAAGCACTATGAAGGGATATATCTCCATCCGTCCAGATGAGCGCAGATATTACTTGAACGCAGGATGGAAAGTGGCAGAGGAGGGGGTCGTAGACGCTCATACAACCATTGGATACTTCGAAATAAAAATGCCTCTACGCATGATAATAGGCTTCATTGTCCGCATCATGATAAACGCTAAACAAGAATTAGTACTACTGCGTTCAACCTCTGACGTCTACGCATTGCTCGCCGCTAATCCTGAAATGCCTTCTATAGTAGAAATAACTAATATCAAACGGAAAATGCCGCATATCAAAATGAATTACGTACAGTGATTAAATTTCTTAAACCTCGTGAAAAAGGGTCTAACAGTAGAGCTACCCCTTTGCATTTGTGAATTATATAAACATACAGATCTTCCTCACACGACAAAGCATGTTTGGAACGTCAAGACTTTCACCCAGCTGGAGAAACCTCGTTATATTATTATAGGTTTTCAGATTGCTCGCAACAATGCAACCGCAAGTAACCGCAGCATCTTCGACCACATCCATTTGACAAACGTGCAAGTGAAACTCAACGAGGAACGCTATCTATACGGAAACTTGAGCGTTAAATTCGACGCTAACAAGTACTAGACATTATACGAGATGTTTGCAGCTTTTCAAAGTTCATACTATGGGAATAACCCTGAACCCCTATTAGCTCCCTCTGAATATAAAACACTAGCTCCACTTGCAGTAATTGATTGCTCCAAGAAATCAGAAGTGATAAAATCTGCTTCAGTAAATGTTGAGATTGAATTCGAAACTAGCGTTAACATACCTTTACACACAAGCGGCTTTTGTCTTATCATTCACAACCGCATCATTCAATATAATCCTTTGAATAACACCGTTAGTAAAAAGGTATTGATCCGTTCTTCACACTCAATCTACTAGAATTATGTTTTGTGATGTTCAAGGTTTCCTACTAGACAGCGGGTTGGTTTTCAGAGAGGTTGTTTTCGAAACACCGAAAGCACACTTAACTTATCTTCCACCGTACGAATGGAATGAATTGACGAAAGATGATATGATAAAATGTGATCATCTAACTTACAACCAACATGTATTTCATTGGTATGACGGTTATATCCCATATCACACGTTGTTCGATCGCATAAAAACGCATCTGGCCAGTGAGAACGTAATCTACGTGAAGGGTCTCGAGAAGATAAAATGGTTGCGCCACCTTCTCGGACAAGAAAGTGACATCATCATTATTGAAGACTTCGGTTGTTCTTCTCTACATCAACTTAAAATGGGTGTACAAATGGGGAAATGTGGCAGTCACGTCAAGATAAACTTTACATGCGCTCTTCAAAATGTCTGGCTGCTGCGAAAATGGAATGAAAATAATAAATGCTGTTTGCGCGTTCGGTGAACGAATTTTCTTACATCTATTAAATAAAGAAACTGAATTGGCCTATCTTCCCAAGAAATTTCTTTTGACATATGCTAAATCTCAAATCACATTCGTATTTGACGATGTGGCAGACCATTTAAAAACAGATGCAGATATTCTGGATTGCCTGCCATGCTCAGATTCTGCTACGCGGTGAAAACTCTGATGTCACAAACACTTTTCACCTGAAAGGTAAATGTAGCCTTTCTATGCCACATACGAACGCGAGCAAGTATTCTCTGTTTTTGGAAACATCTGTATCCTCATCGTTGACTTTCGTGGTTTGAAGAAGTCGAATGGACTATCTATCTTTAAGAAACTTGTGATGCACTCTTTAAACAAAAAACTAAAGCTAGCGTGCATAGTGAAACCAATGATCTCGTTTGAAAACACAAGTTCGCTGGTTGAAGATGAAGCAGGGGAAGATCACATACCAACAGCTTGCAACGTTGCTGTCGACGCTCACAAGACCATACCAAGAAATTTAAGTTTGCGGCACAGATGAACAACTATTTCTAACCGAGATATTGCAATTACCTGTTCTAGAGTTAAAAGCCTTTGGCTATACCAATTTAAGGAGCTCTAAATGTGTTCACATGAAAGTGCTTGATAAAAGAAAGTGGTTAGCTCAATCTAGCTTGACTAGGAAAATAACTCACACCAATCTTTCTAAAAACTATATATTCCTCATTCATTATGTGTTCTCTGATATTCTCATTCCTAATACACATGTTTTAAATGAATATTGGTTTTAATTTACCTATATAGGTTGATGAACAAAAATTTAAAAAAATTTAAATTAGTCGTAATATGTACTATTTTTAGAGTTATTATTTTAATCAAACATTGATGTATAAAATAATGAATTTTCTAAGTGATGTATTTTCAAAATAGATGCGATATTTTTTTAAATACATACTTAACTTATATAAATATTGTATTTATGATTTTTTTTAACCGAAGGTTATGAATCAGCTAAGTGATGTATGTTTCATCAACATGTTTAAAATATAATAAAATATAAATATAATCATTATATGTATACACATGTTCTTTTTTCGGTTTATATGCTTAAATAGGTAGATATTTGTTACTTTTTATATCTAATCAAAACTATCATATTTGACAGAATGTACACTAGCTTAAAAAAATTTAAAAAGTTAATAATTATTTTCCACATATTCTCTGTATTAAACTATATTTTAACTTTAGAAAGTATCCATTTTCTAAAATATAAACTTCACCATCTAGTATACACACACCCACACACCTGATTGAAATAATAAGTATGATATAATCAAATGTCTTCTTATTTTAGTTTATTAAAAGCTAAACTCTCTTTTCTCACCCATTTCCCCCTCCCTTCACTCACTAAAACGGATATATATTCAAATAATTAATCTGCCTCAGACTCTCGAAACAATATACAAACAGGAAGCGAGCATTCATTTACCATCCATTCTCGCTGTTCAGTTCGTTATCTTAGATGGAATTAACAAATATAGCTGTAGAATGTATTCCTCTACTCATGGAATTCATGATGTAGAGATATGAAAATGTACTATTTATTATTCTATTCATTACTCACCTACGGATACTCGCACATTTATTGTATCATGTAGTGGAAAGCTTTGATAGTGAGGTGAGCGATCCGACCTCGAACATAAAGGACTGCACACCTGAATACTAGGGAGACGTCTTCAACACCCGCAGATGGGAAGAGTAATGCCGGGATCACGATCAACTTAACGTTAACTTAACGTAACGTTAACTTAAAGTTAACTTAATGTATGTGTGATCACGATTCACGTAACTTAACGTAACAACTCGAGCCAAACATCTTCATTCTCGAGTATGATCTGTGATTTGTACTAGTTTTACAGTGATGATCTATGAATGTTTATAGTTTTCAATCGATATAATAAATATCTATTACAATTTTTTTTTGATAAATCTAGCTTTCCTATTTTAGTGTAATTATTTTGTTTCAATGTCTGATCACTAGAACTTACGCTAAAGAGTAAACATTAGTCATAATACCAACAAATGAGTTACTAAATATCCCTGATGACGTCACTCGCATAATGATTGGCTGGCTAGATCACGTGATACCCTTCAAGTAACGTAAAGTAAAGTAAAATACCTCCCAGGACATCTCTTACGTTAAGTTAACTGCAAGTCACCGTTAAGTTTAGTGCATCGTGATCGCTTCCATTTAAACACACAAGGAGGTTCTTTACGTTAAGTTACGTTAAGTTACGTTAAGTTAAGTTTAAGTTGATCGTGATCCCGGCATAACCGAGAGACTCAACAACCTATAGTTCTTCATTAGAAGAAGTCATACATTTATTACATATTATTACATCTTATATTAACTTTTTTATTTTATATTTCAGATAAATAAATGGAGTATAATATTATAAGAGATGTTTATAATCCAATACTTTTTTATTAAGCTGTTAAATCATTCTAAACATCATATTTTGATATGGGGTCTAGCCACTAGATGGTTTGTTTTTTATCAGACTAGACCAGATTTCTATTGCCTCTGGAAAACTATTTTTGTTAATACTTTATAATTATTCCGCTTGATGCCGACATAGTCACCTTTACTAATTATGATAATAAAGATATCTAAGTCTTATTTATCTATCATCAAATATGTTTGAGTGTTTGTAATAGGATAAACAAACAGGATTTTGGTATCTAATATTTTTGATTTATTACTATTACTAAATTCTTCAATATTTTAAAATTATTTTATTTCCATAATGCATTAAACATTTTAATTTTAAATGACAAATAGTTCAAACTAACACTTCTTAGAATCAAAGCTTCATTTACTCTCTCTCCACATCACACATTATTTTATTCATGAGCTAATGTTTATCAAACCTACAAGTACAATTTTTCACAATAATATATTAAACATATATAAAGTTAAGACCAGAGAGTATATATTGCCACAATCATTTAGACCTCGACACTTTCAGGAATACCGTAATGCCCCCATGGGAATGTTTGCACAGAGCCGGCCGGGTAGGACGTACCTCTTATCGTCTTGGAAGCTAGGAGCGGTCCTATATTGTACTTTAGTGTAAAGACGATGATTATCTGAATGGATCATACATTGTTTTCGCACCTTAACTTTATTATTTAATAAACATTTGCGATAATCATCTATGCTAAGTTTCTTTATTACAAAGGATTTTACACCTTTGCTTGTTTTTTTCCGCACGCTTCATCTATCGTGTAAGCATACATCTTTGCCCTGAGACCTACAAATTATTTTATTATAGGTCCACACACCTCATCCTTAAGACAACATTATTTTCTGGATAACCAGAGGTGTCAAAATATTTATATATGTCAGGTTTAATATCCTCGTATAAGTTATTCGTGAATAACGCGTAAAAGAGACTGTCAATGTCCATGTACATTAATTTCACTCTCTCAATAGGATATTTTTTTAACATGTAGCTATAATGGAAACCATACATGAATGTTTTATAAATGTCTAGGATGGCAAATCCGACATAAATAGGTTTATAAAAATACATATCTAGATGATCTAACTCTACGATGGTTAAATTCTCTTCTAGAATAATTATATCTTTGAAGTTAAGTCTAGCAATGAGTCTCCCAGCCCCCCTTTTTCCACCCCATTTGAGTATTACTTTAATATCTCGCGTATTTATAACATGTTTTACCAAACATCGCATTTGACATTAGCTTATAGAAACTTCGCTCAAACTCATTTACAGCCAATTTCCTCTTTTCTGCATTCCTGTCGCTATACGAGCGTATTCATGGGGCTTTATTAAATTTTAACATCCTATAAATTCGAACAATTTTCAATCCTAGATCAATGCATTTCTTTAACTATTTTATGTTAATTACTTATTTTTTCTTATTTTCTAATGTGCATAGCAATTTAGTATTTTTAGATGTTTTGCATGGTGGTATTTTGTTTTCAGGACATAACGGAAAGTCTCCATGAAGATCATTTAACTCCTTATAAGCAATATCATATTCAATGAAATAGCCTAGATCACTATCTACGTCTACTATAAAATGTTAAAGCTCTCTCTGTTTAGTATGAATATATTTACTGAGCCAGCTGCGCTCTATTCTTTATGTAATCAATTATATCCATTGCCGCTAGGTGTCAGAATCGCATTGACTCTTCCATCCTAATGGCTCTGGGCTCACTAATCCCGCACTTTTTTTTTTTAGTATAACGGGAAAAACAGTTCAAGCGTCTCTTAGCCATCAGGGTACACAGCCATGAAATTCTCTCGTGTAAAATAATTAATAAGTGCCCAAGAAACAAGAGTGGGGCACCTCAGCTATCATCTCATAGCTCCAGGTACTCTGTCACCACTCGCACAGGTAGGCTCACAGTAGATTAATTGTATTGCTCTTTGTTTGATAATTTAAAGTTTGTGTGAATAATCTCGCCTGTTAACACCACACACTCTCGCTAACCCACTCAAAACCATATTTCGGTAATTTTTCTCTCATGGTTGTGGCCATTATTGTCAAAGTACCATTAAATAAGCAAGCAAGAGTCATAATCATTCAGATATTTATTATTACTTTTAAAATGACGCGTTGAACAGTGAGTTATATGAGTCTCTTATAGCTTGTTCTATAAATAGTAGCATGTAAATGCCAGTCAGTAATTCTAGGGTAGTTTTGACGTCTTAAGAAGAGCATCAAACCCCAGCCCAGGACATGTTACATAGTGAGCAGGGTCTAAGTTATATGTATCAACGCAAACGTTGCGAAAGTTTTCCACCACATCACATAAAAGATGAACGTCAGAATTAAGGTAAATTCTCGAATAGTCTGATAGTGTGTTGCATTTAAAAACATCCCACACTAAGCATGTTTGTAATCATCATCAGATATATCTTCTCTTGTCAAATTGTTATGGAACCAATTTTTTGTTTGCAAAGAACTTTCTAGGAGACTATCAAAACTAGTAATGTGTTCATACGGGAAGACCCCCGTGACGAGTTTAAATTTCTCTTCATCGGTATAAAAATTTTAGTTGTCAACAACTGACCAGGCTTAAAGTATGAGACGATCTTTTCAATGGAGATGTTAATAAAACTCAATTAATCTACAAAACCTAAAGTTATTGCCCCATGATTAGTGTAAATTGTTTTTGAGATCCATTTAAATTGTTCCATATTGATAGATATTAAACTAATCTCTCCTTTATTATATACAGTTTTTACAACTTCAATTGCAACATATTCAGATAGGGATCTAATCACAAGGTGCATGTTATATGACGTGAGCTTTGGAAAAAAAATAGGAATATAAAACGGTAATTTATGGTTTACGTTGCAACTATTGTGAGCCGCCCTTCGAAACCAACCCTGTTAGATGACACTGATCAGACTCATTACACTTTCCTTTGTTCTAAGGAAATACTCTCTACCGGTACCACAGTATGATATATCTCAGAAACCAAATATGCCATTTGTGTTAGATGATCTATACACTCTTCTATACAGTTTTTACCCTCAAATATCTCGAATCTAGAAAGTGTTTCATCATAGCTACACTGCAAATAGTAAGCCACACTAGAAGGTATGTCTCTCTGAACATTCACTGAGAAACAACTCTCTGCGCTAGGCATTTAGGCTCGAATCGGTTCAAGAACACATTCACTATCTCCATAACAAACAAAGGGAACCCTTTCTTTATTTTTATGATTTTTAAATTTTAAATACGTATCAGTCTCTGAGGGTAGAATACTGTTCACGGGCTTAAGACGACTACAATCGTCAATGTGTTTGGAAAGTTTATCCTGGCTAAAAAAATAGTAGAGACATCTCTAGCATATGAAATGTTTGTTTTTATGTTTTGAAAGTTTAGAATAAAGAAGACGCAAGAGTGATTTTATTCAACTAAAATTAAACTTATCGCTTTCTCCCAACTGTTACATTCTCCTGAAAGCTCTCGACAATGCTAATAATGGTAGTTTCACATGTGTGTTAAACCATTCGTCCAGATTAGTTGTGTGCCATATCTCTAAATTTTGTATGTTGAAATAAATTTTTGAAACACTTCCATCTTTTGGAAGTATATGATTTGTAATCAATGTGGTGTTCACTTTTAGAGGAGAGTTTTTTATACTCTCACAAACATATTTTTTAAATATATCTTTACACGACTCTAAAAACTTGATAGGATCTTTGAATGATACATCATTATTATTAGAACCCGTGTATAGTCTCTTTTTAAAGGTCTCTTGAATAGGAAACCATCTTGAACCGTAATCTATGAAATTCTGTGCTCAGTAGTGTGCAATCAGTGTGAAGGATTATCGTGTGAAAATTCACCTGATTTTCCTACCGAATTTGATGATAATATGTTGGATTTTAATCAAGTTATTTTTAGTAGACTTCACTGTTTGCTTAATTTTTATATTTTGTAATTTTACTGTCTCTATTAAAAGCAAACACTTGTTTAAGTAAACATTTTGAGCTGTTATTGATACATATTTCCTATCGTTTGCATTACATGAATAATAAAAACTTTCAAATAAAATGTCTAATATTTGTGATACCTCTACCTAAACAGGGTGGCATATTCTTTGCTACTGATCAGTTACTGATCCTCTCAGTAAACAAACATAGTTTATATGAAGAGCTACGCTCTCTTCCTAGCTTGATGTCGATGTTCTTTTTGCAAATATCTGAGAAAATCAGTTTTTTTTACTTTAACTCCAACTCTATAACTCTTGCAAGTACACACAGATTATATGAGAACAAAAATACCGGTATGTATAATTTAATTTTCTCCCACTTTTGTTTGAAATATATTTCAATATATCCAACCATTCATGGGATATTGCTGAAAAATCATTTATCCGCCACCATTTTACAAGATGGCGGCCGTAGCACAGCAAGCACGGGTGTTGATTTTTGGTATGTTATTAATGGGCACTAGAATTATACATAAGCAAAGTCTCCCCTTAAGGGTTATTTCCAGGTAAGGGCATTTATTCTCATAATATGACTGGACTATCTGTGAGAAACGATTATTTGTTTTGGCTGTCACAAAAACTTTGCAGGATAGTGTTTATCATGCTATACTTCTTTATTCTACTGTTCTTATTAATTCTAATCAACATTAATCATTATGTTAAGGCACATTCAGGCTTATCTTTGAGTTAAAACATTATTTTACTGTAATTATAACCTTACAAAAATTATGGTTTTCCAAAATGGTGAATCGGGCAGTAAGGAATACTACTATTTCATAATGCCCGCACATTTTTCAAGTACTTGACAAGTGATTTATTTTAACCACATAAGCTTAAGCATTCTTCCTAATTCCTAAGAAACCTATTAAGCGAATAATATTTCCTGATACAATATTTTAGTCTACTATTTTTTAATAATTCATTATTAATAATGATTTATTAATTTGTTTTTTTTACTATATGTATTAATTCAATGATGTGTTATTATTATTATTTTATTGTTTTACACATACTATTTGCATTTTTTACACTTTCTTATGAAACATTTGTTAATAGGTATTAGTAAATATAATTAATTTCTATTTAAAATGTGTAGTATACCATATTGCCCTCATTTGTTCCACATCTCTTTTAAGAGCCCTATATAGCAAGCCTCTTACTTCACAGTGAGGTATTGGAAGCGAACATGTCATGCTAGTGGGCTGGACTATCCAGCAGGACAGAAGGCAGGTATTGGATCAGTGATTGGTAGCTTGAGCACATTAGTTAGAGGGAGGGGGAGAACGCTACTTCCCCTTCTTTCAGTCGGCCTCTGGACCCCTGATTTTGAAACTTGCGAAAATATTCGCTTGTGAGCTAGCTCGCAACTCATGAACTCGCAAATCGCAGGCTGTATTAAACAGAGCTAGTTTTGAAAGGTTTCTACTGTCGTGTGAGTCGGTGTAGTGTTGTTTCGCTTGCGACTGAGTTTTCAATCCGACAACACTGTAAAACCATGACGTGTGTCAAAGGATTGAGGCGATGAGATGCTACAACACGCCATTATACAAGATACGTAACTGAAAGTAAACACTATTATTGTATTGAGTGCATCAAATAAAACGATTTGTTTAGTTTTGTTGGGAAACCATCTTTCCTTTGTATACATCTACGCTTGTTGTCTCAAAAATTGTCAAGTTATAATATGACTATATGTAAAACCGTCTTCTTAAACAACGTCCACTTTAGCACACTTAGTAGCGTGCTTGTTCTAAACTCGGATTTCCACGAGGTCGATCCCATCCCAATTACATTATTTTCATTTTTTATCTGAATTTAAATAACTTTTTAATAATTAGAATTCAATAAAATATTATTTTATTTTCGCAACTATTTTTAAACATAAATATGCACTAAAAGTTTTTACTATACGAATAATAATTAGCTTGCTTAGCCTTATTTTGAAATGTGTACATTTTTATGTCATAAAACCCATTAATTTAATTTTAAATAATCACCTACACCAAAATTTCAAAATTAATGTATATCTTAGACTCTGATGTGGGCCTACCGTTTTTAATTTACTGCCTTTTAAAATTATTTTTAAGGACTATTATGTTAGTCTGCGCAGGCTCAAATACCTTGTATACTTCTATAAAAAAATATTTAAAAGAAATTATGTGCTTACTAATACGATAATTTAAAATTAAAGTTTAAAGTCCGATAAATAAAAATAAAAAGGCTTATATGACAGGATTTGAACACGCAAACTCTAGATTATGAGACGGCCACTCTACCGACTCAGCAAAATTGACAGTTAGATAAATTTGAAAAATTTAGAATATATAATTATGTTTTCACCCAAACAAATCTTTTTATTGAAGGATTTCATAAAGTGTACAAAGCAATCATATTTTTTCCTTCTGTAAACCTGTTTTGTACAGTGGTAGGTTTATTTCAACAAAATCACTCTCAGAAAGCTGCAACCGAAGAGGGGGATGGCATCCATTTTGTTATTTTACTGCCTACTCGATAGACAAGGCCTGTCTCGCACGGTGTGAGGCTGGTGAATAGAATCCGCTCGCTATTCGATCGTGTGACGTCAGTTTTCGCAGCGCAGAAGTTTCAAAATTAAGGGTTTGCGATATTGTGTGCGAGATGAGAGAAATACGCTAGCTAATCGCTACTAGCACGTTTCAAAATTAGAGGCCCAGGTCGGCGTGCTCGACGCACAGCCAGCAGTGAGAGAGTGCTTTCTAAGACCACGTTACATGCTACATAGCATAGGCAGAAAGTTGAACCGACATTTTAATCTGTTCTTCAAACTAACATTTTAAAGATTCTGGTTTGAATAAAATAAAGGTTTCTATTCTTTTCAGTAAGTAATAAGGTTCCGGTTCTTTAAAAAATTATACCAACTCATTATTTTGTTTCAATTTAGCACAACATCTTACAACTCATGTACTAATTTCACTAATATTTATTTAGGAATGAAGAAGGTGTATTAAGGGAATGTATATCGACCTACATTTGCGTGGAAGGAGAATGGAAAATCACTTGGTTAAAAACCAACCTCAATACTTGTGACCGAGATTTGAACCTCGATCTTCCTGTCATCGGAAGTCTAGTCTAGACCATGCGACCATGTACACCCGGGTGACCTGGAGATTATATTAATTAACTATTTATAAACAAATTCTGTTAACTATGTAAATGAGTTTAAATATTTAGTCAAGATAGGAGGGATAGGGTGTAATGAGTTGAATTGGATAGAACTATCTAAAGCTAGGGATAGGGTGTAATTAGGTGGACTGGATAGAACTAGCTCAATATAGGGATATAGTGTAATCAAGTAGACTTGATAGAATTCGCTCAATATAGGGATATAGTGTAATCAAGTAGACTTGATAGAATTCGCTCAATATAGGGATATAGTGTAATCAAGTGGACTTGATAGAATTCGCTCAATATAGGGATATAGTGTAATCAAGTGGACTTGATAGAATTCGCTCAATATAGGGATATAGTGTAATCAAGTGGACTTGATAGAATTCGCTCAATATAGGGATATAGTGTAATCAAGTGGACTTGATAGAATTCGCTCAATATAGGGATATAGTGTAATCAAGTAGACTTGATAGAATTCGCTCAATATAGGGATATAGTGTAATCAAGTGGACTTGATAGAATTCGCTCAATATAGGGATATAGTGTAATCAAGTGGACTTGATAGAATTCGCTCAATATAGGGATATAGTGTAATCAAGTGGACTGAATAGAACTAGCTCCAGATAGAGATTGATGACATACTTTTGTAAGAGTGGCAACGAACTTTCGAGTTCCTAATGCCATAGAGTAAGTACGTAATTAAGTAAATATGTGAACAACAAGCAATCACCAAAACTATAAAACCAAGTATCTTGCTTTTTGTAGACATGAAAAATGTAGTTTTCGAAACACATGCATGGTAGAGAAAAAAAAACATGAGAACAAAATTATTGACATCTGGATTACCAAGATTTGTATAATAATCGTTGTTTACTTTTATTAATACCTTGGCCTGAATGTACACACATGAATATGGATCACGAGTGTATAATAGAGTGTATAGTAGCAACAGCCAAAGAAAAGATGTTTAGTGTTAAAAAAACATGTTACAAAAAGGATGATGCCTTGTCAAAGAGTAGGGTTTATTGACTTTTTATGGAGCTCACTTGATGGTGTTTGGCTACACGAAATGGCCAATGAATATACATTTTAGTTATTGTCTACTCGCAGTAATAAAAATACTCTAACATACATAGTATATCATTTAGTTTTTGGCAAATGTAATTACGATTGATTGAACACGTGTACCTTCTTAACGTGTGTAAGGGGGCGGCCAGACTGGGCTAGAACAGATTGATTGTATTGGTTGTAATGAGAGGTGGCCAGACTGAGCGCGCACGCTTGAAAGATAGAACTGGTTCTGTTTTTCAAGAGCGCTCTCGACCCGGTACAGTATAGTTTACAGGCGCTAGGCAATATTATTGTATGTTGGTTCATTGAGTCTAGGAAAACTTCTCATTTTGACATTTTTATTACTATCGATAGGTTTAGCACACTTGCTACTACGGCCTAATTTAATTGGTAAACCGTAAACCATACTTATATTATTATATATTATAAAATATGTTATATGTTTAAAATACTTCAATATTATCAAAGTAGGCCTTTACAAATAAGAATCACCATTAGCGTGGAGAGAGGATGAGAAAACCACAACAATAAATCACTTGTTAAAAACCCCCTCAGTTCAATGAGCCAATATTCGGAGCCTCCTCGTCAACAACTATAGAGAGCTATCTGCTAATCACGCGCTCGCTCGCCAGTCTGGCCACCCAGTCGCTTCTAAAAGTATTATATCTTGGCCTAAATTTTCTTTGCCAACACTGATATGTAATAAGGAGATTTCTTTGAAATCAAATATGTGGTTCATCTACAACAAAGGTGGGCAACATATTTTGCAATGGAGCCACAGGTGTGGCGAATGAGAAGTGAAGTTCGCCACCATCGTGTAAAAATTGAGAGATTAGGTTGCTCAATTGAATATTTAAAACAATTCACATTGCTTGAACGAGTTTATTTAAAATAGGTGCACTTTGAATACTCAGTTATAACCGTCTCCGACATAAATAAATAATAAACATTGTTCGGATTGAAATTGTTTAAATTTTCTTAGAATTTTGACAATCCCTTTGTGTGACAAGTTAATAAATATTGGCTGAATATTTGAGTTCAATGCATATGAGGAATGCTTCCAATAGCGCGCAGGAAATATCAAGTTACCACAAACACACACCGTCAGGAAAAAGTTTATTCTACTGTGAGAGCTGGCAAACAAAAATTCACCACAATTTTATGGCAGATTCGCCACTTGTTGTGATTGGTGACAGGATTGCCCACCCCAGATTTACAATGAGGGCTTTAAGTTTTTTAATTTTCGAGATAAAATTGCAAAAATATAAACTTTTTTTGCAGATTAACAACACAATGTATTTCAAAGTAATTTCTTTATTACATTCCTGTGTTGGCAAAGATAATTTTAGACCGAAATGAAACATCGTTCTATAAATACTTTTTGAGTGTTATAGTCTGCGAGATTCTAAGTTAAAATCATCATAGCCCAGCCAAAAAATAAAAAATATGTTGATATTTGTTTTGGAATTTCATCAGGAAACCATTCAATGTGGAATAGTAAAAATATAACATAACATTCAAATATAGAATTTTTTTCCGACCAATTGAATAACCTTAACATTCCTGGGTTTATTATTATTTTTGTTGTTGTCTTTTTATCCAATAGCTAAAATAGCATTTTAACCAGGACTCAGTTATCGTAAGAAACAAGATCTAGTACTGCATGAAGCAAAATGAGAATTTAAATACAGTAGTGGAAAACAGTTTTCAGCCCACCTCTCTAATGTAATTGCTGTATTGACGTTATGTCGAAAGTTAGTAAATGTAATCTCCACACAGTTCTCGCCGTCAACGACAGGGTCTGAATGGGTGAATAATGCCAGGGTGTAGAACAAATACTTCTGATGAGAGGTGAGGTGTGGGTGGCACTGGTGGCACGGCCTATATGAGAGGTGAGGTGTGGGTGGGTGGCACGTAGGGTGGTGGTGTCACGGCCTATACGAGAGGTGAGGTGTGGTGGCACTGGTGGCACGGCCTATACGAGAGGTGAGGTGTGGTGGCACTGGTGGCACGGCCTATATGAGAGGTGAGGTGTGGGTGCACTGGTGTCACGGCCTATATGAGAGGTGAGGTGTGGTGCATGGTCACGGCTATTGAGAGTAGGTGGTGGCATGTGTCACGGCCTATATGAGAGGTGAGGTGTGGGTGACACTGGTGTCACGGCCTATATGAGAGGTGAGGTGTGGGTGGACACTGGTGCACGGCCTATATGAGAGGTGAGGTGTGGGTGACACTGGTGTCACGGCCTATATGAGAGGTGAGGTGTGGGTGGCACTGGTGTCACGGCCTATATGAGAGGTGAGGTGGGTGGCATGGTGTCACGGCTATTGAGAGGTGGTGTGGTGCATGTGTCACGGCCTATATGAGAGGTGAGGTGTGGGTGGCACTGGTGGTCACGGCCTAATGAGGGTGAGGTGTGAGGTCCCTGCCCATATATTTATCTCCAAATATTTTCCGAGGAATAGGGAACATTGAAATGGGAAAAAAACACAATCATGTCTACGATATTTTGTACAAATCAATTAAAACTGAGGACCTCTTATTACTGTAGTGGATAAAGTGGGCTTACTGGCATTGAATTCTACAAAAATATTCCTAGGTACGCCAGAAAATAGCCAAGGTCCGGGGAGGGAGGGAGAGCGTTTGATGGTTTGTGATTAATGGAAACTATAGACTTAATAATTGTTCCTGCTTCTAAATCATGGTTGAGTAGAACGAGAATTATTCTATTAAATAAGCCTACATATTAAATATTATTAACGTATAGGTGAAAAAATGTATTTTCACTGAATAAACTCATTGTTGACACTCGCTTTTCAAAGCGTTCAATGTGATGATTGTACCCCTAAATGCAATACAGCTGACATAAATTCTGGTGATTGCATCATCTTAAAGTATCTAAAAGTTGATACATTGACAGAGTAGGGGAAGGGAACATTTTTTAATAAAAATAATACATCATTTTATGGTGAGAAGAACAATAGATTTAACCGCTTTGCTGGCCGCGTGGTCTAACGCGCTTCTCTCGTGTTGGATTAGACTGCCGAAGACGGGGAGATTAGGGTTCGATCCCAGTCGGGTGCACTGAGGGTGGTTTTCCAATCTCCCCCTACACAAATGCGGGTGAATTTCCTCCAAATTAAACCTTCCTAATACCTAAACCGTTAGTGTAATTAATATATAGGCGTACATCCCGAATGGATAGTAAAACGCGGTGCTAAAAAGAAAAGAAAAAAATAGTTGGGAAGGTAAAGAAAGATTGATATTGGTCCTCCCAGTAATCAGAAGGTGGTGACGCAAGTGGCTGAGGGATGAAATGAGATTGAAGTCGTGCCGGAATGAAGATGTGTGACTAAACCGGAGCACTCCATGAAGACTGAGTCTTAAATCACCACCCAGTGCCATGGTTCCAATAGTCCGGTCAGTTAACATATACAGATTCTGACGGGGCCGGTATCTAAACCACAAGTTTAACACATTTTTTGAATCTGTGTGTACAAGAGTATTAGTCTCAAATAGTAAATTGTTGGTAAATCGCAAAAATCTGTTCATATTCGTATAATGATATATTCGGGAGGAAATTACCAATAAATGTTATGCACCAGTGTTATCTGGAAGAAAAAACAGTCCGAAAAATCACACGTGAAATTAAAAACTACGGGGACTGGCAAAACCTTCCAGCCGCTTCGGAACAAGTTTATCCAGCCAGACGTTTTTTCCCCTCTCCCCCCTTACCTGCTCTTGCTCGGTCTCCTTCCCCCACTCCAAGCTCCTCGCGGCCGGTTTGGAATCGGAGCTGCAAGAGCGCGTCACCAGGTGGATTCAAAATAACAAGAAAATGTCGTTCGTTCTAGGTAAATCCAGGCAGATTTTCAGCGGTGACTATAGAATATTAATATACCACTTTGTTCAAAATTTCCTAATGTCTGTTCTTATGTATCTATATCCATGTTTTCAGTTATACTTGTTTTGGAAAATTATGCTGAAAACACCACATTTGACGATTTGTTAAGGAAAAAATTTGATAAAATACCTTTTTTAATACATAGAATCGTTGAATAGTCCTTTTTATTATCGGAGAAAAAATATTAAATTTATATCTCATATTTACGACTAGATATAACACTAGAACAATGCCTCCAAAATACGTCACTTTATGAGCCTATATAGTAATTGCTCCTGCAGGATATTAAAAGTTATTAATTTCGCTTTAAACACTAAAAATAGCTATAGCCAAATTAATAACAAGTTACATATGGAAATCAGTAACAAAATGTGAAAATACGCTTTGTTATTAATTAAAAAGTAATGGTATTCCATATTCCCCTCGCTTCCTGTATGTATGGGCCTGTAGAAGTATGCCATGGCTGAGTGACCCATCCACCCCAAATTTACACGTGTAGAGTCGTGGATTCAAGGACCTTGGTAGTCACATTAGAATTAATTTATAAGTTTTTATAACTAGATCTATATAATTATGTTATTCACTAATAGGTAATACTTTTTGGAATTTCTTTTATGATTAAGTTATAATTTAATATTTTGTATTTTTATAACATTTTCGGTATTTCACCTGTTAAATACAATAAAATTAAATTCATTGCACAGCAGTTAATTTACACCTCTACCTTTATAATTATAAATTACATGAAAGAATTGATATTCATGAGAACAAATAACAAAAATAAAGTTAACTAATAAAATGTAAGCAAGAGTGAAAGGGGGCAGGGGATCAGGAATTATTTTTTTTACAAAGTTGTAGAGGGTCCATAGTGGCCAAAAATGTGCTTGGTATTTTATATATCCCTTAGTTTTGTGAAAAAATGTGCATTCATTTGTACTGACACGTTACATTGTTGGAATAATACCAACGATAGATTTAAGTTAGAAGTTCGCTGACAGGAGAGGAACATAAATAGAGATTTGATCGTGTGTAGAGTCAGTGAAGGATAAGAGTATTATAAATGTTTCTGGTTTTGCTCCAAGAGAAAATGTAGCTTTAAGAAGTCTGAATGTTCTAGAGAATGTAACGTTGCAACAGCACCCGCCGAACTGAAAATATAGCCAGGGTATGCCTTGACCCACTGGGCTCGCAGCCCCGATACCACGGGGACATATCTCAGAAAATAAAATACAAAGGCATCCCTAGTGAAATATCCCTGGCCCATGAAACTAGGGTCCCCCGAAAAAAAGATTAGTTAAAATTTGCCTTTTATGGACTGTGTTAAGAAATTGAAGGGAAAAGTGACTAAATGAATAGGGTACGTCAGTGATGCCAGTGGGTCACTTTTTTCACTTTTACTCAATTTATTTTTGTAAGTCACTTAAAGTCACTTTTTTTAATAAATCACTTTGTCACTTTTCTAAACAAATTTATTAAGCTAACTTCTTACCAGTTTTAAGGTTTTTCAAGAAGGAAGATCATCATTTAGTAATCTTATTCAGAAACATTGAATGTAGTATACAATCTAACAGCTGCATAATATAAACCACTTGTAAATTTTTGTTGTTGATTTTGGCTGCCATGATTTAAAGTGAATCTCAATTATGAGAAACTGAGGGGTTTTCTTAAAAACGTATAGCCTACTAATGGTTTTGCTTGATATTACATTGCTGATTGCTGCTTATTGTGTTGGTGACCGCATGGTCTAGGGTGCTACTCTTACAATAGACTAGACTTCCAAAAACGAGGAGATCAGAGTTTGATCCCACTTAGGCCCACTGAGGGTGGTTTTTCCTAAACGGTTCTTCACTCTCTTTCATCATGCAAATTTGGGCGCACTTCCTCGATATTCAACCTTCTTCATCCCTAATTCATAAGCGTAATTAGTACATAAGCAAATAACTTGGACGGTTAGTAAGATACAAGTGTTAAGAAAAAAATAATTTTATTAACTATCTATTTATAATGTTTTCAAAAAAATGTTCACAACACAGGTTTTGTATTGAAATGATCCAAAGCTGAATTAATGTACAGTAATTTTATTTTCACTGTTTCATTTTTAACAGAAGGAGAGTTTTTGAGTGGTTTTGCCAGGAATATTTAACTGTATGTAACTGAACTATGGTCAACTATTTAATGTTTCTGACGATAGGTTGATTGAAGAGTGGAAGAATTTGCAGCTTGAGGACAAAATTAATAAAATTGAAGGTGTTAGATTAGACGAATTTTGGAGCCATTTACTCACAACATCTTTGACAACTTTATTCTTTTACACAAAATCTAAAATATGATTTTGTTGTCGTTTGTAACTCTTTTTAGAAATAAAATATTGCTATCCATTGTTTGTAGGTCATACCCTAGCTAGGATCGAAGCTCAAATTACACTTATTTTAAAATTTACTTTGGTGATTTTCTTAAAGTTAAGTTAAACTTTGGGTTAACTGGTATTTATGGTAGGGGACAAAGAAAAATACATATAAATAATTTATACCACTGGGATATTATTGTCACTTTTACTCGCCTTTTAAGTCACTTTTTAATCACGCTTTTACGGTTTCTCGTCACTTTTCTCACTTTGTACCGTGGCTACAAACATCTTCGTCACCTAAAAAAGTGCACACACACTGACCCCGTTTTACCGGGAAACCAGCGCCGTGCTTGGATCCTCCGCGCACATCAACACACATACTCTTCGCCGCTCACGTTAGAGGAGAAAACAAAAATGAAGCCGCGGAGTGCTATGTAATCCGGCTCGCTTTCCCCGAGTGGCAGGCGCTAAAACTTGGAGAAAGAGGCGCTCTGTGCTATCACGTGTGTTTCCCTACCCCCGTATAGTCAGCCTATCGACGTTGTGCGCAGGCGTCGATGAGGGAACAACGCACTGACTTGCTGAAGATGACATCATTGGACTTGAAATACCTTCCTCCCGTATTTTTCCCACTGTACTAAATTGAATATAAACGTGTACCCAGTATGGAGCAATCACTCTTTGATACCTATAGCAGTCAGAAACTTGCCTAAATGTAAGTTATCGTTGCTCTGGAGATGTTTGTTTTTATATTTTTTCTTTGCAAGCTAGACTTGGGGTGAATTTAGTTATAATCATGTAGGGATTCTATTGGGTCGTCTTGGGATACACATATTCAGATTTATATATTTTGTTTAATGGAATTTAATGTATATTCATACTGGCTGGGAATTATTACAAGTTTATAGTCTTAAACTTTTGTATCCGGTTTGGGATGATTAATTTTCTAGTCAAAGTTGTTCTATTTGATTTCTGGGCACTATGGTTCAAATTTATTCTCATTCTATACGTATTATTTTGAAATGAGTCCGTGCTTTAATAATAATATTTTTATTGTTTTTTTTATATTAAATGTAATTGGGGAATACCTTTGATTATGGTTTTTATATATTATGTTATTGGGGAATACTTTAGATAAGAAAATTATATTTAATGTTATTAGGGTATACTTTGATATTACGATTGAGACTATGTGCAGCGCTAGATATGAGCTTATCTCCTCTAGTTATGTTATAATAGTTCTTTTAAATGTTGTTAAATGCTACTCGCCCGTTAATTTTGAATATTGTTTAGAAGACATAAATATTAATGAATATATTACTTCAAGTTCTGTATATTGAATTCTGCCTAATTTTGCGCTCTGGTCGCTAACTCTAAAGTTTACAATGTTTTCATTTCTAAAGTTCAACTTATCATCTGAAAATAAATGAGCCGTGAGGCCGATGTTGATTCAATGCTCTTTGTTTTGCATTAACGTTTAGTACTACCCTATTTTCCTCGGAGTTATTTATTGAATGCTCCACTTTTCTAATATTAAGGTAGCATGGTCAGGACACGTGGGCTTGATATCTTTGAGAGTAGAACAATTAAAGATCCCTGGTGATAAACATACTTTTATTCTTTATGTTGGAACACACTCTGTAGGTGGAGAGGATTGAACTTATTTGAAGACACTTCAGCACTTGCATCTCTGGATATGTGACAAAGTGAAACGGGATGATGAAACGCCGGAAACTATGCACTTCTCATTGGGGATGTTGTTCATCTTCTCTAGACAGAGCTTGGTTCATTACTATAAACTGCATCCTACTTGATCGTTTCTATTTAATTCACCATTGTATAGTATGGATAGTTGGGACTTGAGTTTTCTTTTTATAGTACCTACTTAAAAAAAATTGTAAATGTTTTTAATTTTTGGCAGGCTGGTTTTGGTGAGCCTGGTTTGCGCACATTTCTATGGCTATACATGGGACTGTGCCAAGGGTGGAGACCTGGTGAGAATATATCTGGCTGGTGTGGTAGCACTTCTGGGAGCCATTATTGCTGTGTTGGTGCCGCTTGTAAATCGTAGTGCTCAAGGATCCATCATGGACACGAACCAGAGGAAATGTGTACCTGCGCTTGTTGCTGTTAAGTATGTTATACTCATATACTTAAAACTAAATTATTAGTTGTTTTAACTCTCTAATATTGGGAAATAAGTCTCCCCTTGCTTTTTGTTTGTCCTCTCAGTTTAGAGACCAGCAACCAATCCGTGGTTCTGACCTTGTTAGGAAAAGAGTTTGGTATCAAATCATTATCATTGATTTACTCTGTTTATTATAATATAATATATTGTTTCTAGAATCCTCCTCATTCTGCCAGAGATTGCGTGGAACGTCCTGGGAACTTTATGGATGTTTGGTGATGTCGTCGAATGTGGTTCAGAGAATTTTACCGTCGTCGTTGTGGAAGGTATTTAGCAACACTCACACTTTAATGTGGCATTTTAAGGTGTTGATATATTTCTGGGTTAACCCATACATATCCTGAAATGGTTGGTTGATTTGTTTCGTTGTGACTATTCACAATGGCACTATTAACTGCATATCCAAACACACATTTCCACAAAAAATTTTATGTCCAAAGCATATTAGCTTCTAATCTGGTCAGCTCTTTCAATACCCACCATGAATTTGCTATACTTAACAATGGCAACAGAGCAAGAAACCTTAACCTTTTCATCATTCACATTGCCAGTTGCTCTTTTTACTGGCACACTTTGACTAGGGTCACAATTCGTCCATGTTACTCCACCCGACTATAGTCCTTTGCTGTCACCTCTCTTCCCTTTAGGCTCTGTGAATTTTTAAGTTATTTAAGTCATTCTTTATTGCGAGTCCTTGGGCTGCAGCATGCTTATGTTTGGTTTAGGAGTAGTATATTCAAGAGGCCCACGGAAAAAAAGAATTAGCCTAAGAATACATGATTATTTTGACATAAAAATTTAGCACAACTTGGTTTCGCAAAAGATTGTCTTCAATTCTTGATTTTTTCTTGCCCAAATACACATTTCTACCAAGAACATAGCCACGAGAAAGAATCATAAAGCTCCAAAGCATTCGTATTGCATTCTAACGATGTAACTAGCCACGGTCCAAAATAATTAATTTATTACAAGCTACACTATCCAGATACCTCTATATTCAAAAAATAGCATTCTATAAACAAATAGTTTGTAAATATCCCAGAAGATGACTCATAGAATAAATAAATACGACAAGCGCTGAGGCCGAGAACGGCAAATCAGCCACGAGCGCTTAACCCAGGAAAGAGTAGTTTACTGGAAACCTATTTTTGAACATTTTATTTCAATTTTAATAAGATTGTGTCATACAATTTGTTTCAATAATTTTAAAACTATGTCATGGACTAAATTTAACAATTTCATCACACTTCGATTGATTAATTATTTTATTTAATGTGGTCAAAACCAATTCTTTTTTTTATATATAACGCAGCCTTGTGAAAAATGACATATTAATTTGTACTTTAGGTAATTTTATTTACTACCAGGTAAAATATAAGTTTATGTTTTTTTAAATCCTGATACATTTTTAGGTCTGGTTCTTTTCAAACTGGGTATTACTAGGACTTAGTATTTTCGGCTTGGCTATGGTGTTTGACCCGTTGGGTTCCGTACAGTTGAATGAAGAAGAAGACCACCATCGCAAAGTGATGGGCCTGTGGATGTGGCGGTTCCAGTGGGCCTTCTGCTGGGTTCGCAAGGACAAACTCTACAAGGAAGCCTTCCAACACGTGGCTGGTAAGAAATATCACCTCCTTCTCAGTCATTTTGTCAATCAATTCATAATAATGTTGCATATTACATTTAAATTACTACACGCTTATATTTTGATAGAACAACTTTAACTTAATATGCCTATCTTCATTTATTACACACCATACCTAAGGTGCGTGCAACCACACGTTGTCGTGGAAAAGCACAGCGTCTGACGTCGGTATTCCTCGCCTTTAGTTTTGAGTTGTCTTGCACAGTATTCTTAGTTTGTCAATAACATGTGTTTCTCATCTCTTTCGTCTAATGTCCTTGACTCTCCTCCTCACTTGAATCTGTTATTAATTCATACTGTGGTGTGGGGTTCTGTACGTCCGCCAGTCCCTTCTCGCTTCCCATTTCTGGGCTATAAGAAAGTCCACATCTGGTTATTGTTGTCGGAGGTCATGTTGTATTGGTGTTCAAGTGGTGTTTACCTTGTAGGCATCTTGCACCATAGTCGTGAATAGTTCCTGCCTGTCTGTTCTATTGTCTTTAACTCTGTATTTCGGGTAACGTATCCACTAATGTCTGCCTAAACTAGTCCCAGTCACAAGTTGACGTTGTTTGTTTGAGTCCTCATATCTCAAAGTTGTTTTCCGTCTTAATTTCACACAATATGGGATTGTGGTCCGAATCCAGTTCCTTTAATGCCGTCATATCCTCAGTGGTTACACCAATGTTGATCAATGCCCTGTCTATGATATCGGGTCTATTTAAGTAAGCTGAGGGATAAAATGTAGGTTCGTGTGGAGCAACAACTACGTATTCATGTCAGCGTGATCTGCTAGTATTCGTCCGTTCCTAGTGGTTACTCGGCTGTTCCAAATTGTGTTTTTAGAGCTAAGATCGCACGCCAAAAACAGTTTGTTTGCGTCTGTGATTTCGTCTAAGTCTTGTGGCAGTAACGTTTTAGTCGGGGGTTTGTATATGGCCGTGAATAGGACACTCCCACCGTTAGTATTTACTTTTATTCCAGTAGCTTATATATTCTTGAGATTTTGAAAGTGATGTTGGTAGTGAGGTAAATGGGTCTTAATCATGATAGCCGTTCCCCCTCCCCTGCCTTGAGGCTTATCATTTCTGTAAATAGTATAGCCGTAGAAGTATATATTTTTCTCTAGGTTTAGATGGGTCTCATTTATTAGAGCGATATCTATTGAATAATGTTTAAAAAGATCTTCTAGCTCCTTAGCTTGTGTGAGTATTCCGTTCGCGTTCCATGTAAAAACCCGAAGTATGTTTTTCGTCACCGTCACGTTTGTGTTAGTCATGGTTGGTCAAGAAGTATTCGGTCACTCCCTCTAGCACTATCATAAGTTTTTCGGTTTTGTTGGTCGCCTCTCTCAGTTTAGTGAAGTAAGGTCTGAAGTGTGTGAGTAGTTTAGCGATGTTTAGGTCCTTGAATAGGTTGATAAGTTCTTTTAATTATGAGAATGGGGAAGTGGTGTTATCTTGTTGTGTCTGTCTTCTGTGCACCACCGTAACATAGTTATAGGAGCAGTAGATGAAGGCGGCCTCTGCGGTCTCTTTGGTTGATGGGCCTGGGAGTGGTTGATTTGTCGACGGGACAGTTTGACGGGTGCGCAGGATAGGAGGGTAGTTCTGTCTAATGGTAGGTGGGGGTGCTGTACGTGTGGGTCGCATCTGTCTCGTGTTCAGTTGGTTTTGGCCTCCAACATTTGCATATATAAAGGACACTTGCTGTAGTTGGCCGTGTGTGGGCCCTTGAAATTTATGCATCTTGTCGGTGTCTTGTTGTCCTTCTTGGGGCAATTTGGGGTGAGATGTGCTTCAAGACACTTCACGCATCTCGGTATGTTCGAACAGTTGTTCTTTGTGTGCCCATGACGCTGACACTTGTGATATTCCACAATCGTGTTTCGGGGAGGAATATAGTGCTCTACCCTAACTCTAGTCTGATTTAGGTACCTAACTCCAAAGATAGTGTTGTGAGCTTCGGTCTTAGCAAGCGGGACCAGAAATGTCGGGATTAGCGTCACAGTCTTAGTGGTGTTTGTTGCTTCTGCCTTTCGGCTAAACTAGCGCACGTCAGTCACTGCGTAGTCTAAGTCGATTAGCTCAGCTTTTATGTCTTTATGATCCATGTTTGGTGGAAGTCTCTTTATGACTACTTTGTCACGTGGTAGAGAGTAAGTGTAGAACTCCTGGTTAATATCCTTGAGGAGACTTTGAACCACTTTTAAGTCATGAGTCGAGGTAGTCTAGATATTTAGTCCATCTTTTATGTAGCTAGCTCCTGTGGTTGTCTCAGTGTCCCTAGATATCTCTTTTCCTACTGTCACAATTGATGGGAGTCTATCTTTCTTGGTGGTATCTGTCTATATTGAGGTCGTGTCATCGTTTGTTTCCATTGGTTGGTATTTTTTGTCGGTTGTCATAATAGTTTTCCTAGATTGTGTCCTGTCTGTGTTTTTACATTACCTCTTGCGTCTCACTTTGTCCACTAGAGTTAAAGAAACGTGTCCGTCGCGATTTGTCTCCGAGTTAGCCTCTGAATTGTAAAAGTTAGCATTACTTTTAATTCGTGATGTTATCATGGTGCTGTGGTGTCATTGGGATTGTGTGGTGCGTGGCCATTTCGCATGGCCCTTAAAAGGGCTGAATAGTGGCGCACGGGTGTGAGGGGTAATGGGGGCTCTCCTTCCCTGTGGTGTGTTGTTCTGTGTCTCCCCCAAGACGGTCACCGACCACAAGGTATTGCTTTGAAGCCGGCCGCCTATTATATCCTTCAGCTACTGGTTGGCACAGTTAGGATCAGCTCAGCTTAAGACCCCGCACAAACCGTTCCGGATTTTGTTGTGTTGGAATCTCTATTTAGTGTGTAATATCCTGTTGTCAGTGACATCTCCGATGTCTACGTCGAGTCTTCTAGCTCTTACGAAAAGTCTTCACCAGGAACAGCAGACACGTCCGACTATTTTGGGATCTCAACGATGAAATGGATTGATGAGTATGATCCATTCAGATGTTACCCATTCCAAACCTACCGGGGACATTGAGTCGCCCGGCCTGTAAAGGAATACGAGGCTGATTCTATGTGCGAGTACTGAGTCACATTTGTGACTCTTAACCTCTTTTTATCTTTAACAATATAATTTGAGGTGAAACCAGTGAGCTGTGGCTGTAAATAACTTACATTTGTTGATTGTAATAGTTTAATGAGATGAATAACTCGGGTATAGGTAGGATTTTATTTTTATTGGGATTTGGAAAGGGTGTTTAAGGTATGATGGTGCTTGTGGGTGAATCAAAAGCATAAGCAGATTAGTATGCTCTAATGCACCCTGAAGGGGAGCACGAGAGCAAATTCCAACACATACCGACCAATTGGTCACACCCTGTGGTTTTCGGGAAATTACTCGAACGGATTTTGCGAAGGTTCTGAAACAAACAAAACAACATATTACTAATATTATTGTGTCTAATAATGATCATGTTTATTTGATAAGGAGTAGTAATAATTGATAGTAAGGTTAAATCTTCGTTTTTATTCCCTTCTCCTTATTATATATTTTCTTCTATGACGACGACATATTTCGGTGATTTTACACCATCTTCAGGTCTTATTTGTATTTAATACACCGAAATATGTCGTCGTCATAGAAGAAAAATATATATAAAAGAAGAAGGAAATAAAAATGAAGATTTAACCTTACTATCAAATATTAATGGGGTCAAAAGTCTATTTGCAAACCGAATAAGGGTTTTTAGAGTTACGTGCGGAGACACTACTCTATGGGGGCTGGGTGAGAGCCTCCCAAACCACTGTTGATACATCTCGCTTATCCGAGCAGGGCTTTGGAATGTCGGTAGCACCCTCCGGGATCGATGACGTGTTTCTTAAGCCCCTGGATAAGAGGATTGGTGGACCGATGAGCCTGTCGTAGAAAGACTGCGCCAGCTTCCGGAAGTTGTCCTTGATGGTAGGCATCTCCAGATCCCGGTTCAGAGTCGCATTACGAACATACCTGGGTGCGTCCACAATGATCCTCAGACACACGCTCTGGAATGCCTGCATCCTCCTCATATACGTGTCCGCCAGGTGACCCCAAGCGGGACACGCATAGTCGAGTATCGGTCTGAACAACTGCTTGTACAGTGTCAGGGCGTTCCTTGTAGACAGGGCGCTACGCCTGTTAAGTAGTGGGCCTAGGATTCCCAGCCTTTGCCTCGCCTTGTTAGTCTCTCAATGAAATGTAGTCGCCAGGTCAGCTTGGTGTCCAGCGTAAGTCCAAGGTACTTAGCACTGTTCATCGATCTGATCTGCTCTCCGAACAGCCAGAGTGAGGCCGGGCTGTAGAACTTTATTTTCCACGTGAAGAGCACTGCTGTGCTCTTCTCCATTTTAATACTTGTTCTCCAGGTGGTCAGCCACCCCTCCAGCTGCGCCAGGTGCGTCTTGAGTCGCCTCTCTACCAACTGCCCTCGCCATGACTCCGCTACTAGAGCCGTGTCGTCCGCAAATAATGCCAACTTAGTGGATATAAGAATGTCGTTCACATAGAGACTTAAGAGCAGCGGGCCCACGAGGGAACCCTGCGGCACTCCAGCCTGGAGGCTTCTGACTTGGGATGTGGCGTTCCCAAAGTTAGTGGAAAAGATACTGTGGGATAGATAAGATTGTACAACCTAAACTAGGTAGAAGGGTAGGTTCAGGGAGAGGAGTTTGAAAAGGAGACCTTCGTGCCAAACACGGTCAGAGGCCTTTGCCACGTCAAGAAAGACAGCACCAGTCAGCCTGTTGATGTTGAAGTTCCTCGTGACCTGTTCCATGAGCCGGATGAGTTGGTGAGACGTAGCGTGTATATACAGCCGAACTGCTGGTCCACCAAGATGCCCGCCTCGAAAACATTTTGGGTCAATCTCGTCAGTAGAAGTCTTTCGAACAACTTTCCCAAACAGTTAATCAAGCTGATCGGTCGGTAAGATGAAGCAAGGGCCGGGTCTTTACCCGGTTAATGAAAGCAGAGGACGTTGGCGTGCTTACAGAGCACAGGGAAGTGACTCAGGAGCAGGATGGCGTTTAATAACTCCTCGAGAAAGTTAATCGCCTCCAAGGGCAGCTTTCCGAGGACCGCGTTATTGATACCGTCACGTCCGGGGGCCTTGTTTAATCTTAGAGCGGCTAACGCCCGCGACATTTCTGTCATCTCGGTGGGCTCAGGTTCATCCAAGGGTCTGTACAAGACCGCACCGATGACCTGAGCCATGTGCGCAATGTGTACCGGGTCTGACGGGTTGTCAGTCGGTACAAATTGTGCCTCTAAGTGCTCAGCGAGAGCATCGGCCTTCTCCTGATCAGAGTTGGCCACCCCACTTTGTCCTACAATAGGCAGCCTTGGTGTGGGAAACTGCATCAAGTTCCTCGTCATGCACCACGGGGACCTTTCTTGTACGCACAGGCTCTCAATCTTGTCCTCCCAGACATTGTTCTGGTATTCTTTGATCATCTCGAGAACCGCATGAGCTTTACGGCTCCAGTTGGCCTTGTCTACCGGGTCCCTCGAGATTTGGCAGGCCTTACTCAGCCGGTTATTCTCCCGGACGTGCCTAAGGATAGAATTGGGCAAAGAAGCCTGTGACGCCCTCTTAGGACGGTGCGTCGGGGTTGAAGTTTCGAGCGCTTCCTTGCTTGCGGAAGCTATGAACTATGAACTCCGCACTGCGGTCGATTTCTGCTGCTGTTCGAAAGGTAGGAGTGGGTCCCAACCTCTATCTCAACACATTTATGAACCTGTCCTAGCCAGTGGGCTTAAATTGGGTTTTTCTGGGGTCTATGAAGGACACTGCACGTCCCAGGTTCACAAGAACGGGATTGTGATCCGAGTCTAGCTCAGTTAGAGACTTCAGCACTAATCGCTTTCAGATCTCTTTGGAGACAACGAAGTCGAGGACTTCCGGGAAGCCAATGGGATTGAGAGGGAAGTGGGTAGGGGTCGGGGGACTGGAAGCCACCAAGCCGTGTAGATCTATGACGTCGCGGAGCAATCCGCCGTGAGCGTTCATAATCCTAGAGCCCCATGAAGGGTGCTTAGCATTGAAGTCACCACCGATTTAAACAGGCGTGGTACCTCGAAGCAGCACTTCCATGTCAGCCCTCGTGGCCTGGTTGAACCGGTGGTAGGGAGGGAAGTAGATGGAAATAAGTCGCACTGGGCCGGTAGAGGCCACCAGTTGGATAGCCGTTGCTTCCATGTGTTGGAGGGAAGGAAGCGAAATGACGTGATGGTCAAGGCCCCTTCGGACTAGGACCGCCGTCCCACCCCTTCCCACATCCCCACTCGGTCTATCCGTTGTAAGATGAACTCTGCTGACGAGAACCTCATTGCGGAGCGCAAGTGGGCTTCTCCCAACAGCATTACATCGACACAATGCTTTGCCAGAAAACTTTCGAGCTCAGCTTTCTTCCCCGCGACTCCGTTGGCGTTCCAGAGTGTGACTGTGATCTCCTTCAGCACTGGTGATCCTCTATTCGGGTGAACCGCCATGAGAGACCAGGCAGAGGATGATATGCTCCATGACCAGGTGGCCACTGTTACTCCTCGGAGACTCCTGGACCTTCCTCAAGAGATTCACCCGCCTCGGTGGCGTAGTTGGATAACGCGCTAGTCGTGTTAAGCTCGACCGCCGAGGACGGGGAAATCGAGGTTCGAATCTCGGTCGGGTGAACTGGGGGTGGTTTTTCCTAAATGGTTTTCCACTCTCCCTCCACGCAAATGCGGGTTCACCTCCTCTAAATTCAACCCTCCCAATTCCTAATCCATTAGCGTAATTAGTACTTAAGCGTATAACCCGAACGGGTAGTAAGACGCGGTGCTAAATATTATTATTATTATTACTCAAGAGATTCGATGAAAAGTTCCATAGATCCAGTCCCGAAATACCCTTGAGTAGCTCAATGCAATTTTTGAGCTTTGCAGTATCTTCTCTCTGTTGTAGGTGGGGGTCGGGGAGAGAGTATGGAGTGGGTTGAATAGGGTAAAAGTATATTGTCAAATATAGTACGTCACATATGTGGTGCTACAGTAAATACAAGACAACACCTACCTAGACCAGAATAGAATGGGCCAGTTTCAAAGTCAGACTGAGTGTACCTCAAGCGGTGATATACTAAATACAAGACACCTACCTTGACCTGAATGAAATAGGCAAGTTTCGAATTTAAAACTGACCCATTCCATTTAAATTTAGATAGGTGTCTTGTATTTAGTATATCACTACACTTGAGGTGTACTAAGTCTGACTATGAAACTGTCTTGATGTGACCTAGCCTCATTTATTGTAATCCTCAACATTGTCTTAATATCCCAATTTTGATAAATCCCTGAAATAATATAATATGTTTGTTTTCTAGGATTGTTCAGTGCCTTGTTCCGTAGCACAGACTTGTCTCCATCGGACTTCATAGCAGGCTTCATTCTCCTGAGAGTGAAGCAGAAGCGTGATGGGAGGGAGTACCGCAGACAGCAACTCTTAGCCGAGCGACCTGACAATACTCTCAGTGAGTACAAGGAGTCACAATCTAGATAGTGTTCGCACCATACATCCTGGAAACGCCTTAAACCAATAAAATAAATTATCTTTTAGCGCAATTACAATCTGACATGAGACTGATTTGGTTGGTCACTTAATATTAGAATTCTCTCTTTTCATCATAACTTTAGAGGATAAAATTACTTTCAAAATATGAATATTGAAAGTGAAACTTTATTTTACCTCTAAATCTTGATTGTCAAATAACAGAATAAATCCTAGATAGCGGCTAGATTATTCCTGCATTAAAATATGTAGGCTATTAGTAAAACTGTATTTAAATACCTATTTCATCATTGTTTGCATCATGTATTTTTCGCTCTATATTATAATATCCTTGGTATAGACATATTTGTACTTATGATGTAGAGGTGGGCTGTTAAAAGGATTGATAGGACTTTAGGTCTAATAGGCCTCCTCCATTTGACCAACCACAAACAAAATAATGTAGGCTACATATAGAATGCATGTTTATTAAGTTTATACAGAAAGAGAGGAAACAATTTACTAGTACAGTCTTGTCAAGCCGTGTTTGCCTCGGCAACAACAAACAAGATCCCTGACGGTACCTACTTCAGTGGCCAAACACTCTTGTGTTGGACTGGCCTGCTGGTGAAGGGAATATCGAGGCTCGAATCCCGTTTGGCTCAACTGAAGGTAGTTTTTACTATACTCCACCTCCACCTTAAACTTCATTTTATAATTTGATAGCATTGTTTGGATAAGTACTTATCTTTTTTTTTTTAATATCTCCAAATCAAATGTAATTTTATTAAAATGTTCCCTTTTATATTCCTTCCCTTTGTTTCCTTTAAGTGTCAATGTATTGGTGTATCCTGTATATACACGTGATTAACAGGATATTTCACTTGTGACAAAAGTTATTTATATAGACACGAAACTTTAAATATAGCTCAGACATTTTTTATTTAAAGTTACAGTGGAACCTGGATAATTTACACTTGAAGGCACCAGGAATAAATTCGAACCATCCAAAAATTCGAATTAAATAAGTTTTTTTAAAAAAAAGGAATTGAAAGGAAACACAGTTATGTTTGCAACCAAGCTCAAAAACTTTATCTAAGGTATTTGGACATAATTTGTTCACAATTTCTTTAAAAAGTCAGAGATTTTAATCTCTTTTCCTGATTTAAGGCTCTCAGTCATAGTGTATGATTTTAATTGATTTATTGATTGGAAAATTGAATCACTTACATTGTTGCGACTTTCAAAAAAACGCCCGAGTTCTTGGATACGGTCCACGGCTTCTGACACACTCGGAATAGGCCTTTCCAGAACTACCGAAGAATTGTCCTCTTCATCACCAGATGATCCATCCTCAGCCTGGATGTTATTGTTGAGAACCTCTCCAACGATGTCCACATCAATAACTTCACCACACACTGCCACATCTTCATACACGCTGACGAAGTCCACATAGGAGATAGCAGGATCAGGAGTAACTTCCTTCCAGTTATCAATAGCTGGCGCAGCTTCAGTCACAGTTTCTACATCATTTTCTTTCTTGATAAAGACAGCTTGTTTAAAACTGTTCTTAATGGTCTCAACTTTCAGTTGGTCCCACGCCTGCCTACACATTCTTGAGGCTTGAAGAACATCAAGCGAAATTTTCTGAGTAAACAAATCTCCAGCAAGAATTTTTTCAACCAACAATCGTCTGTAGAAATGTTTTAGGTACTTAATTATTCCTTGGTCCATAAGTTGAATAACCGATGTCATATTTAGTGTGAGGAAAAAATAACCTTTACCTTTTCCAAAAGGGGAACTCTTGCTATGAGCAGTGCAATTGTCAATGAATAAAAGGATTGTCCGATTTTGTTTGACAAACTGTTTGTCTATTTTTAAAAGCCATTTTTCAAACAGATCACCTATCATCCATGCTTTTCTCTTTGACTCGTATTCCATTGGCTTCAATTTTACATTTTTGA
Organism: Timema podura; assembly: GCA_033556935.1. Taxonomy (NCBI): domain Eukaryota; kingdom Metazoa; phylum Arthropoda; class Insecta; order Phasmatodea; family Timematidae; genus Timema; species Timema podura. Next base: position 3,865,128 of record JAVRXN010000012.1, read on the forward strand.
AGCAACGTGGGTTAGCTGATTTTCCAATCATTAACAACGGCAGGTTTTCAGAACCATCCATATTTGCTCCAACTGACAGTGTTGTTCGATTTTTACTAAGCTTTCCCACTGCACTGTTCACCTTTAAATGCAAGAGTTTTGTCAGGAGTACACTTGTAAAAAAGTCCTGTCTCAGGATTTGTCGGTTCTTTGTCCTTGATCCTTTCTTTCAAGTCTTCCTTCCAACTATTGGCTGAACGCACAACATCAACACCACTTTCACCACATACAGCTTTGAAGGAAATTCTTTGTTTGAATCCATCTAGCCACAGCACTCACTTTGAAGTCTATTTTCCCTAATTCAGATGCAAAATGTTCAGGTTCCCTCTAAGAAGAGGGCCGCTCACTGGGATTTTCTTGTCTCACGCTTGTTTGAATCAGTACACAGTTGTCCTACATATGGGTTTTCCGGTCCTCTTAATCTTTTCCTATCTTGTCCACTCTCATTTTCATTGCTCAGTTTTTTTTTCGAAAATATTGAAAATGTATTAGGGGGAGTTCCGAAGGCCTATGCAATTTCTGATTTCTTTTAAAGACCCCTTTCCACTTCCTTTAACACCGCTACTTTTTCGGCCAAAGTTAATGATTTATAGGACTGTGGCTTGGACAGTGGCATCACGATATACATATACACACAAACACTACTGTACAGTATGTACTAACCAAAACTAAAACTAAACAACAAAATAAAATAAACTTGCACATCACAAGAATATCGCAACAACCTAGTCACTAAGAACAATGCAGATAACCGCTCGAGAGGTTCAACCTTGACTAACTGAGTACAGAATTGTACGTGTAAACAAAGACGTATGGGTGAGAGGTGGAGGGGGAGGGGCGTGAAGAAGGGTACTGACCGCATTCCAACGTCACCTCCCCTGTTTTCAAAAATAGAACAACACAGCACTGCAACTAGAAGTAGGAAAACAATACTGCACAGTACATTACAACTTACGGAAAGTTCGAACTAACCAAAACAAAATTCAAATTAAAGACAATTTTGAATTACGGAAATTTGAATTAGTCAGGTTCCACTGTATTCATATTTATTTTTAATTTGTATGTTAAAATTTAGATGGCTTGTTAAATAGGTGTATGTCCATTTAAACAACTTAAACTAGTGTATTGTTTTGATAGGTCTAGTACTTTACTATGATAAAAACTAGTTTCTACATCTGTTGGGTGTTATTCACCGGCTCTACTTAATTACTATAATTTGGTGTTAAAATATATAAAACACCAATAATAATATATGAGGGATGTTCAATAAAGAATGATCCTAATTTTTTTTTTCACAATTTACCTCTAATAATAATAATTCATAATTTGATGAAATTTTCAAAGTATTCACCATTTGATAAGATACATTTATTCTAACGTTCCATTCTTCAAAAATATGGTGGACATGCGTTTGAGAATCACCTCCGACGGCTTTACAAATCCTTCTGATGACTAGAAATGTATCCCTTGCTGATCCTTCTTTGTGTTTGGAAACAAATTAAAATCGCAAGGTGTAAGATCAGAACTGTAAGAAGAGAAGAACACATTTGGCCCTAATGTTGGCCAAATACTATACTAGCAGTAAATATCCTAAAGTAAAAACTGGCCTAAATTAATTAGTAAAAATTGTCAACTTAATTAAAGTCCATTTTCTTAACAGCCGCTTTGTTATTAAATGAAAAGTGACCGTGTACATTAATTTTAACACACTATCCCGTGGTTCACTTTTTACAAGTTTGTTTGAGCTTCGTGATTATATACGGCTATTCCTCATAGATTCTAAAGAGTTAAAAGATTGTTTAAAAGACTTCTCAATTCTTGCCAACTTGTCATACATTTTTAACCTTTTGAGTGCATTCAACTCAAGCCTCCAAGGTATTCCTGTGACTGTGTCTTTGGTGCAGGACAAGATGAAGTCAATGACAACAAAGTTAAATGTGTAGTGTAACCATATCAAGAGAAAAATATGATTTGTTTTACGCGCTAAATGATGTCCTTGATTTAAGTAGAGATACTCTTTCTTGTGATGTTGCCGAAACCATTTCAACTCTTTGGCGCTTGACCCGATGGAGTATTTTCTGCTTTCTGGTGAACAAAATCACTATATGAAAATAACTTTCTTATACATCGAAAATAAACTTCCAAAAAATAAACTTTTTGAATTGTCTTGTGATTCCACTTTTAAGGTTCTATATCCTTCAACACTGTTGCTTGGTTTCATGCTTACTCAGTGTATCCTTATGTTTCCAATTGGGCAATAAAGTACTGAGGGCAGTTCAGGTGTATGCCCCTCAAGCTGGATGCAATTTTGATTAAGAAAGGTAAGTAAGTGGTGATGGGGGACTTAAATGCCAAATTTGTGAAGGAAAGAAGAGGTTTTAAAGGGGTACTAGGAGCTGGTGGATGGGGATAAAGACATGAAGAAGGGAAGAGACTCCTATAATTGTGCTCAAGAAATGTACTGAAGGTCGTAAACAGTTTGTCGTCTTCCCCGAGTTGATTATGGGCGGTCGTAGTGGGTGAGACTAGACCCCGCGGGTGGGGGGCTGGCCACGGTTGACTAGCCCGGGTGTGCTGCGCGGAGGTTCTCTTCCTTCTGTCGGCGTACTTGTTCCCTTTCCCCCGAACGGCTGGTGTATCCCTTGGTAGGGCCCATCTGAGGGGGAACCCGAGGGGAATGGAGATGATGGCAGGAAGGGTGGTCCGGCGAGTTACCGCGGTGGACCGGATAGGAAGGGTGGTTCGGCGAGTTACCGCGGTGGACCGGATAGGAAGGGTGGGTACCGCGTGGATAGAACGTGAGTTACCGCGGTGGACCGGATAGGAAGGATGGTTCGGCGAGTTACCGCGGTGAACCGGATAGGAAGGATGGTTCGGCGAGTTACCGCGGTGAACCGATAGGCAGGGTGGTCCAGCGAGTTACCGTGGTGGACCGGATAGGAAGGGTGGTTCGGCGAGCTACCGCGGTGAACCGGATAGGAAGGGTGGTCCGGCGAGTTACCGCGGTGGACCGGATAGGAAGGGTGGTCCGGCGAGTTACCGTGGTGGACCGGGTAGGAAGGATGGTTCGGCGAGTTACCGCGGTGAACCGGATAGGAAGGGTGGTCCGGTGAGTTACCGCGGTGGACCGGATAGGAAGGGTGGTTATGATGGGCTGTTGAGACGAGAAAGAAAAGACACGCGAATACGTATTGGAAGTTTATTTCCCAAAGTGGGTGGTTGCTCAGCGCGGAGCTGTACAACGGGTGACTGGGTGGTGGCTAGCTGTCCGTCTGCTCCTTTTATCCCCCCTAGTTGGGAAGTTCGGCTGGACTCGGCCTGCTGCCGAGCGGCCACGAAGAAAGGGAGAGGGATGTTTGGTTAGCGACCTTAGCCCCTGTGGGGTTGAACAGAGGAGGGGTGGAGAGGGGTAGTGCACGACGGACCGCTTTGGGAATGCAAGAGCGTTACAGAACAAAGATAAAAAGTAGAGGGGTGGTAACAAGTTAGTTTAAAAAGAGGAGGGATACTCGTAAGATAACACGCTATAGTTGGAATGGTGAGAAAAAATCCCTAATTGACAATTTTCTATTAGATAGAGAAGCAAAGTCATGCACATTAAACATTGAATTAGTGTGTCTTTGGAGGCGGACCATAGACTATTAGTAACTGACATGAAAGGCTGGATCAGGGGGTGCCAGATAGTGAAGCAGGAAAAGAGGATAAGGATATGGAAACTCTGCCAAGTGCAGGAGAGAGTGAGATTTCAAACAGGAGTAAGAAGAGCACTATAAAGGGATGACATAAAAGGGGAATAAGAGGAGTGGCAAAGGTTCAAAAAAATGCATGTTGGAAGCGTCAGAGGAGATATGCGGAAGAACAAGCAGAAAGAAAAGATGGAAGGAATCTCCATGGTGGAACAAAAAGTAAAGAAAGCAGTGAATGCTAAAAACATAGAATTTAGAGAATGGTTCACAAAAAGAACAAGAGAGACTGAGGATGAGTAGGGAGAAAAAAAGAATTGCAAAGAAGATAGTAAGGGAAGGGAGAAAAACGTTGATGGAACAATGGACAAAAGTACTACAGACTGATGTGGAAGGGAGAAAGAAAATATTGTAGTCAAGTGAGCCAAAGGAGGAGGGAAAATAGGAAAGAGGTCCGAATGATGGGTGTAAAAGGAAGTATAATGGAGAGGGATGAGGAGGTAAAGAGTTTGTGGAAATTTTATTCTGAGAGTTTGTTGAACCTAGAGGGGGAAGGATTGGTACGAAAGGAAGAAGAAGAAGAGAAGGATATGGACAGAGAGATGGAAGAGGAAGTAGCAGACCTATCCTATAAGGAGGTAGAAGAGGCATTGAAAAGGATGAAGGGAAAGGCACCAGGAGTGGACAAACTCATGTTGAAAACGCTAATGGCAGCAGGAGAAATGGGTCTACTTTGGTGGTATGGAGTGGTAAGGGCAGTGGGGAGGGAAAAGAAAGTGCCAAAGGATTGGACAAAAGGGATTATACTATCAATATTCAAGAAAGGGGATAGGAAAAGGTTTGAAAACTATAGAGGCATAATACTGATATCTCAATGCGCGAAAATGTACGAAAAATTCTGGAAAGGATAACGTGTAAAAGCGTTAAGGGAAGATGGAGACAGGAACAACATGGGTTCAGAGAGAAGAGGTCGACAGTATATTTAATATTTGAAATTAGACAGTTGATGAAAAATAGATATGAGTTTGGAAAGGATCTGGTAATGATGGAATTTATGGATACAGAAAAAGATAATTAGTGTGGATAGAAAGAAAGTTTGGAAAGAAATGGAGGATGTTGGGAGTATAAAGAGGAGTGGCAATAAGTGTAAGGAGTATGTACGATAATAATGTGAGCTGTGTAAAGATGGAGAAGGGGTAGACATAGTGGTTTCAACTAAAAAGTGGAGTAAAGCAATTAGGTGACCTCTCACTATTAGGCCTACTATTTGTATTGGTGATGGAAATTATCATGAATAAAGTGGGAAATTATCATAAATAAAGTGGCAGGGAAACTGGGTGAGGAGAAAATGAAAGCAATGATGTTTGCAGCTGACTTTATGGTATGGGGGAAAATGAAGATGAAGTACAGGAACAGCTGCACAAATGAAATGAGGAAATGAAAGAGTGTGGAATGAAATTTAGTATGATGAAAAGTGAAGTGATGGAGATGACAAGGCAGAGAACAAGGCTAAGAAAGGTGATAGAACTGGATGGAGTAGAGTTGAAAGAAGCAAAACGTGTGAATTATCTGGGTAGTGTGATTGAGGCAAAAAGAGGGCAGCAGAGAAGATATAGTGAGAGGAGGGCAGCAGGGAGAGGTTTCCTAAAGGTGTGTAAGAGACATACTATGGAAAGATAAGTGCTCCTAAAGTGTAAGGAAGTGTTGTATAGAGATAACTTCATACCCATGGTAACATATGCAGCAGAAACTGGGACATTGGATAAAAGATAAACGAGGAAAGTGGAGGCCGTGGGAATTAAGTTGTTTAGGAGCATGCTAGCTGTCACTAGAAGAGATAGGATTAGGAATGAAGATGTATAGTCAAGAGTTGAGGTACATGAGATAGTAGAGGATGTTAGGATGAGATGGTATGGACATGTAATGAGGATGGAAGGAAAGAGGATTCCAAAAATATTAATGGATATGAAGTATGTAGGGAAGAGATGGGAGGAACAGATAGAAGCAAGTGTGCAAGTGAAAGGAGGAAAGTGGAAGAAAGTGGAGGAGGAATAATGGTGATGATGATGATGTTGTTGATGATAGAAATAGACAGTGTAGAGCCAGACCTAGACAATTAAAACTATTCTCCGTTGACCCACAGGTGAGTTAGGTGAGTGTTGAAGTCAAGTTTATTTAATTGACTCCTTAAAACAAAATTTGTTTAATAATTATGAATTATCTAATTGTTATTATTTTTATTAATATGAACTAGCTTGCATAGAATACTAGAAATAAGTGTGCAGGCTTTTAATGTCGCCTCATTTAGTGGGAGAGAGTAGAGGGACCACGGTGAATTACCATCGACTTCAGGGGGTCTGCACTCTAAAGGTTGGAAACCACTGAACTAGGAGAGAGTAGAGGGATCACGGTGAATTACCATCGACTTCAGGAGGTATGCACTCTAAAGGTTGGAAACCACTGAACTAAGAGAGAGTAGAGGGACCACGGTGAATTACATCGACTTCAGGGGGTCTGCACTCTGGAAAAGGTTGGAAACCACTGAACTAGGAGAGAGTAGAGGACCACGGTGATTACCATTGACTTCAGGAGGTCTGCACTCTAAAGGTTGGAAACCACTGAACTAGGAGAGAGTAGAGGGATCACGGTGAATTACCATTGACTTCAGGAGGTCTGCACTCTAAAGGTTGGAAACCACTGAACTAGGAGAGAGTAGAGGGACCACGGTGAATTACCATCGACTTCAGAGGTCTGCACTCTAAAGTCGAACCACTGAACTAAGAGAGAGTAGAGGGACCACGGTGAATTACCATCGACTTCAGGAGGTCTGCACTCTAAGGTTGAAACCATGAACTAGGAGAGAGTAGAGGGATCACGGTGAATTACCATTGACTTCAGGAGGTCTGCACTCTAAAGGTTGGAAACCACTGAACTAGGAGAGAGTAGAGGGACCACGGTGAATTACCATCGACTTCAGGAGGTCTGCACTCTAAAGGTTGGAAACCACTGAACTAGGAGAGAGTAGAGGGATCACGGTGAATTACCATTGACTTCAGGAGGTCTGCACTCTAAAGGTTGGAAACCACTGAACTAGGAGAGAGTAGAGGGACCACGGTGAATTACCATCGACTTCAGGAGGTCTGCACTCTAAAGGTTGGAAACCACTGAACTAAGAGAGAGTAGAGGGACCACGGTGAATTACCATCGACTTCAGGAGGTCTGCACTCTAAAGGTTGGAAACCACTGAACTAGGAGAGAGTAGAGGGATCACGGTGAATTACCATGACTTCAGGAGGTCTGCACTCTAAAGGTTGGAAACCACTGAACTAGGAGAGAGTAGAGGGACCACGGTGAATTACCATCGACTTCAGGAGGTCTGCACTCTAAAGGTTGGAAACCACTGAACTAGGAGAGAGTAGAGGGACCACGGTGAATTACCATCGACTTCAGGAGGTCTGCACTCTAAAGGTTGGAAACCACTGAACTAGGAGAGAGTAGAGGGACCACGGTGAATTACCATCGACTTCAGGAGGTCTTCACTCTAAAGGTTGGAAACCACTGAACTAGGAGAGAGTAGAGGGATCACGGTGAATTACCATCGACTTCAGGAGGTCTGCACTCTAAAGGTTGGAAACCACTGAACTAAGAGAGAGTAGAGGGACCACGGTGAATTACCATCGACTTCAGGGGTCTGCACTCTAAAGGTTGGAAACCACTGAACTAGGAGAGAGTAGAGGGATCACGGTGAATTACCATCGACTTCAGGAGGTCTGCACTCTAAAGGTTGGAAACCACTGAACTAAGAGAGAGTAGAGGGACCACAGTGAATTACCTTCGACTTCAAGAGGTCTGCACTCTGGAAAAGGTTGGAAACCACTGAACTAAGAGAGAGTAGAGGGATCACAGTGAATTACCTTCGACTTCAAGAGGTCTGCACTCTGGAAAAGGTTGGAAACCACTGAACTAAGAGAGAGTAGAGGGATCACGGTGAATTACCATCGACTTCAGGAGGTCTGCACTCTAAAGGTTGGAAACCACTGAACTAGTGGAAAGTGTTGGAAAATACTTCTGACATTGTTTGTTTGTGGGCACATCGTGGGTAAATAATTATTTTATATCCAAAGATCAAATTGGGTTACGTTAGGCAAGGTTACGGTCCATATCACCCTTGTATATTTTTAAAACATGAATAGACCAAATTGCCAATTCCTGTTCCAATTACTAGCTTTTATCGATATTATTTTGACAGTTTAACCTTCACACAAATCTACATACCAATACAAATTTTCTTAAGTTCTACCTTTTCCACCTTTAACCCATTAGCATTATGAATGTACAGTATTAAGTCCAATGGGCAGTGAAATTAAATGGAAAAATAAAACAAATAATATTCACATTTGGAAGAATGTATGTCATGAGTAGAGACAAAATGCCTATACTTATTTGTTACATAAATAATAAAAATGACTTAATACAAGTTCATTTCGGGGTATTAGGGTTGTGTTCAGCAAAGATGATTTGCTTATTTTTGCCTATTTTCCTATATAATACCTATAAATGCCTATTTACCTAATTTTTGAAATTAATTAAGCATTGCATTAAAACAGTTGAGATGTACAGTAGCCATTATTTTCTGAATTTGTTACACTGTCACTCTGTAACATAAAAATTCCACTTCATATTCCCCTGGTGTTTCCAGCGACCCATAATTTGTTTCTGGAAGGGTGTATTTTTCCAAATTTGTGACTTCTATTGTACATGGTCACTCCCCTACCTCAACTAAACAAGCATCGCCATTAACACCCCCTTCCCTTCCTTAAGCTGTCAATCACTTTCTTTAATTCAACTGCATACACGTGTGAATGTCGGGCTGTGGATAGTCTATCTTTCTCTCAGTTCGCTTTTCTCATCCAATGAAGACTGGTAGTTTGTGCAAGTAGTGCGACACGGTTCAGTGGTTTCTTGTTGACGTTTACTGGGCAGTTGTTTCACCATGCCAAAAGAACCGGCAGGATTAAAAACCAACTCACTAATTTTGTGAAAGAGTTAACAGGGTAGCCAGCGAACCTGGGAATCTTAAAAACCTTGGGGAAAAAACAGCCATTTTAAAGGTGCCGGAGAAACCGGGAAAAAACCTTAAATATGTCAAAAACCTGGAATTTTTATTATAATAATTTAATAATCCTTCATTTTAATAAATATTTTATGTTATGGCAGAAATTATTTCTCAATTGAGCCAGAGAGGCCTGGATACCTCTACATTATAGTTAACTAAACCTCAAACCAAAAGCCCTGTTCCAATCTTAAAATATCACTACAGTACTTCTTACATTTCTTTTATCTGTGGTAGCATATTCTTTATATAAAGAGGACAATGTGTATCAACGAATTGAGGCTGAAAAGCAGACAGAAAGAGAATGGTTGAAGAGGCGAAAATAACTAGAACTCAAAGCATCAGAGGCCAAAAGAGCTGAATTAACTGGCGACATCAATAATTCATTTGAAAATTTGAACACACAAAATTTGAAGTTTTTTTTAAAATTATTTTTCATTTTTACTTTTATTTTTATTTAGTTACTTCAAAAAAACATTTTTTGCTTTTAAAAAAAATTAATAATACAATTTTAAATTTCAATTTAAAATATCCCTAGAAAAAGCAAAAAATAATAATAAAAAAATAAGATAAAAATAAAATGTATAACTAGATACAGATGTGGACCTAATTCAAGACATATACAAGTGGCCGTAGTTAATCGCACTCAAAGTGGCTCTGAGTGTTGACCATCAATTGTTTAATACAGCCGCCAATGTAAACATGTCAACGGTGACTTGGCTGAATATGTAACAGTAAAATATTACTATTTACCAATGTAAAAATTGATATATTCCCAAGTTTAGCATCTTTTTTGTTTGGTATTTCATGGAATAACCCATAAGATCTAATTATTGAATAGAAAAATTAGTATGTGGTCCTATTTCTTTTTTATAATTTCTTACTCTACAAAATTTTGTGTTCAAGTTTACTTTTATTAATAAACAAGTCCTATATCCAGCAGTGAGTGAAATCTCAACATAACTCTTCACCAATTAACATGGGGATGTCTAGGATCTAGCCAAGACAAAAACCTGGAAAAACGATGTTCTACAACCTGGAAAAAACATGTACAAACCTCTAAACATAAATCTACTTTGTGTAGAATGACAGGTGAGCCAAAAGCAACTCTGATCTCCTTGCACGCAATCTCTCACATTTAATCTCAGTTTTTATTAAATCTGTGCAAGGCGTTTATTGACGCTGATATTCCTTTCTGAAAGATAGAAAATACAACTTTTAATAATTTCTTGCACAAGTAAACCAGTAAGTTCCAAGTGAGAGCACATTGTATAAATATTGTGTGGATGTTTGTTACAGTGATACAATTAATAGAATTAGGGAATCAGTGAGTGGAAAGAAAATATGGATGTCAGTTGATGAAAGTACATATCCTTTTGGCTAGTTTGTTACAAATGTTATGATTGACACAATGGATTACAATTAACCCTCTAAAATATATCTGCTTGCATGTGAACAATTGGATAAAACAAACAGTTCAACTGTAGTTCAAGTGTTTACCTCTGCACTGAATGTACTATGGCCAGATGGAGTTAAACATAAGAACGTTCTTCTGTTTACTTCCGATGTTGCAGCCTACATGAACAAAGCTGGAAAGGTTCTGAAAGTCCTATTCCCCAACATACTTTATGTCATTTGCCTCAACCTGTGATGCACAGAATTTATTAAGAAATTCGTTGTTTATTCCTAGCAGTAGATGCTTTGATTTCCAACACAAAGAAGATATTTCTTAAATCTCTGACCAGGATTCAGTTGTTCAAATAAGTTGCCCCTGAACTAGCCTTACCTCTGCATCCAGTATTAACTAGATTTTAAAGTTGCTTGCGTAATACAAAGCTGCATATATCCATGCACCCCATCTAGTTGGATATTATTAACAACATGCATGAAGAGGATGCAGCGTTGTTACACATTGTGAAACAGTTGCCGTTGAAGGACACTCTATGAAATGACTTGGCTTTAATTGTTGTCATTTATTCTGCAATACCAGATGCGATCAAGTGTCTTGAAGAGAGAAATAAAATAATGGTAAGCTCGCTGGATGTCATGGTCGACAAAAAATTCAAGTATTTCCAGGTGTTGCAGGTCGAATTTTACGGGAAAAAAATTGAGCAGGTTTTTGCTGATAATCGGGACTTTCAGCAGTTAAAAGACATTGGGATGATTCTAGAGGTGAAAACAATGTTTCAATGATATTGATCCAAACACTGTAACGTTGTTTAAATATGCTCCAATAACATCAGTAGACGTGTAGAGATAAATTTGTTGTCTGATCAGGATTCGTCTGGGGGGGGGGGGTGTTAGTTTCACCGACCAACTAAGTGGGGTCCTTTGGTTTTTTTCGCAGGAAAATTTGAAAATTTAAATACTGCAAAATGCGAATGAATCAAAATAAATACAATAATATCCAAAATAATTTAAAATGTATAAAAATGGTCATAATTCTGTAATTATTATGACTATTAAGTTTTTATGAATAAATTTTTATCCCCGCGTACTGCTAGAATATACAAACATGCAAGTTTCAATAAATTGTATCTTGGAAATTTTATTTATAAAATTATTTTACGAGCTAATATCTGAAAATTCAAATAAGCAACTTGCACTAACTCTTAACTCACAAAATCACTTTTGAACTAATTCACTTTAGTCTTATGTTAATGTTCCTTGGCTCCATAGGAAGTCCATTGAGAACTTCATCCTCCCCGTGTGGAAAGACCATATCTGGGGATAATCTGAAATTCCCAGATCTGGCCAATTCCATTTCTGGGCTAGACCTGGCATTTTCCCACATGAGTCCGTAACTGACAAATCTGGATGTATGTACATTAAGCCCATTAAGTCTGTCTTCATTTGTAGAGCTCCTCATGTATTATTTCAACAGCTTTACGGATGAGCAAGAGGTGGGTGGGCAGCGAGGTCTGGGGGGGGGGGGTTCAACCCTGAAACCCCCCCCCCTCTTTGGCTGTGCCAGTGGATAGAATACTAAACATAAAAGTTGAAAATTTGAATAATTATCTTGTCATGTGCAATCAATGACCATTTCTTAGTGACTATCAAGAACTATTGTGGGCTGACAGTAATATAGTGCTCTAATCAGAAAGTCAAGCATGCATTATTTTATTTGGATTCATTTCCAATAATTGAAGTGTAAATCAATATGTGTGTAAGTTACTTAAGTATGTTGCCCTAAATAAATAAAGCATAATTTAAAGATGTTATTTCATTTGGAAGCAAGTTTATGTAAAATATGTACATGCTCCACACATATTGTGTACTTAGTAGGCCTATATTGTCGTAAAATGTCAGAACTTATTTTTTTAAACCCAACACTAAATTAAAAAATAATGCCCATTTTGGTTCCATATTTTACCTATTGTAGTGCCTATTTTTATGATGTTTAGTGCCTTTTTGCCTGCCTATTTTGAATTTTTCTAATGTCTAACATCTGGTCTTTAGTCATGAGGAAATGGACAATGTATATTTTACATGTACCCTATTTAAAATATTAATTAAAGCACTCATCGAAATCTATTTCTGAAGAAAGGGATCAACCGCTGATGAATGTAGTAGGCTACAGGTTTATATTATTTTGTGTAAGTAATTTTGATTGATAAGGGCCAAGAAACTAAAGATTTGTACACAAAAAAATATATCAATAGAGCAAAATGAGCTTTTAAAAGAATAGTTCACTAAGTGAACAATATTTAGTGTTTGAGAAGTTGTATATTTATCATAAAGAAGTTAATACCATCTACTTGGTCACAACAAGTGTAGTGTTCTCGCTTTATCCTGTCTGACCCGATAATTTCTCCTATGTCACAACAAATTGTCAAGACATCTAATTATAATTAGAGCAAGTAATTAATGACATGTATATTTAATTGGTCAACATGTTATATAGTTAATCTCTTTTTCAGTTATTCAAGATGTAATGAGCGAAGCACCTCCATGGATGACCTTGGAATTGGCCAAACATTACCTGACCTACGCCATGGGAGCATATAGTTGGCCATTTGTTATGTATAGATGGCCGTTCAGTGGCCTATGTCGCCTCTCGTCCAAAATGTTGTGTTGTGCCTGCATCAGGTGAGAAATCATGTGTGTTTTCTCCAACTGGGGTTTGTTCATGTCTTAGAAGTGACAAAGATGTATGTAGGTATCTAGTTGTTATTTGAAGATAGCATTAGCTGTACATGATAACTTGGGGAGGAAAGAATGAAAGCCATGATATTTGCTGATGACTTGATAGTATGGGGGGAGAAGGAAGAGGAAGTACAGGAACAAATACAAGAATGGAATGAGGAAGTGAAAGAGTGTGGAATGAAATTTAACATTGAAAAGTGTGAAGTGATGGTAATGACAAGGAAGAGGATAAGGCCTAGTAAAGCTATAAGGTTGGATGGAGTAGAGTTAAGAAAAGTACAGAATGTAAAATATCTTGGAAGTGTGATTGAGGAGAAAGGTGGAAGTAGAGAGGATGTAATGAGAAGAGGGAGAGTTGTTCTATAGGTGTGTAAGGAAGTTCTGTACAGGACGTACTTTGTACCCATTGTCAAATATAAAACATGAACATTGAATGTAAGAGAGACAAGGAAAGTGGAGGCCATGGGAATGAAGTTTGTGAGGAGCATGTTAACTGTCACGAGGAGAGATATGAATAGTAATTAAAAGTTGTAGGATGTATGGTATTATTCATGAATGTTTCGTTACTCTGGTGAATGTAGTATAATGAAATGTTTATTAAGTACGATGTAGTTAAAAGTTGGAAAGAGAGGAAACTAAATAAAGTATATTTTATTTTCAAAGTTTGACTTGAGTCTGTTTTAGCGAGTTCACCTTGTAATCCTATGTGATGTGTAGTACTTGATCAGTAGGCATTGAGGTCGGCATACCTGTCTGAACCTATTGGAACCAATTTACCAATATGTAGGCAACTCGAGTGTTAGGACGTCGGCTAGATGGCCAAGAAGGGTGAGATAGGGAGTTAAGGACGTTTAGAAAATACTAACAAAGATTAGGTGTATCCATTTTGTATCAGCATTTGCTTAGGGTAGAAGTGTGTGCAGATGGAAAGATATGAATCAGTGGGCACAAGTAGTCAATATCAAGCTTATCTGGCAGGCTTGCTGGTGATCAAATCCCTGTAGGGTGTACTGTGGGTGGGTTTTCCCTAAATATTTATACACTCTCCTTCTATGCAAATGTGTGCGCATTTATTTTAAATCATACCTGCTTCACAACAACTCAAGTTTTGTGATATTATTTGTTTGTTTAGTCTGGTTAGATAATAATACGCAGAGCAAGAAAACTATTGAATAAAAAAAAGGAACATGGATCAAATTGTGGTGAGGAGTCAGGTTGACTGTCCAACTTGCGCTGCAAATAAAACCCGTTTACAAATCCTAGGACATTGGAAACAAATTCTGATGATAGCAATCAGTCTGTCAACTACAAATTATTGTTGTAGATGTAGCTGCATCAAGTATTATACATATTTATAACCTAAAGATCATTTCCTTCACATTAACTGTACAGGTGCTAGCTTGCTTCCATTAATAGACTAAGACTAAAATGTCACAAATCACTGCCTTATGTTGTAGGGTTTAATTCAATTTTGAAATAAATGAGAATATAAAAATTACATTAAATTAAAGTGTTGGTTTATATTTAAGGATATAATAAAAAGGTATTTGAAAAAAGTATTGAATCACAGCTGAAACAATGTATCTCAATTTACATTTTTAGTCCCTGTGAGGAATTCTGCAATACATTTTAGATCAAATCATATAAAAGTAAAAAGTATAACTAATACAGAATCTCACAGACTGAAAGGTCCTTCATTTTACTTCCATGCTCTTATTTTTTCCTTCAAACAAGTACACTGCAAAACCTTACTAAAATTATTATTTTAATTAAGATATATTTTATTTTTAATGTAAGCTTTGTGAAGGTTTGATCTATTGAACTGTTGTGTGACTGTGTACTTGACAGGAGGAAGCCCCACATGGTGCAGGATGACAACTGCTGTCTTTGTAACTTGGCAGGATTCAGACATATCTCAGGTTTAGATATGGAGGATGTTCTCTACGCTTCATTTGAAAATGCTGTGTTTCAGGTTGGTATAAGTAGTCTCATTAGGAATAGATTACTTTCTAAAGAACATTTTTACTTAACATTCAATTGACATATGACACTTTGACCTACTTGACCTCTTACACTGAACAAAGAGTCTTCTTTGCCCTTACCATGTGTAAAAATCACATGTTTCTATCTGCCATGGGTATGGCCATGTCTGGCTTGATCTAGCACAAAGTTTACTGAGAACAAAAATAATTTGGTTAAAACCATCTTAGTATGATCGGCCAGAACTAGATTGCAGCACCATGTGGTAAGCTTCTTCAATACTTCCTCCTAAGCCATATTATGGGACTTTGAAAATGATGTTGAATAAACTTGCTAAAGTGCACACTTCACTAATAAGTATGTGTGTGCAGACACACCCATGCCGGCATGTAGCATCTCAAATCTCAATCAGGCTTTGTTAACCTTTAGTGCCTGAGCCGATTGATCAGCTCCACCTACTATTGCTAAAGTGCCACGAGCCGTCTGATCAGCTCAGCCTACTGTTGTAAGTACACAAGCTGATCTGATTGGCTTTGTCTACTACGTTAAAAATGCCACGAGCCGTCCTGATTGGCTCAGCCTACTATTGCTACAAGTGCCACGAGCTGATATGATCACTCCGCCTACTATCGCTAAAGTGCCATGAGCCGTCCTGACGGCTCAGTTACTATTGCTAAGTGCCACGATCCATCCTGATTGGCTCAGCTACTGTTGCTAAAAGTGCCACGAGCTGATCTGATTGCTCCGTCTACTATCGTTAAAAGTGAGGGTGGAACTGATAAATTGGTTGAAGACCAAGTGCCATATCATTAGGTGGCAGGATGGCTCATGTACCTATGACGGTAACATGACAAGACACGGATTTTGCTGTCCGAGCAATAGAGCGACCAACAGAAGCGGTCTGAATGGATGTCAAATGAATCTACAAGTCTGTGCGAGGACTGAGCTACTTCAGAGTGCTGTATCAGAAATGAAACAGCAAGGGAACACTTGAAGCACTCAGCAACGCAGACTTTGCGGATGACATCAAATGATCACAGTCAACAAGCGGCATCCTGGCAAAATATGCAGGAGGTGAAATGTTGTGGTCAAGCCAATTACAGCCATTGATAGCATTGTTGACAACAGAAGCGGAGTTTGTCGCTGCCAGTGAAGGTATTAAAGAGTTACTGTGGCTGAGCGTCTACTTGACGAACTTGGTACTGAAGGTGACGAAATGCCATTGATGTGTGTGGACAACGCTAGTGGTGTGAAACTTACAAAACATCCTGGGTTCTACAAGAGATTGAAGTGATGCACTACTTGGTACGGAGTATAACCTGTATAGTTAAGTTGCTGTGGAGTACATCGATGTTCAAAAGCAGCTCACGGATGCATTAACCCTTTTATTGCCACGCCTATTCCAGAATTCACGCACGAAGAGTGCCAGAGACCTGTTAGGTTTTGTGTGTGAAGAATGCCACAGATATTTCCTCATTTTTGTAAGGGTTTGCAAGAAAATTCGCCAAACCTTTATTTATGAAGCGATTGATTGATTGATTGATTTTTCTATCGTTTTAATCCGTATGTACTGTTCTTTAATAATAATAAATTAATACAATTCAATAAAAATTATTTAATTTCTAAATTTTAAATTAAATTTTTTTTTTCATAACTAATGCTAACTAACCCATTAAAAAAAATAGTATATATCTATTTCAATATTATTTTGCTGTAGTGCATTTAGTTTAAAACAAGAAAATAAAGTTTTGAATATATATGATTATAAATAGTAATTACAGAAATTTTTATTTTATATCCTACATTAGATATTTTTGGGCCGTTACTGCTTAGCTTACAGCAAGATTTATTATATTGCTTACCTCATGAATAAATATTTAGGCCTACACATAATGAATTCATTTTTCAAAAAACCTTTTATAATGAATAATTTCATACTTTTTAAAAATATTTTATAAATTTATAAAGTCATTACACCTATTTACTTGCATTGTTAAAGAAATCTTTTCATTCACATGACATAACATGAAAATCTAAATAGTATATTTTTCTAAACTCATAACAATTTAACCCGTACATTATAAAACTGTTTACAAAACTATGAATGTGAGCCACATTTATGTTTTACTATGCAGCTCGTATGTAAACTGGCATTGCACTAAGCACATTGAATAGTGACCGTTCCATTGTAAATGTACTAAACTCCCAGTTTAAATAACAATTATTTACGGTTGATTTTTGTTGCCAACCTTATATAAAATAAATGAGGAAAATGTTCTCTTTTCAGTGATATATGACACTACTACACTATCTATCAGATAAAGCTAGAACTAGCTCAAATCTGGCGAGCCGACCTCATCGGCTCTGGCAATTTTAACAATAGTAGACTGAGCTGATCAGATCGGCTCGTGGCACTTTTATCGATAGTAGGCGGAGCCAATCAGGACAGCTCGTGGCACTTTTATAACGATAGTAGTGCTGAGCCGATCAGGATCTGCGTTGCCTGAGTGCTTCAAGTGTTCCCTTGCTGTTTCATTTCTGATACAGCACTCTGAAGTAGCCCAGTCCTCGCACAGACTTGTAGATTCGTTTGACATCCATTCAACCGATTCTGTTGGTCGCTCTATTGCTTGGGCAGCAAAATCCGTGTCTTGTCATGTTACCGTCATAGGTACATGAGCCATCCTGCCACCTAACAATATGGCACTTTGTCTTCAACCAATTTACCAGTCCCACCCTCATTTTGGTCATGCGGCGTTGCCACTGAGTTGGCCTCGTGAATGTTGAAACACCCAAGGATTATTTTTGTGTAGGCGTGTTGACACACAAAGATTCCTTTCAAACGATGTTTGATCTGCATGCCCAGAAAATTTTCAAGAGGGCCCGTCGTTATCTTGAATTCAAGATACAGCTGAATTATGATTTATCGACTTCATCTTGACTGTTTCCAGCGACCACACCATCATCCACAAAGAAGGCAACAGTAAATTTCTAGCTGTTGCGTTCAACTGCAAATATACAAGGATCAGACGAGGTGGCTTCTAATTCCTGCTGTTTCATAAAGTTTACAAACTGCAGATTCCAACATTGTGGAGCCATTTTGAGATCATATTATAAACTTAATTTGAGTTTGCACACCCTGTCACTGCCGTAATTGAATTCTTTTTGTTCTTTATTCAGGTGTATCGCCAACCTCCCAATCTTTATGGAACACAAGCACGCAAATGTTTGCTCTTGCTTGCTGTTTCGGTGAATACCCACCTTAACCGATGCATATTTGCAGTTGGAAACACTTACTCGCATGTGTGTGTACTGTCGTGGTGGACAGCCACATTGTACGTTATGAAACATATTATTGTGTTCCTGTACTAATTATTAAATATTTATACGGAATGAAACATTATCTTGTAATTGGTGTCAATGATACATGATTCAGTCTAAATAAGAATATATAAATATCTAGATTGCCAATCTCACTCTACATAGCAACACAAACTATGTGGGTATTCTAAATTTGTTCCACTATAAAAACCAACAAACGTATCTGTTGCTGCATCATGTTTAAATGGTGGAATGAACACGCATCTGAGGTTTGGCCAGGATTACAGCCCATCTTATTAATGAGAGACAAATATTTTCAAAGTGACAAAGTATGGGTTTATACTGAAACTATAATTCTTGTCTGGCAGCTAATGGAACAGTTTCCAGACGTTATTTCAAAACTCTCTGATGAGATGAATTAGAGAAGTGTGCAGATAAATAATAAGTCGGTGACTAAATTCCTCACCAGCCCATTAACCTTGTAAGCTCTATTGCACATTACACCCATCTTATTAATTATGTAAATAGGGTGAGCTCTCTCGCACATTACACCCATCTTATTAATATGTAAATAGGGTGAACATTTGATATGCCTCACTACATGTACCTGTAGCATATGTTTGCACACCACACGAGTTTTTCTTTACAGTGCATCTCTATAGGGAAAACCACTTTTCCTTTTCTCCCGTTTGTGTTTATTAGTTTCCTCTTTTAGAAGTTGCATTGCGCGTTTCACACTCCTCCCTGATGAGTTCCGATAGAATGAAACCTAGGTCGGGGGATTGGGGGTGATGATCAATTTTCTTCAAGAGGCAACCATTACCTCTTTGTCCAATGGCAGCAATGTAAAGTGTTAACTGTGTTCTTTTTTCCATTGTTTCTATCCACCTTCCCTGTACCTTCTTCCAATATAAAGTACCACAGTTTCTAGTGCATCTGAAATACGAGCCCGTGAGCTACGCCCTGTTTAATGTCGTAGTTTAGTTCGAATGGCCACTATTTACATAACTTCTTTGATTTCACCAACTCTTTCTCCAAACCAATCATTTGAGACATAGGAACATCCCACTCTAATTAAAAACAAAAGGGAACTATTGATTTCAAAGTTCGCAATCCTGAACAAGTCAAAATGTAGACCATTGAAATTATATTTCTATACATTTTTCGTATTTGACATTGTTTGCGGAGAATCCAAACTTCTCAAGACTTCAAAGTGAACTTCACCCACAATGTTATAAAAATTACCGTACTACTTGATTTTAAAAATAGAAAGAATCAGGGTTAGGGGTGTGGGGTAAAGAGAACCAAAGGAGAAAGAGCAATAAATAACAATATAAAGAATCTAAGATAGGTAATGAGTAAGAGAGAGTAAAAAAAAGGAGAAAGAGAGATAAAATATATAAAATGGGTAGATAAATAAACTAACATTAATAAATTATTAAAAAAAAATATTCTCTTTCATTTGCAACCAGCACAGAAATGTTAATTTGTCTAATAATGTGTTATAATTTGTTTGGTATTATACAAACTATAACAATTTCCACAACTGTATTATTTCACATCCTTCAATGGATATTTAGCATAACACACTGTCCTGAATTAACTTGACAAATAATTGTGAAGGAGCAATAAACAGGAACCCATAGTCCTGAAAAACTGTTAATATTCAGTGAATTTGACTACAAAACAGGGAAATAAGGAATTATACACCTTTTCATCAAAACAAGAGAAATAGTCATATATTTCTGTTATCTCATTTTCACTATTGTGTACAGCAATTAAGGATAAAATAAACTCCTAATCAACTAAAAATATCTTCATTACACTCAGTCACGAGTCAACTATTTGGTTTTTGAGCGGTCATGCAATCGATACATTAATTTGGGAATGGAGAAGGTAAAATTTGAAGAAAATGTACACATATTGTCTTGGAGACATGGTGGGAAACCATCAAGTAAAAATATCTTCATTACACTCAGTCGCGATTTGAGCCTCTACTTCTCCATCACCAGTTCTGACACCCTTGTCAACATGCTCACCAGTGCAGGTACAGACAAAAAAAATCATATTAGTTCAAACATGTGTGCCATACGTAGTAGCCAACAGTTAGGCCTATATAAAAAGGTAAAACATGATCAGGGGGAAAGAATATCAAGAAAATCTGGAAAAGTCAGGGAATAGGAAAAGTGAATTTGTGTGTCCACCCTGTATATAGATTAAGCCGTTGTTTTCACTAATATTGTTTTGTTTCTTTACAGGCACCGTTCTTTGTATCGTTAGACCATGTCACCCAAAGTGTAGTGGTGACCATACGTGGTTCTATCTCTTTAAGAGACCTTTTCACCGACTTCACCGCGGGAGCTGACAGGTTTGATGTGGAGGGGCTACCGCCAGATACAATGGTACATACACTAGTCACAATAGATAGAAACTGTCACCAATGGCCTCAAATGGAAGGCATGTTTGGGTAAACATTTTATGTTGTGAGTGGCGAGTGACAAAACGAATGTTACAAGGAGTGTTATGATGAATCATTAAACAAACAAACTAGAAGCGCTGACTCAAAAAGGAGGTGTCAGCATTCCATAGCTAGAAACCCGGCCTGTGGCCCTGTTAAAATGTGAGAGTCCAGAGTCGTTGGTGCTGACGGCAGAAGATCATAAGCTGGCCACTGGGCCACGCGGGTTAAGTCCTCAGGTTCACCAAGTACAAGTCAGGGCTGCCACTCGAGCCCAGGGAACCAGGTTCGACAACCGTGCAAGGACCACCTAGCAGTCAGACAGGCCATTAGGTAAACCTCATAACACCTCGTTCAGTCACTCGCTTCTCTATATTCATTAAGTTATTAATTTTAGCTTAACTTTTAACATCCCATTTGTAATAGTATAGTAGTATAAGCAGGGCCAAACGTCAATCCCCCCCCCATATCCTCAGCTGAATATTAGTAATAAAAAACATAACTAATATTCATAATAACTTTTATATATATATATATAAATATAAATTATTATGAATATTAGTTATGTTTTGTATATTTATACATAGAAAAACATAACAGCTAACATTCATAAAATGTATATATTAGTATATTATGTATATATTGATTTTTTTATTTTATTATTGAATTTTTATGATGGCACCCCCTGATTCTGTTCTATTGTACTTAAGCAATGTATATCAAGTTTGGTATAAATTCCTTAATATGAACCCGTGCCACAAAGCACCAAAGTTTTATTTTTAAGGAAGGAGGAAGGAAAATGTACACTGAAAATGCATTTAATATTTAAAGCACTAATTCCACATTAGAATATATTTATTTGTATCTAAAACACTTTTTAGGATATTATTTAAGTCTATCACTACATTTATCTGAAGCTAGTTATAAAGAAACAAGTGAAACTCAAAATAAATAGTAACTCAAAACCATTCATATAATGTACAAAAAATTGCATACCCAGTATATTT
This sequence comes from Timema podura, assembly GCA_033556935.1. Classification (NCBI taxonomy): domain Eukaryota; kingdom Metazoa; phylum Arthropoda; class Insecta; order Phasmatodea; family Timematidae; genus Timema; species Timema podura. The sequence continues at coordinate 3,886,875 of JAVRXN010000012.1, forward strand.
GTTAAAAAGAATTCATACTTGAAAAAAAAATGGGTTTTAAGGTGTTAATAGAATATTACAAATAATAGTATTGTATTTTATCTAATGTTCCTATGGTTTTGATAACGTTTTGTCTTTTACAGTCAGGAAATTGTTTATGATAGTCTCTAACAATTTGTAGGGTAAACTGTTTTTGTTCCTCGTTTTTTGTGAGCACCTGATTTTAGTGTGTCATCAATTTAATATACCTTTCACAACTTTTAAATGTGTTACTCTTTCAAGACCTTTCAGATAGGTATCATCATTTTCCCATTACAGAGAATCACAGGAAAGAAAATCAGTGCAAATTCCAAACCTACGAAAGAACTGAAGTGATTTTTCACAAATATAATGATGGCGCTCCAGTTTCGTTGAAAACGTTTAAAAAGTAGCACTTCAGGACCAGAGATCATATCACCTATCTTTATCTCAAACACACTTCTTGAGATAATTTTATAAAAATTGTTTCTACACATAAAATATAATAAATCTCTGCCAAGTCTTTGTTTTAGAAGTACACATGCTCCATACAGACGTCCCGTGTTCGATGATGTTGTGTTGCATCATGTAGCTTGTACTTTGTTCATAAGACCCCATTCTTTCAATTTATGATATACAGCCTCCGATTGTGCCTTACCCATACTACTGTCTATAGTTGGTATTCCTAGAAGAATTTCTTGATCTTCAAATGTCACTACCACTGGCAATCTCTCTGTCATTTCTTGATCTTCAAATGTCACTACCACTGGCAATCTCTCTGTCATTTCTTTTCCTGTAGTTTCAAGTAGCAATTTTCTATCCCAATGAACCACCACAACATTTATGTCAACGTTGGCTAGCGTGTTTCTTATTTTTTTCAGCAAGGTCAGCTCATAACATTTCCCGTTACTGATGAATTACCGATTAATCACTATATTGTTAACATATTGACCTAGCGCCTCTGCATTGGCCATTAATAGATTAATTGCATCTCGGCTGCTTACCTTATACTTGTCTAACACAGCAGCCAGTTTTGGAGTCATAATTTCCTGCTTAGCTCTTTTCTTCGGGACAGATGGGCCATGAACATCCGCAATTAGCTTGATAGTTTCAGAAGACCTCTTTGGAGCAGACGGGGTAGCTGATGAAGTCGATACCTTTGCATCTGAATCCAAGGGACAGCAACGGCTTGACCTCTCAACTGGAACACTTTCAACTGAAAAGAAGATTATTCTTTTATTAATTACTGTAATTAATTAATGTTTAAATTAATATTGGGTTCTAAATAAGCAGTATTACGTACACGTCTCTTCCACTTCTGTTGCAGATCTTTGCTTTCTCAATTCTTCTTGTTCTTGTCATCTTTGGATGTGTTCTTCCACACGTAACTGATTATAATCAATACCACTCATGACTTAATAAAAATGGTCTTATCTTCTTCAGTTATCATCATAAACAAGGCATCTTCAGGCAGAATGTCATAAAGGTCATCTAGTTTGCCAGCAAACTGTTGTTCTGTTGCTGTTACGACTGCGCTCCCCTCTTTGCACTTCATTGCACTCCATTCTTGGTACAGGTTTCCTAACTTTATAACACAGTGTTTCAAATCTCTTGTTGGCATACGAGCTTCACGCCAGAATAAATGTGTTTCTTTAGTGACCAAAGAAGCACTAATATATAGCTCTAACTTAACTTTGTGCAGATGGTGGGATAATATGGTTAACACGTGTTCATTTGGAGGAAGTTTACTGACCACAATTTGATCATTCTGGTCCTTTTGGGTATATATTTTCACGCAGTCTACCTTTAAATGCCATTAGACACTAGGTACATGTACTGGAATGATTAGCACAAGAATTACTTTGTAACACGGAAACTGTAAAACTGCCTCCCTGAAAACCTTCACAAGTTGAAATTCCCCTCAACCTTTCATTGTTGGTGGGCATTGTAATAGATCTATTTGTTCAAACAAAACCTGTAGATTGTGAAATGCTAAAATCCCTGGCTACCTCACACTGTTTGTGTTTTGTTAAGATAAGATACGGGCCGTGACACACTCCAAACGGATCTGGAACATTTAAATGGCTGTGGCAAGCAATACACTTCATTGCTACGACCTTGCTCTTAATGGGATTCCGCTGACAGATAGAAAATTATATTTATGGTTACTTCATGATCATTGCATTCCTTTCTTCCGATTTGGCTAAAAGTTTAACACAATCTTTTGTTGCATAGTGGAACAAAACTGGGGTGTGCCATACACAAAATTTGTATGTTGTAAATTAATGGCCACCAGAGTGTGTGAGTATGTATATATTATATTATATACACAAACATAACCATCATTCATAATATTTTAAGAACTCTCTAATTATATTAGAAGACACATGCTAATATTAGAATCATTTTAGGGAAAAATGACAACCTAGACACAGGAATCAAGTCTGGGACCTTTGGTTCAAAGGTTCTGGGTTCGATTCCTGTGTCTAGTTTGTCGTTTTAAACACAGGTTATAAGGACTAATCATGTGGAGAGTCATCACATATCAGTTTGTGATACACAAACATTAATAATAATAATACTATACATTTCTAAATTATATTTTTTAATAATAAATTTGTTATTTTTAAGCACTCAATAATAATTTTAATTTTGGCTGCTTATTTAATTATAGTTCATTTGTTTTCAGGCGCACAAAGGAATGATTATTGGAGCAAACAATATAAAAGCTTGTTTGGACGAGCAGAAGATTTTAGAAAAAGCTTTTACGATGTATCCTGAATATAATCTTGTGATATCAGGTAATGTTGTTCTCGCAACCACTCGTGTAGCGTGTGACATCAAATGATGTAATACAACTTAGTTATGGTAGGTGAATGTCCTGGCCATGGCGTCACATGTACAGAATACAAGTAATTAGAGTGGAAAGAAAATCTAAAAATTAATTACCCTTGGACAAGTACCAACCCAACAGCTGTGTGGTCACATGCTGAGATTATCTGTAAACACTACAGGGACATTTATTTACTATCATCCTCTAAAAAGCAACATTTTTTTAGTAAAAATGACCAACTTTTGATAGCACCTTCAAAGCTTCAAATTAAAGGAACAGATATTAAATAAGACTCTGAAAAGTACAAAATTTGTACATTAATGCCAGCTTTCTTTATCAATAAATAAAACACTCTCATAGGCCGTTGTCTTGTAATACGCATAACATTGTATACACTACACATCGTAATGTAATATGTGCTACATCATAATATACACTACACATCATCATGTAATATGCGCTACATCATATACACTACACATTATCATGTAATATGCGCTACACCATATACACTACACATCGTTGTGTAACATGTGCTACACCATATACACCACACATCGTCATGTAATATACGCTACATCATATACACTACACATTATCATGTAATATGCGCTACACCATATACATTACACATCGTTGTGTAACATGTGCTACACCATATACACTACACATCGTCATGTAATATACACTACATCATATACACTATACATCGTTGTGTAACATGTGCTACACCATATACACTACACATCGTCATGTAATATGTGCTACATCATATACACTACACATCATCGTGTAACTTGCGCTACACCATATTCACTACACATCGTCGTGTAACATGCGCTACACCATATACACTACACATCTTCGTGTAACATGCGCTACACCATATACACTACACATCGTCGTGTAACATGCGCTACACCATATACACTACACATCATTGTGTAACATGTGCTACACCATATACACTACACATTGTTGTGTAACATGTGCTACACCATATACACTACACATCGTTGTGTAACATGTGCTACACCATATACACTACACATCGTTGTGTAACATGTGCTACACCATATACACTACACATCATCGTGTAACATGCGCTACACCATATACACTACACATCTTCGTGTAACATGTGCTACACCATATACACTATACATTGTCGTGTAATATGTGCTACATATCATATACACTACACATCATCGTGTAACTTGCGCTACACCATATTCACTACACATCGTCGTGTAACATGCGCTACACCATATACACTACACATCTTCGTGTAACATGCGCTACACCATATACACTACACATCGTCGTGTAACATGCGCTACACCATATACACTACACATCATTGTGTAACATGTGCTACACCATATACACTACACATCGTTGTGTAACATGTGCTACACCATATACACTACACATCGTTGTGTAACATGTGCTACACCATATACACTACACATCGTCATGTAATATGTGCTACATCATATACACTACACATTATCATGTAATATGCGCTACAACATATACACCACACATCATCATGTAATATACGCTACATCATATACACTACACATTATCATGTAATATGCGCTACACCATATACACTACACATTATCATGTAATATGTGCTACATCATATACACCACACATCATCATGTAATATACGCTACATCATATACACCACACATCATCATGTAATATGTGCTACATCATATACACTACACATCGTCATGTAATATGTGCTACATCATATACACTACACATTATCATGTAATATGTGCTACATCATATACACCACACATCATCATGTAATATACGCTACATCATATACACCACACATCATCATGTAATATGTGCTACATCATATACACCACACATCATCATGTAATATACGCTACATCATATACACTACACATTATCATGTAATATGCGCTACACCATATACACTAACCATTATCATGTAATATGTGCTACATCATATACACCACACATCATCATGTAATATACGCTACATCATATACACCACACATCATCATGTAATATGTGCTACACCATATACACTACACATTATCATGTAATATGTGCTACATCATATACACCACACATCATCATGTAATATGCGCTACATAATATACACCACAATCATCATGTAATATACGCTACACCATATACACTACACATTATCATGTAATATACGCTACACCATATACACTACACATTATCATGTAATATGTGCTACATCATATACACCACACATCATCATGTAATATACGCTACATCATATACACCACACATTATCATGTAATATACGCTACACCATATACACTACACATTATCATGTAATATGTGCTACATCATATACACCACACATCATCATGTAATATACGCTACATCATATACACCACACATCATCATGTAATATGTGCTACACCATATACACTACACATTATCATGTAATATGCGCTACATCATATACACCACACATCATCATGTAATATGTGCTACATCATATACACTACACATTATCATGTAATATGTGCTACATCATATACACTACACATTATCATGTAATATGCGCTACAACATATACACCACACATCATCATGTAATATACGCTACAACATATACACTACACATTATCATGTAATATGCGCTACATCATATACACCACACATCATCATGTAATATACGCTACATCATATACACTACACATTATCATGTAATATGCGCTACATCATATACACCACACATCATCATGTAATATACGCTACATCATATACACTACACATTATCATGTAATATGTGCTACATCATATACACTACACATCGTCATGTAATATGTGCTACATCATATACACCACACATCATCATGTAATATACGCTACATCATATACACTACACATTATCATGTAATATGTGCTAAATCATATACACTACACATCGTCATGTAATATGCGCCACATCATATACACTACACATCGTCATGTAATATGCGCTACAACATATACACCACACATCATCATGTAATATACGCTACATCATATACACTACACATTATCATGTAATATACGCTACATCATATACACTACACATTAATATGTAATATGCGCTACACCATATACACTACACATCGTTGTGTAACATGCGCTACACCATATACACTATACATCGTTGTGTAACATGTGCTACACCATATACACTACACATCGTCGTGTAACATGCGCTACACCATATACACTATACATCGTTGTGTAACATGTGCTACACCATATACACTATACATTGTCGTGTAACATGCGATACATCATAATATACACTACACATCATCATGTAATATGCGCTACATCATAATATACACTACACATCTGGTCCACGGTATCTATTCCTCCCTTTTACTTGTTGTAATCCATTATTGTAATTGGATTTTTAATCTCATCACTGATAGTTGGCATATCATGCATCATAAATAACAGAATGAAAGCCTTGTTTTTCTTGGGAACATAGGAAGTAATTGTGATGTTTTTCTTAAATCCAAACATGGAAGAACCTAACTCTTAATCATTATTTGCCTTAAATTAATTGGAAATCTCTCTTTAGTCTTTTCTGAGTGTACCAACAAAAGTTATTTTCTTTTCCAAAAAGAAATTTAATCAAGAATAACTGGTATACCACTTGTCAACTGTAAGATTATGTTTGTTCCTTAAATATCTTATTCACTCCATTCACATCATCATTTGGTTTCTTTGACACTAGATAATGACCACTTTCTTGCTTGCCACAATACTCTTTCAAATTTTTGACAAATTGTCTGAGTCATAAATTGCAAAAATTTTAATTCTGTATTTTGCAGGCTTATTCAAAATACATTGAACAAAACTGCAGCTCCCACGAAAGGCTTCCTGCTTCTCATCAGTTGCGGCATAAGTACCCATGCTATACATATTTTTACAATTTTGTACAAATGCATCCAAAAATTATCATAGAGCGGCTAGCTTATCTATTTTTTCTGTCATATCTTGCATCCGTATTATAAAATCGTAAAGAATGAAGCAAGAATAAAAATCGCTTGTAGCTCATACAAGCTTTGAGAATCTGTATTACAGTCTTCTGAAGCCCACAGTTCTTTGTTATAATGTGATGCCCACTTTTGATACCAATAAGGTCATAATCTCGACTCTACAACTTATATACTTATTTGCATGATTCACACTGTCATCCAACACGTTCCTATTAATAATTTTATTAAATGTTGAGATTTCATCTTTTATATCTCTTGCATTAAGTTTATGACAAGAAGATACATTGACTATGTCTTTTTCTGGATCCTTTGCCCTTCTTTGACAAGTTACTTTTTCTCTATTTACAAGCTCTTTCTCTTCAGTAAGATAATATTCTTTATTTATAGTTTCTTTATCTTCATCTGATGAAACACATTCTTGTTCAGACTTGCTGTTATGATCATTTGGAATTGCACTTTCCTCATCTTCATAAGAATTGATCAATTCTTCATAATCTGACAACACCTGCAATAATTTACCAATCTATTTGGGAGACATCATCCTAAATAAATAATAATTTATATATTTATCTTTGTCTTTATTAGGTGTACATGCAATTTCTAAAACCACTTGGTTATATCAGCTCACTAAATAAAAATGAGCTTAGATCTGGGACAACACAGGCTGTGAATTCAATAGTGATATATTTATAGACATGTTTCAAGAAGTCGATACGAACTTAGACAAACAGTTGGTTTTAAAGAAGTTTGCGTTGTGGAGAAACACCTGGAATAAAGAATACAAGAAAGTCAATCATTCTGTAAAGCCCACATCAGACTGAATGCTGGATGAAATGCTATTGAATCACCAAGTCTGAATAGCAACTTTTTCCCCAGCTCCTTCATGTACATCTTCTTCCAGGGGAAAATATCATGTGGAAAACCGCCTTTAAACCAAGTGATGTTTTTAACTATGAACACGAGATGGTGGTAAAGATATTTTAAAACCCTGACCTCCTAAAATCATACTTATAGTGGCTCTTAACTGGAGCCCAGATTGTATGCACAGTCAAATATGCATCCAAATATGCACGAAAAATATTTTAAAAAAAACACCATAATATGCAAAACAAATGAACAAAAATCAAACTATTTGTTTTGGGAAAATTTTGCCTTTTTCATGATTATTACGATATATAAGGAAAGCTATGCTGATATTTTCTTCTGTGAAGTGCCTACTGTCCTACTGTCCTACTGTTCCTACTGTCACTGAAGAATATTGTATACAATGAAAATGTATTTTCGACATTGCATGATGTCACAGGTGCATATGAAAAACACCACAATTCTTCTTTGGGGAAATCCTCTTGTATTTCATTTTTATCACCAGACAATTTTTTGCTAGTTTGATAGACTGTTTTTAACCAGGATTTTTATTTAATACCTGATCAAACTTATCAAATGCCATTTTAGCAACACCCTGAGTTTCTGAAGACAATGATACTGAAATTTAAACCATCAGAGAAGGTGAGAACTACAAGAAATTAATTCGAGCCTCCAACTCTGTTCTAATTTCAGGTAATTTAGAGAATTGTTTATGGATGTACTGGATCTTTTCCTCGATGACATCTTCAGAACACACACACACATATACACACACACACACTAGTTTTGTTTTGAATTTTATAACCAGTTGACTGCAGAAATGTTATTAATTAATTCATTAGTAACAAGCCAATGACAGAAAGAGGACAAGTACGACAGTTACAAGTAAAATATCAATTTTTAACTTAAAAAATTATTAAAATACCTTAAAAATATGAGTAAAATACCATGCAAAATCATTTTCCCCCAGATTATGCAATTATATGCACTATCAAACACAGGCCAAATGATTTATTAATATGTGACTTATAAAATATATAATTTCTGCATACCTTTGAATATGTAAAAAAGAACATGCATTTTGCATACAAATCTGAGCTCTACTCTTAATTAATCCACTATAAATTTGAAATAAATTTAAAATATTGACACAGTAAGATAAAAAGTAAATAAATATAAACAAATTTATAATCTAAAATGGAATTTGTATGTGTAGTAGTAAATATTTAATAGCTTAGAAAGTAATCAGGAGATTGTATTAAAATTTTAAACATTTATCCATAGCAAATTAAGAATCAAAAATAATATAAAAAAATCAAACATGTAGCGTGAATTTATTTTGAAAATAGTATAAATATAATTTCATCAGCTAAGACAGCTTTTAAGGGAAAGAAAAAAACTTTTTGAAATTAAAACACAATTAGAATTAGCTATGTTGAGACAAAAATTGATTTTCTCTACAAAGTTCAGATGCTACATTCCCCTTAAATCTCACTGGTACCTGTAGGAATGCAACAATAACATTGCAGTTGAGCAGCAACAGTGCGGATGTTTTTCTAAAAAATTCCAGAAAATAGTGGGGCAGGCTCTACAAATGTTATTTATGACAAAACAGTCAGCTGTCAGTTTTGTTTTTATTAAAGAAAATAAATACTGCCGAAGTGAATGTAGAACTGTTATTAAGTGAGATAGAGAATAGGTGTAAGATTTTGCGTGTGTCTGTTAGCAATATAAACACAAACAGAAGAAAAATAATGATTAGAATGACATTTGCAACAATGTATCTCCAAACTTTGAGGAAATAGAACTAATTGAAAGAAATAATACTGGTTGCTGTTGTTTTATTAATGCTTTTTGTTGTAAAAACATCCCTTTTCTTTCGCTAGTTTGCATTATTTCAGCAAGAAAGTAATTCCTCACTGGATACAAACAACAATAAACTGTTGAAATGGTAGTATTCGACCAGTAATCACACCAAAGAGATACAAACTACAGCGTTCTTCCACAAGATTGTGTTCCACTCTTCTGTATAATATAGCTTGTGAGCGGTTGCTCATAAACACTTTGTGCAAAAAGAGAAAGTTAAAAAAAACATTACTTTATATAATCAATTAAAATGGCACTTTATCACATGCTTAGACAAAGATGTATTTATTTATTTACACTTTTTATCCCGATTCCTAGCACATAGCTCGGGACCTAGATCTACATCTTGAACTAACATTACATCTTTTAGCTACGTTCTTTCTTTTAATACAATAATAAATTAGAATATACACTTAAATTAGAGGTCCTATTTGTCCTTCTTTCCTATACCTAACCTACTAGTTGTCCGCTCCAGGTATATTACGACCCCGGTACCCTGCCCCATCGGGTGTCCCACTGCGCTCTGAATCTAATAGTCCCCAGATCAGTGAGAGCCCCAGTAGGGGGGGCATCCCCCTCCCCACCACCTGGGGAGGTGCCCTACCAAAGATCTCGCTCCACTTACTACCCACAATATCACCACCTATGGAATTACAACTAACTTAACCTAAAGATTTATAAAATGCTTAATACTAACTTAACCTAAAAACAAGTCCTTCTTATAATTGGCTGCAGGGTCTTTCAGTTGTTATCTTCGATCCATTTTCTGAACTGAGAGCAGCCATCCGATGGATCGGTGGGCGAACCAGATGCCCGACAGCTCCAGCCCAGCATCACACACTTGTCGCCAAGTGGGCTGGACCCTATGAGTGAGGGGTTGATTCTCCCGTCTGAAGATGTTATCATTTACTTCCTAGCTGGTATCAAGGCGCCCTTCAGTTCATCAGCAGACGTCACTGTCTACTGTCATGTCACTATCGCTCTCTGCCCTTGTCTTAAGTTGACCAGTCTATTTTGTCCTATATTTTTCATTGCAGTTAAGTACTTATCTCTTTCGTATTTGGACACATTATTCACGATTGCATCCAGGAGACTCCATTGGTCCACGTCAAGGAGTATGTGATAAACCGTGCTCGCTTGCAACGGTATCTGTAGGTTCATTCTATCTTCAAACGTCTCAATGCACTCCAGCACGAAATGTTCCGGCGTCGCCTCCCTCCCACAATCGCAAATTCCTGTATCCGTCAGTCGTCTAGCGAAGAGAACAGCCTTATATGGACCATGCCCAGTAATAAAATGTACTAAACCTGGATACTCCATTCCCAACCGTTCAGCAACGCTTGGAAATATCTTATGCGTTCTTCTACCTGTTTGTCTCCGCTCCCACTCGTCTTGCCACTCCTCTTCCAGATATTTCCTGACCTGAAGTCCGTCGTTATCCCTGCTCTCGTGAGATTAGCCACGCTCTCCATATTCCCCTTCCTTATCCAATACAATGCCGCTCTCCTCTTCACCTCTAAGTCCAAGGGCCAGATACCCAAGGCTGCACACAAAGCGTCTGTGGCAATAGTCCTGTACGCTCCAGATAGCCTCAAAAGTACACTTCTCTAAAGGCTTCTGATTTTCCTTCTGATTCTTACCTGTCTGAGCTGATGAGCCCACGTGCCAGCTCCATCACCCACAATGGAGACCAACATAGCCTGTTGATACAATCTGATCAGCCTCATAGACAGTTTAAATCTGCCGTGCTCTATGTTGATGATCTTATTCATAGCTCTCAAAGCTTTTCCACATGCGTTCTCCACGTGTCTCATGAAGTCGCGCTTCTCATCTTAGACAAAGATGTGTTAAAATAATTGAAATATCAATATTTTGATTTTATTCTTGCTCAACCATAAACATTCCACTTTGTAGGGTTTTGTTTTAATTTTGTCACTGATGTTTTTGTTGCAGGACATAGCCTTGGAGCCGGTATCGGTACTTTACTAGCATTACTTCTGCGACCTCAATATCCTGATGTTCGAGTATACTCTGTGTCACCACCAGGTAGGCCTACACTTTCATTAATTAAACAAATTTTAACACTTTTTGAAATACTTACATACAGTTATTGAAAAAACTATTCCAACTAAAAGTGTGTACAGGTGAGCTAGATGGCTCCTTCCAGGCCCATGGTGCTAGTCTATTAGCCGGAGGATATGTTCTAACTAAGGGTGAGTGACAGGCGAGTTAGATGGCTCCTTCCTGGCCCATGGTGCTAGTCTATTAGCCGGAGGATATGTTCTAACTAGAAGTGAGTGACAGGCGAGTTAGATGGCTCCTTCCTGGCCCATGGTGCTAGTCTATTAGCCGGAGGATATGTTCTAACTAGGGGTGGGTGACAGGCGAGTTAGATGGCTCCTTCCAGGCCCATGGTGCTAGTCTATTAGCCGGAGGATATGTTCTAACTAGGGGTGGGTGACAGGCGAGTTAGATGGCTCCTTCCGGGCCCATGGTGCTAGTCTATTAGCTGGAGGATATGTTCTAACTAGGGGTGAGTGACAGGCGAGTTAGATGGCTCCTTCCAGGCCCATGGTGCTAGTCTATTAGCCGGAGGATATGTTCTAACTAGGGGTGAGTGACAGGCGAGTTAGATGGCTCCTTCCTGGCCCATGGTGCTAGTCTATTAGCCGGAGGATATGTTCTAACTAGGGGTGAGTGACAGGCGAGTTAGATGGCTCCTTCCAGGCCCATGGTGCTAGTCTATTAGCCGGAGGATATGTTCTAACTAGGGGTGAGTGACAGGCGAGTTAGATGGCTCCTTCCTGGCCCATGGTGCTAGTCTATTAGCCGGAGGATATGTTCTAACTAGGGATGGGTGACAGGTGAGCCAGATGGCTCCTTCCGGGCCCATGGTGATAGCCTATTAGCTGGAGTATATGTTCTAACTAAGGGTGAGTGACACTTTTGAGTCAAGTTAGAGCTAGAGCATTGCTTGCATTCAAAGTAAAAATATTAATAGGTCTATCCAGTGGCAGCTCGTCACTTTTTTTCATAGGAGGGAACAAAACTAAAAATAATGATAAAAATATAAACTCACATGTTATTTATATTTTGTAATGGAAGTCCATCCTCTTTACCTTAATATTTGGAAATACGTCAATCAATTTGTTGTCAAAAATCAGAAATTGAAGTAATACATTTCTTATCGACCTATAGAACTGCTAAAGCATTTTGTCTATATTTCATCATTGTACTCCTCAAGAAAGTGTTAATCCGTTTTAAGGTAGAAAAACACCTTCCACAATCACCTATTGATATAGGTGTAGTTTAAATAATGTTTATTATTTTAAAACCTTTAGATAAAATCTCACTCAAGTTATTTTGTGAAAAAACCCTAATAAAGATAACACACCCTCAACTTATCACATATCATCACGATTGTAAATTAGATTCAATTCACTCTTTTAATTTTATAGCGCCTAATATAGAATAAGATTCAACAGTTTTGTTAAAGACACTCTAAAGAAAAGATTTTTGATAGTTCTAAAAATTCTTGTTACACTTAGATGACTTGTAAAATCAAATATATCCTATAATTTGGGTTAAAATAGTGTCTAAAACTTCTTTTGCAGCAGTATTTATAGTATCTCCATCAATGGATGCCATATTCTTTCTTTATTTTCTCGGATTCTTCAACTTCATCTCGAATAATATCAGTACATTTTCTGATTTTTTAAATTTGTATCTCAAATTGTTTTGTAGCTTTTTCAAATATAAACTATCAATTCCACGCACTTGAGTTTGATTAAAAAAATGTCCACGTATGGTGTAGTTAGATGAAATATCTTCATTCAATAAATGGACTCTGAACTCTTTAACGACGTTGATGAATTCGAAGATATTTTGTGAAGCAGGTTGCATCTTAACTTGACACACTCGAGCCTCGTCTGACAGTTCTTACCCCTCCATGAAGACCCTTCCTCTCTTTCGTAGATTATCTTGGCAACCTGTAAGACCGACAAGTCACCTTTTCAGTGATAGAGATTCAAATACAATTATTTCTCGCGCTGATGGCAAAGTGAACTAAGGCACTAGACCAGTGGTTTACAAACTGGGAGTCGCAACACTATTCAGGGTCATGGCATATTTCGGTGGGGTTGCATTGCTTGTTGAGGTTATAGCGTTATGTTTACCTTTTAAAATGATTATTATTATAGGAAGGCACAAAATTCAAATACAGTAGAAAAGTAAACGTTTAAAATGACAAAAACTGTTTGGTTACTAATTAGGTTTCGGTTAGTTAACGAACACAGACAATTGCTTGTAGACTCAGTTTGCTGTTGTTTCACATATATTCGAAAAGCATGTATGGAATTATTCTAAAATATGGTTTTATTAACAAACTTAGATCATACCATGCCTATTGTGGGAAATTAATATTATGTCAAGTAGTTTAATACAATGACAAAAATAAAAATACCTACTGGTATCATAAAATCTGTCACTACCAGCGTGGTAATTTTAAGTAATACTTAAATATTTATAAATCATGTTATAAAATTATAAATGGAAAAAGGTCAGAAGCGGGGCCCAGTCTTCCCGTTACATCCCTAAGAGTTTATTTTGAAAGACTTTACAAGGCTTTACACTATAATCTGCGAACCAGAGAGGTGAACTATACTATACCTCACTTACGTTGAGAAGAACACGCTGATACAATCTTTAAGTTCTAATAGTATGCAGGTTTATGTTACTGGATAAGAATTGTCACTATTCTGTGCATGGTTGTTATTACTTTAATAACTTCAATAAAATATCACAAAATTATCAACACTGAATGGTTAAATTTGGCAGACTTGATATGACATGCTCTTTCCTCTTCAATAATTTTAAATTAAGAATGACTGTGAGGTTAATTATCATGTAAGTCCTAATATATTTGCCTCTAAATGTACGAATAATACTGATCTGTTTTACTTTTTATTGAAAAGTGTTTTATAACATTATAATATGTTTACATTGCCCATTTACATTATGTATACATACAAGATTGTTAACAAAATATTTCAAAACTATACAAAGGTGTGGGGATTACAGAATATTACCATTTCCCAAACTCTTTATTTTGACCAAAATCCAATAAGTGGTCAAGTAATTTTGGATCAATTCAAAATGTGATAACAAGAAATCTTGGAAGAGGTTTCATCGCGCACCACTGATAATTGGCTTATAACGTCAACGGTGGAAATGAGTATAGTTTCCTTAAATCTGTCAATCAAACTTTCTTACTGTGTGTTATAGATTTTTCTTCAAATACATAGATATATCATAATGTCTTCCTCTCAAGTGTTTTACAATATCCACTTACAGTATTTTTAAAATTGTATAAATAGCTCCGTGGCACACTTAATGCAGGAAATAATTATTTGGTTGTGTGTGGAAGTAGATCAAACTCAACTCTTATTATTTTTAAAAACAAACTTCAGATACAGCAGATGACAGCATTTGAATTTGCTTATAGTTGTCATCTTCGTTCAACAGTTAATCAGTTAATGTGTTTTAAAAATGAAACCTGAAATTAATTCTGTGCACTACATTATTAATAATAGAATTTAGAAAAAACATTTATGATAAATATAAGCGGATGTGTGGCTGTGAACTGACTAACAAATTATTTTATTTCTTTTGTTTGCTTTCAAAGGAAGAATCTTCTACGAGGATTAAAGGGGATGTTGCTGTTTTTAAACGTTTATCAGAAAGAACGAAGAAACATGAGCTACCATTAGATCATATAAATGCATCATTGGACTACAAAATGTTGAACAAAATTGATATTTGGGAGCAATTAAGTAGTGCGTATTTGCAACAAAAACAAAATCACAATGACATAATTACAAAGTTTCGAGAGAGTAATACTATGCTGACATAAGTCAAAAAAGCCTTACTTTGGTCAAAATAAATAGCATTGACCTGGGCTTTGGTAGAGACTTGAGGGGCAACAGGTCTCAGAAATTCTACTAAATTTGTGACAGTAGATTTATTTTTTGTAAAACTGTGTTTATTTTCTGGTTGTTTATTCTTTAGGTGGTGGAAAGTATGCTCGTGTATTATTTTCTCAAATACGTTAGAGAAAGTATTTAATAGATAAATAGGTCTATAATTACAAACATTTGTTTTTGCCTCTTATGACAACAGATTGTTTCCATATTAGGGGAAAAGTTTCCTTTGACAGGCTAGTGTTAAAGATATGGGCTAACAATGGACTGAGAATGTTGAAACAAACTTAACAATAAAGCTTGGTATTCCATCTAGATAAACTCAACTTTTTGATAGCATTAGCAACATCCAAGGGTGTCATGCAACAAGGATACAAGGGCACGCTAGGTTCAATAACAGGGCAGTGTAATACAACTAAGGCTGAGTTATACATGGAATGAAAGTAGGTCTCAAACTCGTTTGTCATTAAAAAGTAATCCGTTATAATTTTGACGGGGATACTTTATTTACACAATTATTTTTAATAAATTTTCAAATATCCTTGGGTTTGCTTTTGATATTATTTTCAATTGAATTCATCCAAATGGCTCTATCTATAGTTGAAGTTGTTTTAACTAATTTATGAAATTGTGGAAAACATTAATAGAATTCACTATTACAGTAGAGCAGGGGTTCCCAACCCTATGCCCGCGGGCGCCATGGTGCCCCCCGAGCCATTAGCATCTGCCCGCCATTTTTTTGACCACAGCTGAAAAGTTCTTGACTAATAGTTTTAATCTGTCACTTTTCCGACCAAAATCAAGTTTGTGCCTATCTCCAGCTATGCTGTTCTCAAGAAGTTGGGGATTGAAAGCCCCCCTCAATACAATCCCTCCCTCTCATCCCTCTTTATTTGATGGCTCATTTACAAAGTGTACTTTTACTCAGAACTACAATTCTATTAGTTTCAAGCTGAATAGTTTTGCTTTTTCCTTAAGCCTTTCCATCATTCTCCTCCCCACACTCACTAATACGATGCTAATACTTCCTATTTCCTTTGTAAATATATTTACATGGGTCCACCCAGCTTTGTTGCCCGAATAAACACACAATAAATATAGATTTTAAAACTGTACCTAAGCACCAAAATGGTGGTGAGTAGTTAAATATGTCCTTGTGTCTTTATTTTGGTCCTGTTAAAATCGTAAATAAAGCAGTGTATTTTTTATTTATTTTTTATTAAGTTGGAGGGAGTTGAACCTCGCTCCCCCTTCCCACCATGGCGCTTTGAGTATTACCCATAACCACATGTAACTTCACAATCACTGTTGGAAACTTAACATAGCAGTTGACCAGTCGTGTGTATAGCGTTGAGGCTGACCTCAGAGCCTGGCGGGAGTTGGTAAATTTGCCTGACATGTAACTCGACACGCGCACGTGCACACAGTTGTTGGCGCCAGTCATCACATTCAACTGTATAACCTCTCAGTTTGTTTGTGTAACTCGAGTGGAACAGTCGTGCTGTGATGTTTTTACAAGTGCTGTGTTTATTAGTTTTACAATTCAGTAACGTTTTATTCAAATCAATACAATATTATATGTACAGTACTGTACTGCATTTCTGTATATAAAACGTATGTATACAAACCATTATATTAACAAGTAATATATTGTACTGTATGTTTATTACTGTCACTGTACCATACAATACTACAGTACAGTACAACTGTACATATAATATTCGATGCTGTACTGTTTTTCATCCTTGTTTGGTAAAAATGACATAGTAAACAAGCATTTTATGCAAGTTCATTTGTAAAACTCGATATTTCAATAACTCAACACCATCTAAGTCCACATTAGGTCAGATTTCCGAGACTCTACTACTATACTTGTTTTTTAAACTTTTTGAAAAATTGTTTTTTTTCCCCTTATATAGTACTTAAGAGAAGAATAAAACCAACTCAGAAATTTGTAGGAATTTTGAATAGTAATTTGAGGAATATGTTTTGATTTTCCTTTGGACTAGTTTAATGAAATTATCTGTGGCCAAGTTGGTAGTTGAATAAACACAAGACCAATCGGCAGTGGCCAGGTCATTGTAAATGTTGAAGTTATCACCATGGGCATAATCAAAATATGTGGTGGGGGCAGTATTATTTTACTAGCAATGGGTGCATACAGTGTAATCAGCAGGGCCCTGATTTTGATGACTTAAAAATTATCAAAAGATGACCTATAAAATGACCTTAAAATTATAATTAATTACAAACAATGAGTTTACATTTTCAAAAAATGACTTAAAAATACTAACAAAGTGTTGTAATGAAATCAAACAGGTGGCTTACAAATGTAAACTAAAAATTGTTCATGCAATGAAGTCTTTGACAACCAAACTCTTGCATCCTGCTGAATATAATAATGATTTACAAAATATCTGCTTGAGAAGTAATAGCTAACCCCTTCCAACGCAACCCTCTCCATCCTAATTGCAGTCTCACCAGGAATGTATATTTTACAACCAAACAAGCAAAGAGGATACAAAGCTTATGGCCTACATTAGCTTCCCATCAAGACAGCTGTGGCTTGAAAACATGTATGCATTTATAAAGTATTGATAGTATTAGAAAATGAACTTATTCAACAAGAATGCCTTAAATATATTCAAAAATGCCTAAAATTGACTCAAAATTTCATATAAATGTTTCTAAAGTAAATTAAACCAAGAAAATATGATCTAAAACTCCAAAACTACAAAAAAAAAAGACCAAAAGAATTACCTATAAAATATAAATTTCTACAATCAGGGGATCATGAATAAAGTTTATGTACTTATGAGCATTGTATGTGATGTAGAAATAAAAAGATGACATGTTATCAAAAGTCGGGCCCTGGTAATCAATAAGGGGGGATGAGCTATACCAGGGGTAGCCAACCCGTGGCATGTGTACCACTGGTGGTATGTGAAAACATTTTAAGTGAAACACCTAAAGTCACAAAATATAACAATGACAAATTTGACGAACAAATAAATCACCTAATTGGGACAACTTAATAAATTTCTAAATTGTTAGCTCTACTAAGTTGGCCGTCTCTGCAGTATTGTTTCCCATTACTCAAGCTAATTTCTCTTCCCCTTGCACTACAACCCCAACCCCTTCTCCCCCTTCAAGTGCCACCCTGACTAGTCCAGCAGTCAAGTACACATTCCTCAGTCTGCACAGATCACATTTTTCTACTCAGTTTATTTGGTGCCGAACTGACTGGTGTGTACTGTGTTATCCTCCGCTGTAAAATATTTATGTTTCTATAGTGATTCACTTGCTGTTAGTATCGTTTCGTAATGGCCTCAATCAAGCCATGAACTTCCAAAAGGAAGTGTGAGGGTGATATTGCTCTTCGGGAGTTTAATAGTGAATCGGAAGAACAGTTTTTATTTACAAAGGGAAACTCTTCTAAGCCTGTGTGTCATATTTGTGGGGCTAATGTTGCAGTTCCCAAAAAGTTTAATCTAAATTGGCTCTTCA
The DNA here is from genome assembly GCA_033556935.1 of Timema podura. Lineage (NCBI taxonomy): Eukaryota > Metazoa > Arthropoda > Insecta > Phasmatodea > Timematidae > Timema > Timema podura. The sequence continues at coordinate 3,905,950 of JAVRXN010000012.1, forward strand.
AACAGATGCATCCAGATATTAACATAAAATATTCAATTTGCTCAGCATAAAGACCAGAATTTGTAAATAAAAAGAAACATTCACTGACTGGGCAACAAATGCTTTTTAAAACAAAAAGTAATCAGCTGATGACAATGGTCAAAGTTTCTTATGAAATCGCCCTCATCATTGCTCGAAAAAAAAAAGCCACACTCCGAAGGAAAATAGATAATAAAGCCAAGTCTAATGGCCTTTGCAAAAGCCACTGAAGATCCTAATGTCATTAAAATGGTAGATGATGTTGCACTTTCAAGAAATACAGTTATGTGTCCGGATAGATGAGATGTTGGTGACGTTAGCAAACAAGTAGTTTCGTGTATCAATACTTGTAAATACTCTTCCATCATCTTGGACAAGAGCTGCTATATAAGTGACACTGCTCAACTTTGTATTTATGTTCGTTGTTTCAACGAGCAATTTGATGTTACTGAAGAGCTTCTAGACTTGTGCTATGTAGAGGAGAAGATATTTTGAAAGAAATAAAATTAGTTATTGAAAACAACAGTTTAGATTGGGATGAATTAGACAAATACCACTGCATTATCCATCAAGAAGACCTTTGTGCCAAATACAATAAATTATCTTCTGTGCTCAATCCAGTGGTGTGATGTATCAACAAGATCCGAGCTAGGGTGCTAAACAGAAGGGAATTCCGTGAAGTCCTTGAAGTGGAAGCAGAAGACAAACGCCATGGTGAGCTTCTGCTTCATTGTAGTGTTCGTCAGTTATCACAAGGAAAGGCACTTGAGAGATTTTGGAATTTAAATGGTAAGGTTCTGAAGTTTTTGGAAGAAAATGGGGAACTACCTGATGAGTGTATGGTTTTAAAGAATGAAGACTGGCTGTAGGATTTAGCCTTTCTGACAGACATTATGGGTCACCTTAACAACTTAAATCAGCGTTTGCAAAGTAATAATAACATTTTTACAACACTCTTCAGCTCCTACATTCAGGCTTTTAGATCAAAGCTCACTCTGCCGGGTCATAATCTTTCTCAGAATGAGCTCTCCCAATTTCCTCGAATGAAAACATTTTATAGCATATACACACATATACACACAATACACAATAAACACGCCATTCCTTTTATTTATATCCCTTATGGGAAGGCAAGAAACTGTGCAAATAGCTCAAAAAACAACTTCTCTCTACTTAATCCCACCTCACTAACCTTCTCCACACCTCCCTAACCCCACATCCCTAGTTGTAATCATTCTTTAGGTTTCAAGGGAAGGTAGTATCAGAGGGATTCAGAGTTAACTTAGTCCACTATAATTTGTTCCCAAACCTAAAATTCCATATGTATTAGTTGCCAATCATCAAATAATCTATTTCCAAGTGTCCATTGTTTGACAGCCGCTGTACTTACAAGAGACGCTGCTCGACTCACTGAAAGTTTTTGTTTCTCCGTCGGTCTGGGTGATGATTTTGTGATGAGACTGAGTGTTGACAGCACCGAGAATCTGCGGACAAACATTCTGGATGCTCTGCACAGGTGTCGACTGCCAAAGGTCAGATATAAACACAACATGGATTAAACAATGATAAGTCACACAATCTAAAAATTTAAAAGATATATTCCTTTAGAAGCTATATTAAATATTGTGTATGGCATCATTTAGCCACTTCATAGTGTAGAGAAGAGTTTTTAAAAACATTAACATAGTAATTAGTTTTAACCACCATTGATGAAATAAAATACTAATAGATATGAAAAGAGATTTTCTTAGAGAGCTATTTTATATATTTACATCAAATTTATTTTTTTCTTTGTTGCCCTATATTTTTTTTTGCTCTCCTATTTTTCTTTGCCAATTTCCTTTTTCTCCCTTTTGTAATTTTTTGTTTCCTCTTTTAGAAAGTTTTGTTGCGCATTTTACACTCCCGTCTAATGAGTTTCGATGGAATGAAACTTAGGTCAAGGGATTGGGTGGTAACAATTGATTTTTCTTCAAGAGTCAGCCTCTTTATCCAGTACCAGAAGTGTAAAATGTGAACTATGTTCTTCTTTTAATTGTAACAACCATATTGTGTTCTTTCCTTTTACATGTTTATATCCACCTTTCCTGTACCTTTTTCCAAATACATATACAAAATATCTCAAAAAGCTATTTGTTATACCCCAACTAAAAATTTAAAACAGAGCCTTCCTTTGCTAACTTTTTGTTTCAGTATCGTTTGATGCTAAATGGGTTTGGTTACACCCTTTTTGGAGTTCCAAATGGTGACCTTGAAACAACATGGAAGCCGGAGGAAGCTTCTCCCTCCACATTGTTGGGACACTCTCCCCTTCTGGAGGCTGCACCAGTCAAGACTGTGAGTACTTGAATATGAAGGTTAGCCATATCAGGGCAGTGGCAATTTTCAAAAACTTAGTGGTAAAATATTAAGTAATTTTCATGTATAGCTATAGGTTTTTATAATTAAGTAGTCAACAATTCCTGTTTAATGTAATGCAAGTGATAAGTGTTGAATTTATGACTCAAGTAGTCCAATTGCTTTGTTCATCAAGTAGTACGTCATTTCCGCCTTCATCTTTACTCTTGTACATGGCGTCAATGAGGTTACAACGTAGCCTACTTTATTCTGTACCATTTAACAATGTTATACAATGGATAATTAAATATTAACACATTTAAGTTAGTACGTACGGTTTATCATTCTAAACCTTAACAGGTTATGAGCCCAGTAGTGCTGATCAATGTGTTAGTGAATAAAGTACAATGTTAAAATGATTTGCACGTTGTGAACGGACACGCCAGCACGCGAGAGACGCCATTTTTCGATAAAGTCTTTTTTCTTTGTGAGTTTGTTTTTCTGTGAAAAGAGCATAAAGGTTACTTACAAAGATGGATAAAGTCAAGAATTTCCACATTCAGAAATTTGATGGTAATAATTTCCTACTCTGGAAATATCAAATGGAGATAAAATATTGCGTGCGGAGAAAATTATGGATATCATAAATGGCAAGAAACAAAAACCAGCAACAACTGAGGTTGAGGAGGTTAAGACATGGAACGATGGGAACGAAAAAGGAATGTTGATAATTTCAACGGGACTTGAGTATAGTCAATTACAAACAGTCATCGCATGCGAGACAGCGGCTCAGATGTGGAATCTCCTCAAGAACGTTCACGAACAACGTAGCTCTGTAAACAAGGTTAGTCTCAAGCAGCAGTTCTTCAGCTATAGGATGAACCCAAACGATAATATTGCTCAGCATATAAGCACGATCGAGTCAATGGCGCTGTCATTAGCGGACGTTGGAGAAGCTGTTTCCGATGTGGACAAAATTGCAACAACACTTGAGAGTCTGCCAAGTAGCTTCAGTGCATTCATAAGTGCGTGGGACTCGTACGCCGAGGCAATGCAGACATTTGAGAACCTAACCTCTCGACTTCTCAGGGAAGAGAAGCGGCTCATGCAGAATGATGACGTCACTACGGCGTTTGCGGCGCTGAACCTCCAGAAAAATTACAAAAGTATGAAAAGTCAAACTTCCCACAATAACGAGAAGAGAGAAAATCACGGAAAACTTAGTGATAAGAAGAAAATGAAATGTTTTACTGTGGTCGGGTGGGTCATATAAAAAACAGTGCCGCAACTGGCTAGCGAAAAATAGTAGTGGAAGTAAGCCGGACGAGTCGAAGCATGTTGCTTTAAGTGCTGAATACAAAAATGTTTCTGCTTCTGGATGTGAGACTGTGTGGCTGGCGGACAGTGCTGCGTCAAAACATATGACCTATCACAAGGAGTGGTTTTCTGTGCTAAATCCAATAGATAATTCAAGTGTCGTACAGATTGGGGATAATTCATACGTTCAAGCAGAAGGTATCGGCTCTGTAGAAGTGTTAGCACTTGTAAATGGACAGTGCAAGCTTCGCACACTTGAAAACACTTTGTATGTTCCAAAACTTAAAATAAATCTATTTTCAGTAGGAGCAGTGACTAGTAAACAGTTCAAGGTGATTTTCGATAAAAACAAAATCGAAGTACAGATTCCAGCACAGAACCGAATTGTTGTAACTGTAATTAAAATGGTTAACCAATGTTACAAGATGCTTTTCAAGAATAAAACTGTTGAGCAAGCCAATTCAACAGAGGAGTCAGTGAAGCTATGGCATGAACGACTGGGACATCCAGGCATCAATAGCGCCAAGACCATGGTAAGTCAGGGACTCCTACCAGGATTAAGGGTGAACAACATAGACAAGCTGTTTTGTGAGTCATGTAAATTTGGCAAGACACATCGACTGCCGTTTAATGAAAATCTTAATCCGCGTGCAAGAAAACCTGGAGAGTTTATACACACAGATGTCTGAGGGAAAATGCCGGTTACGTCACTGGGAGGAGCCAATTATTTCTTACTATTTAAGGACGACTGCACGTCATATCGTTTTGTGTATTTTATTAAGTACAAAAGTGATGTTTTTGATACGTTCGTACAATTCCAGCAGATGATAGAAACGCAGACTGGAAACAAAATAAAAGTACTCAAGAGTGACAATGGTCATGAGTTTGTGAACGAAAAATTTACAGAGCATTTCAGGAAAACTGGGACTATCTGTGAGAGAACTGCTTCATATTGTGCGGAACAGAATGGGCGTGTCGAGCGGGAAAATTGATCCATTTTGGAATGTGCTAGGACAATGCTGATTGACGCAAAACTTCCGGAGGAACTGTGGGCTGAGGCAGTAAATCTGAGTGTTTACATTTTAAATCGGCAGCCAAGCAAGGTAAACGATAATGTGACACCGTTCGAGAAGTTTACTGGAAAAAAGGTAACTTTGAAGCACATGCGTAAATTTAAAGCAGACGCTTATGAGCATATACCCAAGCAAGCCCGTACTAAATTTGAAAGCAAAGTTAAGAAGGCTATTTTTATTGGCTATGACGGTAACAGTACTAACTACAGATTGTATCATCCAAGTAGCAGAAAAGTCACAGTAGCTCGGGACGTTGAATGTAATGAAGACATTAGTAAAGGTGCTATAATTAATGATCCAGAATTTTTCATTTATAATTTAACTTCACAGAACGATGAACCAAAAGAGCAAGAAGACAAGGAAAGTGTTACCACATCTGAGAAGAATGTCAACCAAGGAGGTAGGCCTATACAAGACAAGAGAGATACAGGGCCAACACTTCGTAAGAGAGCTACTCTAAGCCCGCCAAAACGATTCGATGTTTGTCAAGTATCCATTGAAACAGCCTGTGCAGCAATTTATGAGGAGCCTCAAACATACCAGGAAGCTGTTACTGACACGTATTCTAAGGAATGGATCGCTGCTATGGAGGAAGAGATGACGTTGTTAACTAATCACGAAACTTGGACCTTGACAAATCTACCTTCAAATAGACAAGCTATAGGCTGCAAGTGGGTATATAAGATAAAAAGAAAACCAGATGGGAGTATTGAGGGCTTCAAAGCACGGTTATGTGCAAAAGGGTATTCACAAAAGGCCGGTATCGATTATACAGAAACTTTTTCACCAGTAATCAGGTATGATTCAATCAGAATACTTCTTGCACTTGCAACAATTTATGACATGGAAATTATACAGTTTGACATAAAAACTGCGATTCTATATGGAGAACTGCTAGAAGAATTGTTCATGAAACAGCCAGAAGGTTTCGAGAAGAGTGATCCAAACTTGGTCTGCAAATTGAGGAAGAGTTTGTATGGACTAAAGCAATCTTCACGTTGTTGGAGTAAGAAATTCCTGGAATTTTTAAAGTCATTTGAATTCAAGCCTTTGGAATCAGATCAATATTTTTTCAGAGCAACGATTGATAACGTTGAAGTTTGGCTTGCATTATGTGTGGACGATGGAATGCTAATAAGTACTTGCTCAGAAATTTTGGCACTTATTATAATAGAGGCACAGTTCGAGATGAAAGAAGAAAACTGCAATTATTTTGTTGGAATTGAGATCAAAAGGGACAGGAAAAATAAGAAAATGTTTTTAAGTCAACAAGGATATATTGAGAGAGTACTGAACAAGTTCTCCATGCAAGATTGCAAATCCCAAGCAGTACCAGCTGATCCAAATCTGATTTTACATAGTAATAATGGTAAATCTAATAAGGTTCTCGATGTACCCTATCGAGAGGCAGTTGGAAGTTTGATGTTTCTCGCTATAGTGACACGTCCAGATATTGCATTTGCAATTAATCAAGCAAGTCGTTTTTTAAATGAACCACAAGACATCCATTGGACAGCAGTTGAGAAGATAATGCGATATCTAGCTGGGACTAGGAGCTATGGTATTTGCTACCAAGGAAATCAACCTGAGTTAACTGTATATTCAGATGCTGACTATGCTAGGGATGAAACTACAAGAAAATCTACGACGAGATATATCACTCTTTTAGCGGGAGCACCCGTCACCTGGTCATCTCATCGACAAGGGTGTGTCAGTAGGTCAATTACAGAAGCTGAATATATAGCAGCTTCCTCAGCAGCTCAAGAAAGTGTGTGGCTAAGAATGATGCTTGCGGAACTTGAGCTGATTGCCAGTGAGCCTACCAAACTCTTCGTGGACAACCAAAGTGCAATTAGGTTGGCTAAGAACTGTGAGCATCATAAAATGACCAAGCACATAGATGTTAAGTACCATTACATTCGTGAGTGTGTAGAAAACAATGTTATAGTTGTCCAATATGTGCGTTCTGAGAACCAATTAGCAGACTTTTTAACTAAGGCTTTGTCACAAAAGAAATTTTGTATGAATCGTGAATCTGTGTCGATTAGGGATATCAATGAACAAAGAGTGGGAGTGTTGAATTTATGACTCAAGTAGTCCAATTGCTTTGTTCATCGAGTAGTACAGTAAAACCTTGGATTGCGAGTAACTTTGTCTGCGAGTGTTTTGTAAGACGAGCAAAAATTTTCAATAAATTTTAACTTGATAAACGAGCGATATCTTGCAATACGAGTAGTACTATGGTTACGCTTTGTCTACCGAGCAGTGTCATTGGATAGGTTTTTTTGTTAAAGTCACACAAAAAGAAAAATATTCCAGTGATCCAACATATAGCGGTGATTCTGTTAGTGACAGTGAAAGTCGTCCTAAACAATAACCCACCTCCTCTCATCTCTCTCGTCCACCTCAAACCAGCCACCATTAAATTTAATAAATAAATTTGATTACAGTACAGTTACATTTAAATAAAAAAAATAAAAAAGGTATTAATCATTTGTAGATTAAATATGTTTGGGTTGTGGGATGAATCATCTGAGTTTCCACTATTTCTTATGGGGGAAATTCACTTTGATATACGAGTGCTTTGTATTACGAACACGTTTACGAAACGAATTATGCTCGCAATCCAAGGTTTTACTGTACGTCATTTCCACCTTCATCTTTACTCTTGTACATGGCGTCAGTGAGGTTACAACGTAGCCTACTTTATTCTGTACCATTTAACAATGTTATACTATGCATAATTAAATATTAACACATTTAAGTTGGTACGTACGGTTTATCATTCTAAACCTTAACAATAAGGAAGGAAAACAACAGGAAAAGAAATACCTCAGAAGAAAACTAAAATGTCTCTCGCCATTTCTTCTAACAATATTTACTAGGGCTTTGAGAGTATTTTGATTTCGAGCTTCGAGCCAAGATCTTCATTAAAGATCGAAATTTTTGTAAGCTTGTTATTTTCGATCTTCCTCTTGATGTAGGTACAAATACATTTTTAAAACGCAATGTTAAATATATGCTATTTAATTAATATGGTATCGGTAAGCTCACTCATAAATCATTTGCTAACTTAACTAATTATTAAAATTAATATCAAACTTCACATTAATGATGTAATAGAGCTCTAAAACTACTTTTGACCGGTAAATTAAATCAATATTTTCATCCATTTTGAATTATTCTCGATTGAAGTTGCATTGCCATGCAATGCCGTAGCCAGCCAACAATTTCAGGGGAGGGGGGTTTGGTGAGCACATCCCCCAATTGCCGGAGGCTAGGAAAAATTCTAAATATTAAACACCTCTAGAACCTCTCTGAAGTGTTTTTTATGGTAACACAGCCCCCTAATTTGTACTTGTATCTTAATTTTGATATTGTTTGAATCATAAATAAAGCCACATATATTTTTGTTCATAAAATTAGGGGTGGGGGGTGTTGAACCCCCCAAAAAAACTTGTATTAATACGTTAACCTACAAAACTAACATTAGATAATATTTATTTGGATAAATATGTTGGTTAACCTGTCTAAAATCAGTTTTGATCAACATTGCAATAAATATTTTACCAAACTTGGCATATTTAAATAAAATAGTATTTATTATTTCATACTTGCTACTAAAAATATTATTTTAATAATCCTATTTTTAATTTTAAGGTATGAACATCAACTTTTATGAGCATTAAAAATGTAATTGGAATAATTTTCATAAAGAGATATTTTCTAGTGAGATCCCATATAAGGCACAACTGTGCAGACAAAGTGATCATGTGTGATTGCTACACTAAGGACTAATAAACAAAACATGAAACATTTCTATTCTCTAGCTTGCTATTATTTCGTTTTCTTATAGGATAGGTAAAGCTACAAAGGGTTATTGTGGGAAATATTAGCTCTTTAAAACATCAATTTTACTAACCTTTATGTAATTGTAAGTGTAATTTTAGTGACTTAAAGACATAGGTATTGTTCTTACTTTCAGATATTTTTTAAAAAGAACTATTTTACATTAAAAAAATGTGTTCATAAGTATTTACTATTTATAAAATGAGTGTTATTCCTATTTTAAGAACATGTGTTGTTTTAATATATTTTTAACATCTCACATTTAAAAAATGTGGTATTTACATTTTATGTTTGTTTTGACTGATGACATTTTAAATATATTATTTTATTTTAAAATGAAACCAATATATACTGTTAATATTTTAAAATTATGAATACGCCCTAACTCGACTTGAACTCAGGAACTTTTTGAAATACTTTATTCAAATTTGACTCAAATGAAAAAGACAAAGCTCTCAGATCCCTACTGTGACATATTAACTAGTATTTTAAGTATGTTAATACTTAATACTTGTAGATCGAGTGTAAATCATATGTTATGTTGGCTAACCTGTGATACATACGAATAAGCCACTCTCGTTGTCTACCTTCCCCACCTTACGCCATTGCCTAAAACCTGTTAGCTTTTGTCATATTTGACACTCCCCATTTTAGTTCAAATAACTCTTTTAGAAGAAGTGACAGTACTAGCAAACAATTAACTTGTAACAAAAATTAAGCTTACAAACATAACTTTACAAGCAATAGGCTTTTCAAATAAGCCCAAAAATCACTTTGTAGAAGTTGATAGAACTAATCCTAATGATGTTGTTGATGATGATGATCTTTTTGATCTTACAAAGTTATTTGTTATGAATGAGAGTAAGAAAAAATTATCTCCTATAAAGATTAATAAATGAATCAAAGTAGACTGAGTTAAGTTGCTGCTGTGTCTGTAATTTCAGAAAAGTGTTATACACAAACTTTTAGTCAAAACAAGTAAATGCCAACAGATTTATTACTCTCTTCTTACACTAATGAAAAAATAGTTCACTAGAAGTATGTCAATAAATGAGGAGTGCCAAGGCCTGAGTAAATGTAATATAAAAAGGTGCAGATCCTCTTATGAAAAAGATTGATAAAAACGTTGCAAGTTCAAATTAGTATTTCTGGTAGTTTACATAACTTTGATTGTATAAATGTTAGTGATGATTTAAAAAAAATTGTTAGTAGTGTATGTGAGGAATTTTCAGGTGTGTTTACTGAAAAATTAGAGCTTAAAGGGAGCCAGTAAAATTAAGATTGGAAGAAAATGCTGTTAAAGTATTTCAAGCCTAGACATATTTCATTCTCATTTAAAATAAAAAGTTGAAAAAGAGTTAGAAAACTTGGTTAGTAAAGATATACGAGGGGGGACCCAAAAGAAACCGGATTGAAAGCGCGTGGCCGTTTCTAGGCGAAGTACATAGTTTTCCCGCTAGGTGGGTCTACTAGAGACCCTCCCAAATCAGTTGCCCAAGAGGCCTCTTCCTAGAAGGTTACGTTTGATTGTAATGTTGTTTTTCTCAACTGTTCTCGTTTGCTGTCTGTGAAATTGTTATGGCAGATTTAAAGGAACAAAGAGTGTGTTTGAAATTTTGCTTCCTGCTTGAACAATCGGCAATGGAAGCTTACCAAATGCTTCAACAGGCTTTCAAGAAGGATGCTATGATCCGCACACAAGTTTTCGAGTGGTTTGGGTGCTTTAAACGTGGCGAGATGAGTGTTGAAGATCATGCTCGTTCTGGGCGCCCTTCATCATCTCGAAACGACGAAAACAATGAAAAAATCCACCAAAAAATCAACGAAGATCGTTGTTTCACGATCGAAGAAATTTCAGAACAGAAAGGAGTGAGTTGGAACTCGTGCCAGCGAATTTTGACTGAGGATTTGCAAATGAGACGTGTTACTGCTAAGTTTGTTCCTCGCCTGCTCACACAGGATCAAAAAACCATTCGTCTGAATTTGAGCCAGGACTTGAAAAATCAGATTGAAAGTGACCCAAACTTTTTGACCAAAGTCATTACAGGTGATCAGGTGATGAGAGTTGGTGTTACGGATATGACCCCGAAACCAAGCAAGGGTCTAGCCAGTGGAAGACACCCAACTCCTCCTGACCAAAAAAAGCAAGACAAGTGAGATCAAATGTTAAGACGATGATCATTGTTTTTTTCGATGTTCCTGGAACTGTGTACCGGGAATTTGTCCTCCCTGGTCAAAATGTTAATCAGCACTTTTATTGGAAGTTTTAAGACGTTTGAGGGAGGATGTGCGAAGGAAACGCCCAGAACTCTGGCGATCAGGTAACTGGTTCCTTCACCATGACAACGCCCCCGCACACACGACCTTGTCTGTGAACCGCTATTTGGACTCTCAGGGGTGGGCTATCGTTCCCACCCTCCATATTCACCAGACCAAGCCCTGTGCAACTTTTTTTTGTTTTCAAGAATGAAAAAAAATCTAAAAGGGAAGCGTTTTGAAGATGTGAAAGCTGTAAAAACAGCTTCGCAGAGGCCACTGGACGATATCAAAGTTGAAGAGTTCAAGAGGTGCTTCAAACAGCGGGAAAAAAGACTGGACAAGTGCATCGCATCTAGTGGAGAGTACTTTGAACGAGACTGAAAGAATTTTGTAAAAAACTTAATAAATTAATTTTTAGAGCAAAAGTCCGGTTTCTTTCGGTTCCCGCCTCGTATTAACACCTGTTTGTAGTAGCGAATGGGGAACACCTATTGTCCTGGTGTTTAATAAAAATAGTCAGATACATATTTTGTGGGGATTTTAAGGTAACAGTAAATCTAACCTTGAAATTGATGGATATTCCATACCCCGCATTGAAGAATTATTTACTGCTTTGAAAAAACGCGAGACTTTTACAAAACTTGATCCAAGCCAGGCCTATCAGCAAGTTAAATAAGATGAAAGTTCTAAAAAACCTTGATTATTTATGTATAACTGTGTACCATACGGTATTGCTTCAGCACCAGGAGGAATGTTTCACAGAATAATGGAAAATGTACTTCATGGGTTACCTGGTGTAATTATATTTTTAGATGATATATTAATAATAGGCACTAATACTACAGAACATGAGTTAATTGAAACAAGTATTCAAAAGACAAGGTGACCCTGGATTGACAGTTTGTAAAGATAAATGTCAGTTTTATTCATAAAGTTTAGGATACCTGGGGTTTGTTATCAATAAAGATGGCTTAAGAACAGCTGATGATAAAATTAAAGCAATGGTGAGTGATCCTGTACCAACAGATGTAACTCAATTAAAAGGATTTTCGAGGGTAAATTACTACGGAAAGTTTGTCGCAAATTTGTCCACAATCCTAAGTCCTTTGTACAGATTGTTAACAAAAATCACTAAATTTAACTTTGATCAAAATAGTAATAAATCTTTTGCTCTAATTAAGGAAAAATTAGTATCCTCTAAAGTGCTAGCTCATTATTACCCAGAAAAACACCGAAAACTAGCATGTGATGCCCAAGCTATGGGCTCGGCTGTGTGTTATCACAAATTGAGGATGATGGTAGTGAACGTCCTATAGCATATACTCCTAGAGTGTTATATAAAAGTGAAAAAAATTGGACAGATATATAAGGAAGCCCTAAGCTTTGTATTCGGTGTAAGAAAATGTAACAGCCAGTAGGTTACAACGCTATGTGTTATTTCTTTAAGGTTATGATTTTGACATTTGTTATGTTAAATCGCATTAACATGGTAATGCTGATGGATTATTTTGTTTACTTTTAAATAATTCAAAGTCTGATTATAATGAATATTATGTCTATGAAGGTACTTATTTACAATGTCTGCAAGATGTTGAAATACCTTTAAATTTCAATTATGTCAAAAACGAAACTCTTAAAGATCCAACTCTAAGTAAGATTTTAGTTTGTCATGAATGGTTGGCTAAAAGATTTTGATAATTTCTTAAGTCCAAAGGAAGGATGGATTAATGACTGAACATGGAATTCTAATTTAGGGTTATAGAGATGTAGTAACAGAAAAGTTCAGGAAGAGATTATTAGATGAATTGCATTCAAGCCATTTGGGCATTGTTAAAACAAAACAATTAGCCAGGTCTTATATCTGGTGGCCAGGAATAGATCTCAATATCGAGCAATTGTTGTTCATCCTGAGTATTGGAAAGACAAAACCAAAAGTTTTTTACATGTATCCCAGTAAGCCATGGTCTAGAATTTATTTAGATTTCCTTGGCTCATTTAAATCTAAAATGTATCTAATCATCGTAGAGTGGTAAGAAGTATTTGAAGTTAGCTTTACAGCTGCCATTCATACTATAGACCATTTGCGCCAAACCTTTGCAAGGTATGGTCTGCCTGAGCTAATAAGTGATAAATGACCACCTTATACATCCTATGAATTTAAGTATATTGTAATGATACTGATTTGGACCGCTCTCATATATTTAAAAAGTCATGGATGAAGGTATTTTTCTTTAAAGTATTGTATGTAAATTATCCTTTTAAGACTTCATACATGGAGAATCGCACGCTTTTCAAGAATAGTCTAGAAGGATTGCACTATTAAAACTTATTTTTTATTTCAAAATTTCACTCCGTAGTACTTACCAAACAAGCAAGAGATGCCAGCTCCCTATACCCAATAGGAAGCTAGCCTTCAAGACACCTGTCGCAGGAACGCTTTTGATTTGTTTGTTTTGACACTGGTCACGAGAGGTCCAAGAGGCAAGGGGTATGTCATATATAAGCTGTTTGTGCGTATGAACACACAGAGTGCCAGCGACATAAACCTAGAGAACGTGTAATATCAGGACAGTACATATTTTGTATTTCAAGTAAAATTGTATAAGAAGATACAATCACTACAATAAATCATGTGCAGCATAATAATAATAATAATAATAATAATAATAATCATAATCATAAACATAATCATAATCATAATCATAATCATAATAATAATAATAATAATAATAATCATCATCATAATCAATCAATCAATCAATCATCAATCTTTATTTAGTATTTAAAGGAAAATTACATAGTTGATTTTTTGATACAATCCCGAAGTACCTAAAGGTACATCTTCAGGTCTTGCAGTTAGATAATACAAAAAAAACACAAAAAATAATAATAAAAATATTTAAAAACAAATACAAAATTTTTACACATATCATAATATTTCCTCTCAAAATATTTGCCTAGTTGTTTGGAGCATGCCTTGAAGTATCCACTCTTTAATTTTACTTTTCGCTATACTTATGTGAGGGATTTCTCGGAGTGTTGGTGGCAGCAAATTAAACAATTTGGGGATGGTACATCTCAGTTCCTGTTTACCAAAATAATTAGAGTATTTGCCGATTGTATACACTTCTTTTCTAGAAATTGAGCGGGTGTTAAGGGAATGGGATTTTTATTTGCTTGTATTTATCGGAATGGTAATGTCCTATAAAGAGGCTGTACTCATATAATTGGTTAAAAAGTATAAATTTATGTTGAATGTATTTCTCTTTGTTAGCATTTTTGGTACCAAATATAATTTTCAGGATTTTTTCTTGTAAATGGGAAATTTTGACTGTGTAACATTCTGTCGTTCCTCCCCAGATGGATATGTCATAAGATATTATTGACTGAACTAATGATTTATATATTATTACTATCGTTTTGATATCCAAGTACATTCTAAGATGGTAAAAAACATATGTCAATCCTTTTAGTTTGTTCTCAAGTTTTTGTATGTGTTTGTCCCATTTATGATGTTTGTCAATTATTAGTCCAAGGTAAGTATGACTGCCTGTTGTTTCCAGTTTTTCGATACAGTCACAACATGTTTGTGTTCGGTTATGTAAACAATTTTAGCTGTGATGCGTAATATTTACTCTTGTATGGTGCATTTTAGGAGAACAGAACTAGTTTTATTTGCATTTATTACTAGACGATGATCATGAGTCCATATTTGTATCTCGTTGTAGTATTGTTGCAGGTTGTGTTCTGCTATTTGGAGGTTTTCGTAAATACTCAGTATTGCGGTGTTGTCTGCGTGTAGGTAGATGTGTCCATGCTTTACTTGTCTTGTGATAGTATTGACGTAAATTAGATATAGAATAGGTCCTAGTATTGAGCCTTGTGGTACACCCATATTTGTCTTTGGTTTCACTTTTTTGAGTGCTAATTTGTACATAGAATAGTCTGTTAGTGAGATAGTCCCTAAACCATCTTAATTACGGTCCACCAATTCCAATATGTTTTAATTATCTCAATAATATATCAATGTCAAGCGTGTCAAATGCTTTTTTGAAGTCAATAAATAGGGCCAGAACATGCTTATTGTTGTTAAGGGCTTTGTTAATTTTATTAGAAAAATGTTCCAGAAGGTTTTTAGCGCTTTTGTGTTTTTGAAATCCATATTGTCTTGGGTTTATTATATTGAATTTATTTAAATAGTCTGTCAATTTGTTAGCCATGTATCTTTCTAATATATTTTCAAAAGTTGGTAATATTGCTATTGGTCTGTAATTACCGTAGTCTAAATGGCTCCCACCTTTGTAAATGGGTCTAATAAGAGAGCATTTCATTTGGTTGGGAAATGTGCCAGTTGTTATTGAGCTGTTTATTATGTCTACTAGTGCCGGAATTAAATTTGGTCCTATTTTTTGTATTTCCATCATTGTAATGTAATCATAGCCTGGTTTTGTTTTAGTGAAGAGATAATTTTATTAATTTCTGTACAGGTAGTTTTAGGTATGAACAATGAAGTGTTGGCTATTGTGTCTTCCATTTGTGTGAGTAGTTTTATATCACATTTATGCAATATTTCAATTATTACATTGTCAAAAGAAAAAGAAAAATTGTTACACACAGTTTTCAAGTTTTCTGTATTTTTAAATGTGTGCGTAAGCTCTTCATCTAAGTTATTTTTGCTACGTTTACCTATAACTTTGTTTACTTCGCGCCATGTGTCTTTCGTGTTACCTTTTAAGTCCCTAAATAATTTCCTATGGTGTTCAATTTTGACTTTGTTTATAGCTCTTTTTACCTTTTTCCTCACCTTTTTATATTCCTGCTCATAAATTGTATTGGTTGGATTTGACTTCCATTGCCGATAAAGTTTATCTCTGATTTTAATTTTCCCTGAAAGGTAGGTATTAATCCAAATTGCGTTGGTTGTATTTTTTTCTGAGATTGGCCAATTTGTTGTATTATATACTTCCTTAAAAGTCAAAATTATTTTGTCATATTTTGTGTTCAAGTCTTATAAGTCCATAGTCAGGTTTCCCCAATCAACTTCTTTTAGTTTGCTTAATGCAGAATTTCTATTTATTTTTAGTATTTTGACTGTGGGAGACAGTGAGAATTTATTTGGTGTATTTTTATACATTATTTTCATCGCTGTAGGGTAGTGATCTGACATTTTTATACTAATTATTCCAGGTATTACAGCATAGTGATCTTTCGATACACGTATAAATAGGTGGTCAATAACTGATCTAACTAAATTGTTTTTAGAAACTTCTTCCCGAGTACACTTATTAATTACATTTTTTAGGCCCTTTTCTGACATCATAGTTTCATATCTAGTATGGACTGGGTTATTTTTGTCTTTTATGTTAATGTTTGTGTCACCTGCTACAATGAGGTTTTCTTTTGTAGGATAGCGGTCTAAGTTTTCATCAAGTTCTTGTATAAAATCACACTTATTACTAACTGGTGGTTTATATAAAGCTATTAAATTGTATATTCTATTTTGACTTGTGATCAGTGTCCCTTGAATGCTTTCAAAGTGTTTAGTGTTTTTGTGGGTTTAAATGGAAGCTGTGTGCGTTCTTTACAAATAAAACTACTCCACCGCCTCGGGTTTTCTCCCTACAATAATTATAAGTGTTATATCCTTCTATGTTATAAAGATTTACTTGTTTATTTGTTATCCACGTTTCAGTAAGTATGATAATATCAAAAAAATTAGCTACCGTATTTAACAAAAAATAAATTTCACTCCAATTCTTTTTTAGAGATCTAATATTCCACGCAATCACATTCAAGCAATTATTATTCGAGTTTTTAAAATTGTTTTTAAAATTCTCTAGGCTTTTATATTTCCCTGTGTTTATATTAAAATTTATATCAGTTAACAGTTCGTTAATGGTGTCGTCCATCAGTATTTTGTAACTTATATTAACAAATTTTATCTAGATAATATACAAACAATTACACAATTTTGTCAATGTCATTATCTTGTTGAATCACAATTATTTCAGACGTGGTAGTTTTCCTAGCAAGAATTTTTTCGTTTTTTTCCCACACATACCGGTATCCCCTTTCCCTACCTTTTGATTTTGCCTTCCACAACAAGGTCTTGAAGCACTACAAGTTATTGTTGAAGAACAAAGGACTTTTGTCCCCATTATTAAATACATCATCGGTCACTAACTTCCTACCTGACTGTCTATTTTTTGAACATACAGCTGACATCAATTCCTCTCTTTATCGCCTGGAGGCAAAACGAACAATGACTGGGGGTGGGAGACCTCTCTCTCTGTTTGCGCGAGGGGTAGGTAACCGGTGGGCAGTCTCAATGTCATTAATCTTGAGTTCTATTTCTAGTGCTTGGGCCAGCGTTGCCAGATTTTCTTCAAAATTTTCATTTGGTGTTTGGATCATACCATGTATTTCCATATTATTTCTTCTATTGTATTGTTCCAGAGAGTTTATTTTATTTTCAAGAAATGCATTTTGCTCAGAGAGAGATTGATTTATAGTTTTGAGATTGCTTATTTCCGATTTAAGTGATGCGATTTCAGCTAAGCATCTACTTATTTGTTTTAAAACGTCATCATTTTTAGCGGAGACAAAGTTGACTGATTCTTGCAGTTTTGTTGATTTGGTGTTAAGCTGCTTGAGTAGGGAAATTACCTGATCACTAGATGATAAGTCACTTACACTCACCAGATCCACAATGTCTTCTTCGGCGGGAGCACACGCATTCACTGAGCAACATTCTTTACAACGCCACGCTTTTTTGAGGTTTTTCGACTTGGCTTTATAGGTACTAAAGCTAATCCCAGAACAGTCACCGAAGTGAAAATCACTTGCGCAGCCGAAACATTTAACCGAGTGCCCGTCTTTAATTATTTTATTACAATTTTCACAGTTAGAAGTCATGATGCGCACAGGGGAATCAAAAGACTGCGGAGCTAAGTGAAACACACGTTCGTCCTCTCCGGCGTCACCAGCAATAATAATATTAATAATAATAATAATAAGCGCTCGATCACTGGGCTATAAATACCAATTATACCACGATAACCATATCACCATAATTGGCTCCCAATCGCGGGACAATTATATCTCAATAATTCTGTAACACTTCAATATCTTACAAATAAACTAAACTAATCATTCCTTGATACCTCCGTATCATCCACAGACTAATGGTTAAGCTGAAAATTCACTAAAAATGGTAAAAAGTAAAGATAAATTAAAAATTTTGAATCATATTTAACTGTAAAATTAGATTAAACATTGAAAGGTGGACAGAAGGTCAAAGCCTACTCACTTACCAGGAAACTTTAGGCCTCGCAGTTCACAACTAAAACACAAAATTATGTAATTCTTGAGGAACATCAGTTTCCTTCTTCACCCGAGGAGAGTAAAACACAAACCGTACAAATGCAGCGTGGCCAGAGGTAGGTCATGGTCACTTTAAAAAAATGTTTAGGCTTGGATTCTACAGTTGCCGGTTCAAATTTATGTCTTTATTCATGGTAGATGGATAGAATGTTGTATTTATATTATATTTAATTACTAAATTAAATTATCTGTTTTTGTTTATATATAAATTAATGACTAGTATGAGTAGGCCTTCTTGAAAGATAGATTTCTGGACAGACACTACCTTCAAATTCAAGTGACAGCAGTGGGTACAAGTATGCCCCCCCCCCCTTCCAACAATCCCTTCATGAGGAAAACCTAGAGACCAACTTTTTGCAATCCGAATCCTTGCAAATACTCTGATGGATGAAATTTATTGCCATCATCTTCATGATCTGGACAGATTCTAAAACTAATTTATTAGAGTTCCTAACAGGTTGAATAACCATAACGTCCTCAGATTCAACTGGAACATTTCCCATATTGTTGAATCTGTAACTGAACCTTCATGAGGGAAACATAAACACCACAGGCCTCACCGAAGCCACCAACCATCAACATTACCTTCATCCTCTTCATGTAAAATGCTCTCTAGCCTATAGACTAGCTACCAGAGCCAAACATGTATGTTCTAAGGAAGAAGACCTTAACGATCAATGTAAACTTTTCAAGACTTCCTAAACACAGGCTACAGTATCCTAACCTCATCACTTCTCACACTAAATCTTCTCAGCAGTGCTCCAAGAATCTTATTTAAAACACCTCCCTAATCTCCACAACATTCTGGTTCACCCTAAATCGCCCGACCCAACCACAAACGACAAACAACAGGCCAAGGGTTCCTATCCTTGCAACAAACAACAGGCCAAGGGTTCCTATCCTTGCAACAAACAACAGGCCAAGGGTTCCTATCCTTGCAACAAACAACAGGCCAAGGGTTCCTATCCTTGCAACAAACAACAGGCCAAGGGTTCCTATCCTTGCAACAAACAACAGGCCAAGGGTTCCTATCCTTGCAACAAACAACAGGCCAAGGGTTCCTATCCTTGCAACAAACAACAGGCCAAGGGTTCCTATCCTTGCAACCAACATCGGCCAAGGGTTCCTATCCTTGCAACAAACAACAGGCCAAGGGTTCCTATCCTTGCAACAAACAACAGGCCAAGGGTTCCTATCCTTGCAACAAACAACAGGCCAAGGGTTCCTATCCTTGCAACAAACAACAGGCCAAGGGTTCCTATCCTTGCAACAAACAACAGGCCAAGGGTTTCCTATCCTTGCAACAAACAACAGGCCAAGGGTTCCTATCCTTGCAACAAACAGATGCAATACCTGCAAAATTCACCAACCTTCCCCCTCATTCAACAGCAGACTCACACAAATGCAACACCCTATGAAAGTTCACTATGACTACTCCACTATACCAACTAAACGGCCTCACCACAGGAACACTCAGACAACGAATGAATGGTCACCATTTTAATACCAACCCCATTGACCCTGACAAACCAGTAGAACTTGGTGCCCAAACACATAACTCAGATTTGGTCTCATTTTATAGTATATGAGCCCTCCACAGTAGTTGCAATGCTTCCCATCTTCATAGGTGGGAACTTTCTCACCAATATATTACCAAACCCAGTCACCGCCTTGGTCTCAATCTTAGATAACCTTTTATCCCTTTCTTCCGAGCAAGTCTAGTCATTACTATATAAACAATAATAACAGAAAATATAATATAAATACATTCTATCCATCTACCAAAGGTAAATACATAAGTTTGAACAGGCAACTGCAGAATCCAAGGCTAAACATTTTTTTATAATCGAGAAACAGGCAACAAGAGTATCTAAGTGACCATGACCTACCTCTAGTTATGCTGCTGTAGTACAGTTTGTGTTTTACTCTCTTCTGATGACGAAGCTAATCACTCTGCCATTAGAAATGAATGAATTCTTGGCCCTAACTAGCTGTTTTCATTATGACCTCTTATGTGAGCCATTGCATGAGAATTTTTGTTGCAAATGTAGAATATTTTTCTTGAACAGTGTTTGTAACCTGTAATGGTGTGAGTTAAATTTATAAAGCTTTAAACATTATTGGATAGGAGCAATGTTGTGTCGGTTTGCAAATTCGGCGAGAAAAATCAGCAGTTGAAATTTCAAATAGTATGTATGGTCAAAGTGAAAGGAATGTGTACAGTGTTGGATCTGGAGTAGCGGTAAAACTTTGTATATAAACTGCGAGATGATTCACACATTGGTCTAAGTATGATGCAATCACTGTGTTCACACTTGCTGTGGCAATCTAAATTTACCATATCACCTTAGTCAATTGCTGCACAATGTGTAGCCCAAGCTCCAGAAAATAGAGGGGCCCAAATACAAATAATGGAAATCAACTTTATAAAAAGATAAATTAGAACAGGTAAATAGGAATGGGGCAGTTAGAGTAATTATTATTAGATGATGCTGGGTACGAAATACGTCCCCAGCAATCCAATCCAATATGCAAAAAAGGAAACACGGTCCTCCTTCAACAAAATATAAATACATATAATAGATAGATTAAGTGAAAAAACAAGAGTGGAGGTGCCAGGGTAGTATGATTATTTACAACTAGGGATAACCAGACTTAACTATATACTAAAAGACGGCAGGTCGTAAATAATGTTTTATTATATGTATGCAACATTTAACAATATATATTCAGGCGTAAAATTACTTTTTTTTATATTATTACAATTTAATATTATAAATGCCCTTTCTCCAATAAATCCTTGACACATTGCAAATTTAGAAAAATAATTTAAAAGTAGAAAAGATTTTGATTAAATTTTATTTTTATGAAAGTCATACTTAGTGTCCAACATAAATAATTTAGAATATTCCGACATCAAGTTCATACATACATCTCCAAAGGTAAAGCCTTTTACTCAAATCATTGTGAAGTCCAAATCACAAGTTAAAAAGGTTAGTTTACTTCAATATTTACACAAAAAATATTTCACGCATTAATATTGGAATGTTCTGACACAATGTCCGTACTGACTCTTTCACAATAAACCAAAATAAATATTTCATAATTCCTAAGTCATAAGTTAAATACTCTAAGTTTAAATTGAATGTTTACACCACACATACTTCACGCATGACAGCCTTATTAATATTGGAATGTTCTGACCTAATCTCCTTACTGACTTCTTCCAAATAAATCTTTACTAATTCATAAGTCATAAGTTAAATTTAATTTTTTTTACACAAAACATACTTCACTCATAGCATCATTATTAATGTTGAAATGTTCTGACTTAATGTCCTTACTGACTTCTTCCAAAGAGAACTTTAAAATCATAAGTCATAAATTGAATACTCTAATTTTTTTTTAAAGTACATGTTTAAGACTACGAAGATATTTTCAACAACAAAAAAATATATATATATATATATATCCGAAAGAGAATTTTGATTAAATACAAAAAAAAGAATTATGCCAAAAATGAATTTCTCCTTACTTTTTTTAACAAGTCCTAGAAGCCTAAGCTTCGTCTATCTGCTTCCAGAGCCGACCCAAGAGTGAAGCCATTGTTTCCTGGGCGGTCATTTATACGGTGCAAAACTCTATGAACAAGGGGGACAGGATCCACGGGAGGGGGGGACGTGCGTGACCATGGAAACGTTGATATCTTTCTAGACGCCGTATCTTGTCTATTCTAGAAAGAGAACTCTCCTCTTCTGGGGTTGTTAGGTTGGCACTGTGGTAGTGAACTCTAGCGGGCATGTCCAGACTCTTGGTTTACTCTGGCATTTGTTGACTGGGTGAAGATGTGGCCGGACGTGTTGATGTTTTCTCGAACGTAGCCTGGGTGGTGATATTGGATAAGTAATATTTTGTTGACTTGTTGACTGAACTTTAGCTTGTAGCAATAAATGCTACAAATGCTGAAAGAAATTATTGATAAATTGAACTCGGTGTACCAATAAAAATCTTAATTCATTCCTATGCTGATTCTCGATCATTTTTATCAGTTGAACATGTATTCTAAATGTGGCACAGCACGAGGCCAAAAATGAGGATTTGGCATGACAGGTAAAAGAGAATGGAGAAACTTTGAGCGATACCGCCACCGTTACTAAAATTCTTTGCATTTTGTTGATGAAATATTTAAACTTTCACTATGCATAGCTTTCCGTGAAGGAAAGGAGATAGATGTTACCTAACCTTACAACACGGTTACTTGAAGTAGTTACAAATGTTGCAAGAATGGAAATTTTGCTCGTACCTGCCACAGCTCTAAGAAGAGCAATGACCAAATGTTGAAGCAAGGTAATCAATCCGCATTCAATACGCTGTGTCAAAATACTTTGTCAGAATCAAGTGAAGATAGATGGACAATGGATAGTGGAGCGTCCACCCACATGACTCATCGGTGGGATTTCAATTGGACCTTTGAAGAAATAAGGATAATAATGTTGAGCTCGCTAATAAACAGGAACTACCAATTAAGGGCATTGGTACTGTGAAAATACAAAAACTTGTTTATGATGTTTGGTACAAGTTAACAATTTGAATGTTTTGTATATTCCACAACTAAGAAGAAATCTATTTTGTAAAGGAGTCCTAACAAAGAAGACATGAAAGTAATCACATGAAATATACGACAGAGGAAAATTAGTGGTGTGTGCATTGAGCATTTCATGAACTGAATAATCTGTATTCATTGTTTCGAACTACTTTTGGTGCGGAAGTAAATATGGTTTCACGTGGTGATCTGAAGTTGTCGCATGAACGCCTTGTCCATATGAACGTCTGAGATTGTACTGAAAAATCTCATCAGAGGATGGGAATATGCCTGGCAAGAAATACTTTTTACTGTCTAAACTGCTAATAGAGCACCACAAGAACAAAATTCCAAATCATAGGAAGAAATGAGAATGACTGTGAAAAGTGCATGTTTTATGCTTGGCATGAAAGATTTATAACTACTAAGGATGGGCGCTCGAATCCTTAAGCAGAACATTTTGAATTTTATTCTCAAATTCTTTAAAAACAAACACTTTCTTTTTAGTTTTTTCGAGTTAAATTGGTTTTAGAGCTCTATTACTGCTTATTGGTATCTTAGAACCAATTATAACTAAAGGATGAACATAACAACCAGGCCCCATAGCAGTATTTAACACCTAACTGAATGTATGAATGTCATAATGAATGGATTATTAGAAAGAATGTTAACATTTAGTTACTATTTGTATTTTATATTATTCTTCTATATTTGTATTTCCTCCTATGTTCATAATTTTTTCGAGGATTCGGATTTGAAGGTAAATTGGAGATTCGGATTTGTAAAATAGTGGATTCGACCCAAATCTAGTCGCTACATCCGTGGATTGATGCTGTTAATATGGCAGTCCACATGTTAAACAGGAAGGCTACACTCGAGCACATCAAGGTGTTTGGCATGAAGTATTATGTGCGTGTATTGCATCTTCCCAGGAGCTATGAAGGTAACCTTGTTGAAGCTGATGTACCACTGACTTTCAACCATGTGATATGTGGTCTTGATACAAAGAAATGAACTGAATGTGCCAAAGAAAATAATACATGGGAGTTAGTTTCTCTCTCTTCTGACTAAAGGAGCGGTATTGGGTCAAGAAATGTGAAAAGGCAAATCCAACATACAAACCAAGAATTGTTGTAAAGGGATTTTCACAAATTGAAGAAGTTAATTACTAAGAAACTTATTCTCAAACGACCAGATTTGATACAATCCCTGTCATACTTTCCTTGACTCTAATAAGAAACATGAATATTTCCCAGTTTGATGTAAAAACTGCATTTCTCTCTGGTGAATTGAAAGAAAGGTCTGATATCTAGGGACCTACCTGATGGAGCGATAAAACCCGCAAACCTGGCGTGGCATGCAAAATTGAAGTCTCTCTCGGCTTAAACAAGCTCCATGCTACTGAACAGACAACTTCATACAAGAATTTGGTTTCTAGCAATGTCAAGACCACAAATATGTTTATAGTGGTGAATTCAAGAACAATCCAGTTCTTCTCGTCATTTATGTGGATGATGGCCTCATATATACATACTGGGTTGAAACAAGGAGATGCACTTTTCCAATTACTCTTTAATCTAGTCTTAAAGTATGCTATTAGCTTACTGCGAGAAAGTAGGGAAGGGTTGACATTAAACTGTACAATACAGATATTAGGATACACAGATGATTTAAGAATCCTGAGCTATATTCTAAACATGGACGATAAAACTATTGCATTACACTTGAGGATTGTCAGAAAGGTAGGAGTTCTAATCCAAACTGAGTTCATTAGGGATACTTCCCCAAACTCTCCATGCTAATACACCCACATTTGCACATAGTGGAAAACATTTAGAAAAACAAACACTCCCAGTACACTCAGCCACACTTTGAACCCTGACCTACCAATAACCGACAAACCAGACTTAATTAGATTACAATTCAGACTGACCCGATTAAGCTTGTTAGTCAATAAATTAAAACTAGCATCCCATTGTTAGTAACAATTTGTCACAATAAGTAGGACATTGCTTCACCTGACGTCACTCAGAGCACAGGTTGTGCATTAGAAAAACTAAAGAAATAAATCAAAAAAGTATGGTAGAATCATTGTATCTCCTAAAACGCAAAAATATACATACATTTCCCAAGAAATATTCAATCTCGCAGAAACTTTAGGGCTACTGGAGCTATTTGTCAAGTTGATTACTGTTCAAAGATTCTGGAAAGAAATAAGATAATAACTCTTAGGACATTGGAAAGGTTTCCCTTTTTATTATAATTTTTGTTATTAGCTTTAGTTATTAGTTTTTTAATAGTATAGCTTTTAACTTAACCACAGTTTGAGAAGTGAAATTTTATGATAAACTTATTAACATTTCTTGTCTGTGATCATGCTACTACAAATACAAGATGGCTCAGATGGATGCACCTAAATTAAATATTGAAGTTTTAAAATATTAATAAAAAATATAGATATGGTGACTATATAGCCCGAAGGTTGGTCCCGATGGGTTTCCCATCTATCTGGAGTAGCATGCAAACTCAGCTCTTTGTTTGGCTAGTGTCACCAGCCCACATCATCTGGGAGAAATAAAGAATATCTATTAGGGAATGATTGAAGGTGATCTTCTTCATTGAATGTTTATGATCAAGCGAGAAAGTGCTTACAATTTTTTCTGAAAAGGTATCCAACTCTGTAGGTATTTTATTCCATTCAAAATATCAGGCCTTAATGTTTTATAGGGTTTTAAAATATTTGATTTAATTTTTATAATATGTAATGATTTACCAAAACGTTAACTTATTTGTAATTTCTTAATATTCTTAAACATCTATAAAGTTAAATAATTCCTTTATAGTTTCTAGATCCCTTACAATATTATAGAAGAGAACGGTAGTGAAACAATTTTCAACTGTTTCTTACTTCCTGGGTTATCTGTATTTAACTAAACTCGTTGTTATGGAACAGGAAGGTAGAATTTAGAGGAGGTGTAATTATATTGTTTGTTGCCAGGATTCGAACCCAGACTTCCCCTTACTCCCAGACCATTGTTTCCTCCCCCCCTATCACATATATTATCTTGTCAGGGTGACTGGGATAAGAGTCATCACTTGATCATTGATTGTTAGACTAACACTTAATATCATCGCTGAGAGAACTGCATGGTTACTATTGAGAAACAACGTTGTCATTTTCTCGTTTTTGTGTAGTCATTATTCCCTCAGATATAAGACAAGTTTTGCAACACTGGTTAGTCGAGACTGCCAGTAGCTCCTTCTTACCCCAGCACACCACCTTCAGACATAACTGAGAGCGAGGCAATTAGGCAACAGTTGACCGAGAGAGAACAAAGCCAAAGCTTTTCTCTATAAGACCTGCAATTCCCTTAGCAATGATTGGGTGTGTTTTATTATCACATACAAAAATAAGTTTCAGTACATAATCAGAAAATTCAAGAGGTCTCGTTCACATAAAGTACAGGCTTTGAATGACCCAAAATTATACATCAAAGTTATAATAAAAATCCATGTTAGAAATAAACACTAAAAGGTATCATACACAGTAAGGCCAACTGACCAACAAACAAAGACCTTGAAATTGAGTTAGGCGCTACTATACAACTTATTAAACATGCCCCCTCTTTTTTTTTTTTTTTTTTTACACAAAATAGATTCATAAATCAAGGCGTTCTGGTGGATGGACAACTCTACCAGACCTTGTAACCATATTAGGCAGATTAATTCCAAGAGGCATAGTATTCGTTTCTGAATTAGGAGACTGAGAAGTTGAGGCTATCATGTCCTCTGGCTTGTTATCAGGAGAAGATGGTGGTGTTACCTTTAATCCTTCAAGATCACCCATATCCTCACCAAAGCTCCTCACCCTATCATGATTTTCACAGGAAATGTCATTACCAGAGTGCCTAGGCCTAATATGAAGTGAATTTCGTCTATAAAGTTTTCCTTTTATACACACCAGATATGATCTGTTTCTCAATCTCTTAACCACACTGCCCTCTTCCCAAAATCGCAGTTTGTTGTTCCAAATAAAGACATACTGCTCAGGGTTAAAAAATTGCTCTTGGGAACGAGCAGTTTTGTCATAATGTGACGATTGCCCTACTTTTGCAGTCACTGCATCATCAATAATTATTTCTGGCTTCAAGTGGCAATCCTGTACAGGCAATCTAGAATTAAGGGTGCGACTTTGAAGAAGCTGAGCAGGTGAGTATGGGAGCCCTGCCACTGGGCTATTTCTATAATCCAGAAGGAAAAGTGGAAAGTCTCCACGATCATATTGCGCCTTTTTTAACATCAATTTAACAATTCCAACCGCTTTCTCAGCCAAACCATTGCTGCGGGGATAGTGAGGACTGGAGGTTACTAATTCAATATTCCATGATTGGGCAAATACTTTGAATTCAAATGAGTCAAAAGGTTGGTTGTCAGACATGAATTGTTTGGGAATCCCAAAACGTGCAAAGATTGGTTTGAGCTTACTTATAGCAGTCGAAGCAGACTTACTCGGGACCTTCTCAGCCTCAATCCACCGCGAATGGTAGTCCACAATAACTAGATAGCTATCGCCATTATAATCCGCAAAATCAGCAGCAATTTTAACAAAGGGTAAATCAGGGATGTCATGAGGTTGCAGCGGGTCCTTTATTTTAGACCGTTGAAATCGATTGCATGTTGGGCACGCAAGTATAAAATTTTTCAAATCAGAGTTGATTCCTGGCCAATAGAAGCTGCGAGATGCTTGAGCCTTGACTTTATCAAAACTGAGGTGAGTTGCATGAAGGATCTCAAGGGTGAAACGCCTCAGTTTAAATGGAACTAGTAGACGCTCATCATAGTAAAGAAGCCCATCATGGACTGTGATGTCTTTTCTGAGGGAAAAATAGTGATTCAGCTCTGAGCAATCTGATGACAGTGACTTAGGCCAACCTTTAATGTAATAATTAAAGACTTTTCTCAAAACAGAGTCCACAACTGTATTTTCCTTGTACTTTGCAAGTAAGGATGGTTGAACATCGGAGGTTGTCCCTATAACATGTACTATGTCGTACATACTTTCATCTACAGATGGAGGAACATTTTTACAATTTCGAGATAATAGATCTGCTATATGCATGTATTTGCCTGCTAAATATTTGAGTGTGAATGAATAGGGCAATAGTTTCAGCCTGAGGCGGCGGAGGCGATTATTGGTAATTTTACCAATGGCTTTTACAATAATGGAGGTGAGTGGCTGATGATCTGAATGAACAGTTACAGCTTCATGACCATACACGAAGTTATGGAACCTTTTGAATGCAAATGAGACAGCAAGCAACTCTTTTTCCACCTGAGCATAATTTTGCTCAGTGGCAGTAAGCGATCGTGAAGCATATAAAATGGGCTTGCCATCTTGCATTAAAGTGGCACCAAGGGCATATTGACTACTGTCAGCATGTATGTTGATGGGTTTGGAGGGGTCAAAGGGAGTCAACAAGGCATGTTGTGCTATAGACTTTTTCAAAAGCTCTAACTGCTTACTGTGGGAGGAATTCCAAGACCACTCGGAATCTTTTTTTAGAAGTTCACGGAATGGGGTGCAAATATCTGACAGGTGGGGCACAAATGGTCTTAGGTAGTTGACTGTTCCCAAAATACGCTGCAAATCCTTCCTTGAAGCAGGTACTTCTATGTCCTGAATAGCCTGAACCCTAGTATCATCAGGACAAATTCCATCCTTATCAAATTCCAAACCTAAAAATTTAACTTTATCCACAAAGAATTGAACTTTTTCTGGGTTGAATACTATGTTGTTTTCACGAGCAGCTTGAGTAACCTGTTTAACTATTTTCCATAACTCTTCTATTGTGTCTGCTCCACATAAAACATCATCAAAATATACACATACTCCCCCAATATTCCCAAAGTATTTATGAGTCATCTTTTGGAAGTACTCAGGAAGTACACTTAGTCCAAATGGGGCACGTAAAAAACGATAACATCCAAAGGGGGTGCTGAATGTACATAGAATAGCTGATTCTTTACTCAATTTTACCTGGTAAAACCCATCTTTTAAATCAAATACACAATAATATTTTTTATTGCCCATTTTGGAACTAATCTCCTCGAGAGTGGGAATCAACACATAATCTCGGACCAAATTTTCGTTAAGATCTTTAGGATCTATGCACAGCCGTATGGCCCCTGTTTTATGTTTCTCTACAATAACTAGATTGTTTACCCATTCACCGGCTTCACAACATTCAATAATGCCACGCTGTTCAAGATCATCTAAATGCACCTTAAGTTTACTTAATATTTTTAGGGGAACTCTGCGGGCTGGGCTGCTTTTAGGTATAGCACCTTTTTTTAATTTTAAATCAAGAACCTCTGGAAAACATCCAAGGCCATTAAAAACATCCTGGTTTGAATTCCAGAAATTTTGAAAATCAGGTTTACTTTGAGCATTGAGAATCCCAACAAAATTTTTTGTAATGAGATTGAGATTCACACAAGATGAAAGGCTAAGTAAGGGTACGGCTTTAACTGAATTAACAATAGTGAACACCAAACTGTGTGTTTTGTTTTCATAGACAACAGGAAGACAAATTTCACCAACAGGTGTAATCTCAAAACCCCCAAAAGCTTCAATATGGGTTTTAGGAGCACTTAGCCTAGAACTATAATCAGGTCCAATGGACTGCAAAGACCTTAAAGGAAGGATGTTAACTTCTGCCCCTGTGTCTAATTTGAAAAGTATAGGTTTGCAGTTAATTAGCAATGATATGCACCAATGACGATTGGTATTTACAGAGTTTATAATTGAAAGAGAACCTATATCTGAATAACCTGAAACAGGGGGCAAAGAGTAACCATCAGTATCTTGAAATTGACAAAAATAATTACACTCACCAACATTTGAAGTCTGGTTAACAACATTACTATCAGCGTTCATAGCTCCTAGTTCAAAAGCACTACGACCACTAGAAAAATTATTTGTGGCAACACAATTTTTGGCAAAATGGTTCATACCTCGGCATCGATTACATCGCTTATTAATAGCAGGACATGGCCGGTTTGGATGGTCATACCCACATCGATAACACGCTTTTCTAACAACCTTTTCACTAAACTTGTTTCTTGACAAACCAAGATTTTCTTTGGGGTCGGGACGTAACGGTTCAGTCTGCTGTAGATTGTTCCAACTTCTTGATTGACCTGTTTTTTGAAGGTGGTACTGATTCTGCACTTGGGAGGGTTGGGGGGTTGTTGTTTTTCTGCTAACTTTAAATATATCACTTTGCGAGGATCGCCCTCCATCTTCAATGGTTTTCAAGTTTTTGTCTGCCAGCTCCACTGATTTGCAATATTCCACAACTTTGTTTAGGGTAGTATCTTCCCTAAGAAGGTGTTGTTTTATTGACTGTGAGTTCACGCCCAATATTATTTGTGCACGCAGCAACTTATCCTCCTGGTCACCAAATTCACAAGGCATGGCAAGAGCTCTGAGTTCTGCATAGAAGTTTTCAAACGGTTCACCGAGACATTGTTTCCTGTTAAAAAAATTGAACACAAGGATTGTTTCATTCTTCTTCGGAATACAGTGAGATTTAAGAACAGACAATATATCATTTACTGTTTCTTCTTCAGGTTTGATGGTCGTTAAGGTTTTATATAGTCGGACAGCATCTCGTCCTAATAGGTTTTTTAGCCTGGCTATTTGCACGCCCGCAGATTTTGTTCCGGTCTCTGTCGCCTCAAAATATTCTAGAACTTCTTCCTGGAATTCATTGAAATTCTTCGCCAAATCTCCGGCAAGATTAAGCGGCTTGGGTTTATTAAACTCCATTGATAACTATTTCTTTACAGGACGAGATATGAGATAGTCGTATCCACAAATCTGAATCACAGATAATTCACTGCAGACACTACCGACTGCGCCATGTTTTATTATCACATACAAAAATAAGTTTCAGTACATAATCAGAAAATTCAAGAGGTCTCGTTCACATAAAGTACAGGCTTTGAATGACCCAAAATTATACATCAAAGTTATAATAAAAATCCATGTTAGAAATAAACACTAAAAGGTATCATACACAGTAAGGCCAACTGACCAACAAACAAAGACCTTGAAATTGAGTTAGGCGCTACTATACAACTTATTAAACAGGGTGTAGTATGGGTTTTATTAAGACTTAGTCGCTGACATAGAATTATGTTTGGGTCATGAGCGGATGTCTGAGAAAGTGAAAGTTTGTACATTCGGCAAAAACACTCTTTCCTTGCCTAAAGAGTTGTGGGTGATATCCCATCGATCACTACTAACTTCTCCTAATGTCACCTATAGCACAAGCTACACCCCTTCTTACACACATGGCAACTGTCTATAGCACCAACACACTCTGACAACTGTATATAGCACTAACACACTCTGACAACTGTATATAGCACTAACACACTCTGACAACTGTATATAGCACTAACACACTCTGACAACTGTATATAGCACTAACACACTCTGACAACTGTATATAGCACCAACACACTCTGACAACTGTATATAGCACCAACACACTCTGACAACTGTATATAGCACCAACACACTCTGACAACTGTATATAGCACCAACACACTCTGACAACTTTATATAGCACCAACACACTCTGACAACTGTATATAGCACCAACACACTCTGACAACTGTATATAGCACCAACACACTCTGACAACTGTATATAGCACCAACACACTCTGACAACTGTATATAGCACTAACACACTCTGACAACTGTATATAGCACTAACACACTCTGACAACTGTATATAGCACTAACACACTCTGACAACTGTATATAGCACTAACACACTCTGACAACTGTATATAGCACTAACACACTCTGACAACTGTATATAGCACCAACACACTCTGACAACTGTATATAGCACCAACACACTCTGACAACTGTCTATAGCACTAACACACTCTGACAACTGTCTATAGCACTAACACACTCTGACAACTGTATATAGCACCAACACACTCTGACAACTGTATATAGCACCAACACACTCTGACAACTGTCTATAGCACCAACACACTCTGACAACTGTATATAGCACCAACACACTCTGACAACTGTATATAGCACCAACACACTCTGACAACTGTATATAGCACCAACACACTCTGACAACTGTATATAGCACCAACACACTCTGACAACTGTATATAGCACCAACACACTCTGACAACTGTCTATAGCACCAACACACTCTGGACAAACTGTATATAGCACCAACACACTCTGACAACTGTATATAGCACCAACACACTCTGACAACTGTATATAGCACCAACACACTCTGACAACTGTATATAGCACCAACACACTCTGACAACTGTATATAGCACCAACACACTCTGACAACTGTATATAGCACCAACACACTCTGACAACTGTATATAGCACCAACACACTCTGACAACTGTATATAGCACCAACACACTCTGACAACTGTCTATAGCACCAACACACTCTGACAACTGTATATAGCACTAACACACTCTGACAACTGTATATAGCACTAACACACTCTGACAACTGTATATAGCACCAACACACTCTGACAACTGTCTATAGCACCAACACACTCTGACAACTGCATATAGCACCAACACACTCTGACAACTGTATATAGCACCAACACACTCTGACAACTGTATATAGCACCAACACACTCTGACAACTGTATATAGCACCAACACACTCTGACAACTGTATATAGCACCAACACACTCTGACAACTGTATATAGCACTAACACACTCTGACAACTGTATATAGCACTAACACACTCTGACAACTGTATATAGCACTAACACACTCTGACAACTGTATATAGCACCAACACTCTCTGACAACTGTATATAGCACCAACACACTCTGACAACTGTATATAGCACCAACACACTCTGACAACTGTATATAGCACCAACACACTCTAAGATGTCTAGGATCTAGTTTACACAATATTGAACTTCCCTCCCATTTCCGTCAAGGGGGCCAATTCGGAGGCATGTATAACACACCACAGTCATTCACACAGCTGAATTAATAGTGCCCACAGAGGGACATCTGATGTCAGCTG
The DNA here is from genome assembly GCA_033556935.1 of Timema podura. NCBI lineage: Eukaryota > Metazoa > Arthropoda > Insecta > Phasmatodea > Timematidae > Timema > Timema podura. Next base: position 3,938,899 of record JAVRXN010000012.1, read on the forward strand.
GGACTAAGTGCTTATACTGCTAGATATGATTCTGATATCAAACATTCTTAATTTTGTAAAATCAGTTTGTATACTGCCATTAACAGAATAGTTGATTAGAATTTCAATATTCATTGTTTTAATTACAATTTATTTCAAGTCAAAGTGCAGCTAATATTTAAAAAGGTGGATTACAATAAATCTATTTATATGGATACAAATGTAAAAATTTAATTTTTTGGAAGTGAATTTAATAGTACATTTATTAATACTTTATATTGACTTTGTTCTGAAATATGTAAATATTGCCTGTCACTCTCATTGAATTAAATTGAGACAAGTCGGAACAAACTAGGTGTACTGGAAAGTGTCTCTAGAAAGTTAATAGCATAGTAAAGCTTTATTGTAAGCATACCATTTACACTGGTAGGATAGCTATAGTAATTCAACCTATTCTGAAGTTTTAAGTTTAATTTTAATTTTTTATTTAGATTATATTATTTGAAAAAAGTTTGTTTGTTTTAGTGTATGAAATAATTATTTGATTTATAGTCAATTGTATTATGAAATTTAATAAGAGCTAATATTTTATGATAACTAATGTTTAATCATCGCTGTTAATTTATTATTAGAGGTGATAAATCATTTGATTTTTAAGGTATCTAGTTTTTTAAGAAGTAAATTTAATTCACTTAACTGATTTTATTATAAAATGTATAATTGTCTGTTTATAATATATAGGGGATTTAGCTTTTATACATAATTATTATTTGTATTAATATTTGTAGGCTAGAAATTAGTCAATGTAATTAAAGCTTTTATGATTTATTACCATCTTCGTAATTTTTATTAATTTAATTTTACATTGAAATAATTTTTTTAATACATAATTTTAAATAATGGTTTGATTAGTGTATTAAAATGTACTATATAAGTTATTATTACATAAGTTTAATAGAGGAACTAGGTAAATATTAATTTATAATAATCCTTACTCACCTCTCCAACAAAAACATGTCTTCTTGATTTATAATATGAAGTCACAGTTGCCCAATGATTAATTTTATTGGCCAGCAGTATTTTGAAAATGAAAATTTATCATAATAAATTGTTTATTAAATGTGGACTTGAATGAAAGGTTTAACCTGGTATCTTTCTTTATATAATTTGAATTAGAATTTCATTTTTAAGTTCAAAAGCTTTAAATTTGGTTGAACTACATGAAAAGAAAATGAGGCTATGTTGATATATTTTTCGGCCTGTTCTGAACTAGAAATGGTGGGAGCTACAAGTCTACAGACAAAACACTCCAGACAAAATAGAATTATTTAAAAAAACTTTTGATTTAAAAAAAATGAAATACTCATCTCAAACCACTCTCGCTAATTTGTAGCAATCCAGCTGTTAATTAGGAGCATCTCACTTGAGTGGTAGCAATCCAGCTGTTAATTAGGAGCATCTCACTTGAGTGGTAGCAATCCAGCTGCTAATTAGGAGCATCTCACTTGAGTGGTAGCAATCCAGCTGCTAATTAAGGAGCATCACACTTGAGTGGTAGCAATCCAGCTGCTAATTAGGAGCATCACACTTGAGTGGTAGCAATCCAGCTGCTAATTAGGAGCATCACACTTTAGTGGTAGCAATCCAGCTGCTAATTTAGGAGCATCTCACTTGAGTGGTAGCAATCCAGCTGCTAATTTAGGAGCATCTCACTTGAGTGGTAGCAATCCAGCTGCTAATTTAGGAGCATCTCACTTGAGGGGTAGCAATCCAGCTGCTAATTTAGGAGCATCTCACTTGAGTGGTAGCAATCCAGCTGCTAATTTAGGAGCATCTCACTTGAGTGGTAGCAATCCAACTGCTAATTTAGGAGCATCTCACTTGAGTGGTAGCAATCCAGCTGCTAATTAGGAGCATCTCACTTGAGTGGTAGCAATCCAGCTTTTAATTAGGAGCATCACACTTGAGTGGTAGCAATCCAGCTGTTAATTAGGAGCATCTCACTTGAGTGGTAGCAATCCAGCTGCTAATTAGGAGCATCACACTTGAGTGGTAGCAATCCAGCTGCTAATTAGGAGCATCACACTTGAGTGGTAGCAATCCAGCTGCTAATTAAGGAGCATCTCACTTGAGTGGTAGCAATCCAGCTGCTAATTAAGGAGCATCACACTTGAGTGGTAGCAATCCAGCTGCTAATTAGGAGCATCTCACTTGAGTGGTAGCAATCCAGCTGCTAATTAAGGAGCATCACACTTGAGTGGTAGCAATCCAGCTGCTAATTAGGAGCATCTCACTTGAGTGGTAGCAATCCAGCTGCTAATTTAGGAGCATCTCACTTGAGTGGTAGCAATCCAGCTGCTAATTAGGAGCATCTCACTTGAGTGGTAGCAATCCAGCTGCTAATTTAGGAGCATCACACTTGAGTGGTAGCAATCCAGCTGCTAATTTAGGAGCATCACACTTGAGTGGTAGCAATCCAGCTGCTAATTAGGAGCATCTCACTTGAGTGGTAGCAATCCAGCTGCTAATTAGGAGCATCTCACTTGAGTGGTAGCAATCCAGCTGCTAATTAGGAGCATCACACTTGAGGGGTAGCAATCCAGCTGCTAATTTAGGAGCATCACACTTGAGTGGTAGCAATCCAGCTGCTAATTAAGGAGCATCACACTTGAGTGGTAGCAATCCAGCTGCTAATTAGGAGCATCACACTTGAGTGGTAGCAATCCAGCTGCTAATTAGGAGCATCACACTTGAGGGGTAGCAATCCAGCTGCTAATTTAGGAGCATCACACTTGAGTGGTAGCAATTCAGCTGCTAATTAGGAGCATCACACTTGAGTGGTAGCAATCCAGCTGCTAATTAAGGAGCATCACACTTGAGTGGTAGCAATCCAGCTGCTAATTAGGAGCATCTCACTTTAGTGTTAGGAAAAAGAATGATTGAAGAATATTCACTAAAACAAATTGTATTTAACAAGCCACACAATGAAAAGAAACATTGTATTATGAATGCAAGATTGTATTTTACATAGTGCTGACAGATATTTCTGTTGTAACTCACTATGGTAGTTTTTCTGAAGAGTATAAATACCTGAAATAAACTGAAAGTTGGTTTATTTGTTGTGAAAGAAGCCCACACTATGTAGAATATATCTACTGTAGGAGTGTACCTGACAGCTCACAGAAGGTTCTTCACTGCAAACATTGACTCAAAGTCACTAATACCAACTTATTCACAAATAATATTACTGTACTGTACCAAACTGTTTCAACAAATTTATATTAAATTGGTGGCCAAACCATTTTTTTATTTTTATGGTTGTCTATGCATAGTTAGGGTGAAGTTGGCGCAACTCTGGTTTTGAGATTGAACGCATTTGTGCAAAGTGCTTTTATATTTCAGAGGAAATTCAAACACTCTAATTAGAAGAAAATTTTAATAGTTTTATTTTTGTTTATTTTTATTTTAATTTCCTGATGTATTTTTGAAATCTTATTGAACTTATTTAACAAATATAAGTCCTGATTGTGAGGTTGAACATAAATAAATAATCCAGATCTTCTTCACTATTTCTAATGAACATCTTAGTGAGATTATGGATAGAATTTGTTATTTTGTTTGTTTATTTAGAACCCTTGTGCTTGTTTTGATTTTCAGGAGACATCAATGTTAACAAAGGATGTGACATTGCGAAGGTTTTCCAAGGCACATTTGTACACGCCTGGACGGATACTACATATTTCACGCAGAAAACTTTCAAAGACAGAAAGGTAAGTGTTCATACTTATATTCTATATTACTTAATTAATTTTTGGTACTGATGTGTGAATGATCTGTAGCAGGCTGGTAGCTTTTATTTGGGATCAATAAAGACCTCGATAGACATTTTACTATAATAAATACAAAGCTATAGCAAAAAATTGTTCAGTCAATGAAAATTGCCAGAAAATAAATGATTGAACCCAGGTGGGTAAGCTACGTATGTTACCCAAGACAAGTCGATAACAATTGACATTGATACTCTCGGTTTGTATATTTACAACCTGGATTTATTTCAATTGCCGAGACAATGGTAAATATTTGCTAACATTTTATGTGTAACAACAATTTATTATACCATGATATAGTTTTGGTTGAAGAAACCAGCCACTCAGTGATGACCTGTCTAAGGTGTTAATACTCTCATGTTTATTATACCATGATATAGTTTTGGTTGAAGAAACCAGCCACTCAGTGATGACCTGTCTAAGATGTTAATACTCTCATGTTTATTATACCATGATATAGTTTTGGTTGAAGAAACCAGCCACTCAGTGATGACCTGTCTAAGGTGTTAATACTCTCATGTTTATTATACCATGATATAGTTTTGGTTGAAGAAACCAGCCACTCAGTGATGACCTGTCTAAGGTGTTAATACTCTCATGTTTATTATACCATGATATAGTTTTGGTTGAAGAAACCAGCCACTCAGTGATGACCTGTCTAAGGTGTTAATACTCCCATGTTTATTATACCATGATATAGTTTTGGTTGAAGAAACCAGCCACTCAGTGATGACCTGTCTAAGATGTTAATACTCCCATGTTTATTATACCATGATATAGTTTTGGTTGAAGAAACCAGCCACTCAGTGATGACCTGTCTAAGGTGTTAATACTCCCATGTTTATTATACCATGATATAGTTTTGGTTGAAGAAACCAGCCACTCAGTGATGACCTGTCTAAGATGTTAATACTCTCATGTTTATTATACCATGATATAGTTTTGGTTGAAGAAACCAGCCACTCAGTGATGACCTGTCTAAGATGTTAATACTCTCATGTTTATTATACCATGATATAGTTTTGGTTGAATAAACCAGCCACTCAGTGATGACCTGTCTAAGGTGTTAATACTCCCATGTTTATTATACCATGATATAGTTTTGGTTGAAGAAACCAGCCACTCAGTGATGACCTGTCTAAGATGTTAATACTCTCATGTTTATTATACCATGATATAGTTTTGGTTGAATAAACCAGCCACTCAGTGATGACCTGTCTAAGGTGTTAATACTCCCATGTTTATTATACCATGATATAGTTTTGGTTGAAGAAACCAGCCACTCAGTGATGACCTGTCTAAGATGTTAATACTCTCATGTTTATTATACCATGATATAGTTTTGGTTGAATAAACCAGCCACTCAGTGATGACCTGTCTAAGGTGTTAATACTCCCATGTTTATTATACCATGATATAGTTTTGGTTGAAGAAACCAGCCACTCAGTGATGACCTGTCTAAGGTGTTAATACTCTCATGTTTATTATACCATGATATAGTTTTGGTTGAAGAAACCAGCCACTCAGGGATGACCTGTCTAAGGTGTTAATACTCTCATGTTTATTATACTTGTGGTTCTCAACCTTTCTATATTTGCGTACCCCTCACTAACTTGATTCCATAATTTGTACCCCTAATATTAAAAAAAAAAAATCGGATAAATTTGTTGCTGGCCTTTTATTTGTTCCCAGATATGGCAAGAGCTATTGTCAATGAATTATTGTTGTAATTAACCCTTTTGCTGCGTATTTAATTTTTACTTCTTATCTTCAGAAATGCTAATTATAGGTCAAAAACTCAAAATCCGAAAATGTGCATGATGATCATGATTATGATTAAATAATGTGATTTTCAACTAGTAATGCATTTTAAATATGAAATTTAACACCACATTGTCTATAAATCGAATAATAATAATAATAATAATAATAATAATAATAATAATTATATATTTTATATCGATAAAATTTTATACGTCACATTATTTATGTCACATTTTATCCAAATGCAATGTTATTCTGCTATCAGAACCATTCTTTATTTTACTTGAAACCCACAATAGTGTCAAACCAATGGCTAAATAAGGATTTTACAGGCCTACTATGGGCCAAATGTAATAAAAAGAACATTTTTGAAAATTAGGTTACATCAACACAACTTGAACAATTTTGTGCTACATTGGTGCTCTTCTCAGTGTAATGTACAGTAGCCCCATGGCTTCTTTGGTGCTGACTGACAGTTCACAGCTGACTTCTGACAATCAATATTTAGGTATATACCTAAATATTGACTGTCAGAAGTGACAGCTGCTAAACACATGTTTTTTGCAGATCATATGGTTCAACCTAGGGATACATAATTTGGTCCGGTAGCTACTTCTGTTATGATTTAGCAGCCGGTAGCTACTACTGTTATGATTTAGCAGCCGGTAACTGACAGTTCTCGAAATTAAAAACCAGATGTCAGAGGCGCACGTGTATGCTAGTATGAAGAATTCAGCGTTCTAACACTCTTGTGGCTATTTCCGACTGTTGCAGCAAGGGTAGATAAAGTTTACATGTCGTGGGGTAGAGTCTATCTCCGCAGTCAATGGCTATATTGCTGAAATCGGATATATCTGATTAACACAGCAAAAGGGTATATCTCAAAAATGTGAAGAAAAAAAAACTTTACAAAAAGCTTTATTTTGATTTGACTAAGGAAATAAATGTGTAATACATCAATGAAATTCATAAAATATTTGTTTGATAAAAATTTAGAACATGTTGCAGAGAAATGTGGGGCTACATTTCAAATAATTTTTTGTTGATTAAAATGCATATCCTATAAATGGAATTATTAATGGTCTGAAAATGGAGTAACAATGGTGGTAAAAAAATACGATGAAATAAAATACAAACAGTGCATGTCTTTTTACACAATGTTCATGAATACAAACCACGTTTGTTAAGTATATATATTTATGGGCAAAAAATCAACTTTTGACCTATAACAGCTTTTTATTTCAAATATAAATGTTCGATGTGGGCCTTGCGCTTGTTTTGCTGCACACAGTTTTTTGAAATAACTTTCCAAATAAGCCAAGCACAATCTCATATCTGGGGCTGCATTTAGCATGTGTTGATATTTTTATTTATATAAGTGTAAGACGAAAAAGCCCTTTCTACCAAGTCAATACTTGTGAAGGGTAACAAGATCTTGAGCATCCAGTCGGACAGCTGTTCATATTCAGAGTTGAGATCTAACCAAAAGTTAATGAGAGATTTTTCCTTGAGCGTAGATTTTAGTGAACTGTCCTCTGAAAGTTCTGTCAACTTCTCTTTTTCTGTGATTGGCATCTACGCTGACTGAAAATCTTCTTCTATGAAAGGATTTTCAACCCAGTTAATACCCTTTGTAAGTTTTGGGAAGTATGTATCTGCAAGTGTTCAGATATTTGTATTTTAATATTCTGTGAGAGTTTCAGCTCATTCTCACACAGAAAAGTATAAATAGATTGACTTTGTAAGATTCTAGATCTCCAAAACTCTAGTTTCTTTATCATAGCTTCAACTTTGTCTGACACTCAAAGACAGTAATTTCGCTAACCTGGATCCCAAGATTTGGCTTACTAATTTGTAAAAATATCAGATAAATACACCAGACAATAGATCCAATCACTGTCATGTGATTTTGATAACAGGGGGAAATATTTGTCTTCAAAAAATAATTGAACTTCATATCCAAGCTCAAATAATAGTGCAAGTACTTTGCCACATGAAAGCCACCACATTTCTATATGATAGAGCAAGGTGGTATGGAAGATACCCATTTACTCACAAAGGGATTTAAAAAGCCTCAAATTCAAGAACTGTGACTTTATAAAATTAACTAATTTGACGGCATCATCATGAACAACTTTCAGTTTGGCAGAGAGGTTATTACATGCAAAGTTCTACCTGTAGATACAACAGTGACTCCAGGCTATCTCCTTTACACGAGTGTGACATGCAAGGTTCTGTCTGTAGATACAACAGTGACTCCAGGTTACCTCCTTCACACGAGTGTGACATGCAAGGTTCTGTCTGTAGATACAACAGTGGCTCCAGGTTACCTCCTTCACACGAGTGTGACATGCAAGGTTCTGTCTGTAGATACAACAGTGACTCCAGGTTACCTCCTTCACACGAGTGTGACATGCAAGGTTCTGTCTGTAGATACAACAGTGGCTCCAGGTTACCTCCTTCAGACGAGTGTGACATGCAAGGTTCTGTCTGTAGATACAACAGTGACTCCAGGTTACCTCCTTCACACGAGTGTGACATGCAAGGTTCTGTCTGTAGATACAACAGTGGCTCCAGTTTACCTCCTTCACACGAGTGTGACATGCAAGGTTCTGTCTGTAGATACAACAGTGGCTCCAGGTTACCTCCTTCAGACGAGTGTGACATGCAAGGTTCTGTCTGTAGATACAACAGTGACTCCAGGTTACCTCCTTCACACGAGTGTGACATGGAAGGTTCTGTCTGTAGATACAACAGTGGCTCCAGGTTACCTCCTTCACACGAGTGTGACATGCAAGGTTCTGTCTGTAGATACAACAGTGACTCCAGGTTACCTCCTTCACACGAGTGTGACATGCAAGGTTCTGTCTGTAGATACAACAGTGACTCCAGGTTACCTCCTTCACACGAGTGTGACATGCAAGGTTCTGTCTGTAGATACAACAGTGACTCCAGGTTACCTCCTTCACACGAGTGTGACATGCAAGGTTCTGTCTGTAGATACAACAGTGACTCCAGGTTACCTCCTTTACACGAGTGTGACATGCAAGGTTCTGTCTGTAGATACAACAATGACTCCAGGTTACCTCCTTTACACGAGTGTGACATGCAAGGTTCTGTCTGTAGATACAACAGTGACTCCAGGTTACCTCCTTCAGACGAGTGTGACATGCAAGGTTCTGTCTGTAGATACAACAGTGACTCCAGGTTACCTCCTTCACACGAGTGTGACATGCAAGGTTCTGTCTGTAGATACAACAGTGACTCCAGGTTACCTCCTTCAGATGAGTGTGACATGCAAGGTTCTGTCTGTAGATACAACAGTGACTCCAGGTAACTTCCTTCACACGAGTGCTTTCATATACTTGAATAGCAAAGTATTTGCTATTTTCATCCCACTTATGACAGTTTCCTCAATATCATTAGACATATCCTGAATTCTACATGATATTGTAGAGCTAGAAAGAGGAATAGTGTTTATTTTTCGAACATTCATCTCACCAAACATACACTGTACATCATCTTTCACACAAGAAAAAATTAAATTATAATTTTTCTTTGTTTTGAAAGATGCTAAAAAAATATTTATTTTCTTCATAACTTGAGTGTTTTGTCATGCTATCATTTGTTACCACTTGGCCACTCACTACAAACTGTTCCCTAGGACAGTCATCATCACCGACAAATGAAAATATATACTTCATGCTCTCGTCAAAATATTTTCTCTTCTTTACGACTGAAGATGAAAGTTCTTCATTTACCCTCTTATTGGAAACCAATGATTGTGTGTCTTTACTGACCTGTATTGAAGACTCAGGCATGTCCTTTTAAGTAATGGCTGATTACACTAGTCTGCATTTTTTGAGTTTTTTCTCAGATGATTTCTCGAAAATAGGTGTTCTTGAATGTATTTTTTATGCTGATTCTAGAAATTACTTCCATTTTTTTCTATCACGTCAGGTTTTTACACAAATTAAGAGGTTATGTTTTCAAGACTTTACCTATTTTAAGCATACATAATATTCAAACAAAAGATTTTTTTACAAACACATTTTTAAATACTGTAAAGAACTATCCAAATACTTTCGTGACTACTCTGTAACAAAACAAAAAGCAACCAGTGTTTCATTACTTTTCAAACTTTCTCTTTTTTGACTTCCTTGCAGATCCTCCATCCTTACTGTCCCTCTTCAACATCCAACAGTAGTCGGCCATCATAGTTTAATTCCATTTCCCCTGGTACCTCTTCTTCATCTCCTTAATATCCCGGTGAAAGCGTTCACCTTTCTCTTCACTATAATGTCCCAGACTTTCCGAAAAGTAGTCGATATGGGAGTGTAGAAAGTGTACTTTTACACTCATGTTACAACCCAAGTTCTTGAAGTTTTCCAACATTGTTTCAACAATGTTCCTGTAATTTGGATCTTTGTTATTCCATAAGAAAGTTTTCGCTAACAGATTGGAAGGCGGTCCATGCGTCTTTCTCTCTCTCATTCATCGTTTTCTCAAAATCTTCGTCCTTCATCAGTTTGTAGATTTGTGGACCAACAAAAAATTCCAGTTTTCAATTTTTCTTGTATGACGAAGGGAAATTTCATAGAAAGGTACTTTAAACAGGGCCCATCTTGTTGTAGAACCCTTACAAACTGCTTTATCAAGTCCAATTTGATGTGTAGTGGTGGAAGCAAGAGTTTTGGGGGTCTACAAGCGGTTCATGCAAGATGTTTTTAGTTCAAGGCACAAAATTCCTTCGCTCTGGCCAAACTCTCACACTCCGATACCTTTGCTTTGCCCTACTGTCTCAATCACATAGAAAGCAAGGTAGTTTCGTGTACCCAGCTTGTGGTCCTAATAAAATTCCTATAACTTTGAAGTCCCCACAAATTAGCCATTTTGGATCCGCATACTGGATACTTGTTAACAGTACCTTCATGTTCTCGAATGTCTCTTTCATTTCAACTGAATGGGCCAAAAGAATAGACCCATACACATTCTCATTGTGTAGTAACACGCCTTTGAGGCTCCTCATGGATGAGCCAATAAAAAGTCTACACTGATTAGGATCATGTTCAATTCCATAGAAGTTTATTAACTCGTTTGTGTTATTGCGGTAAACCAGGGAATCGTTCTTTGAAAATAAAGGAACTAGTTCTTGTCCTCTGTGTCCATACCATGAAAAATGTGTTCTGGTGCCAGAAGATTCTTACTTTTAAGCCGGGAGCAAAGTAGTTCTGCAGATTCCTTAGGCAAATTCAGATCACGTACTAGTTCATTAAGTTCCCTCTGAGAGAACCTTTGTGGAATAAAGTCGTTTTCAGGCTTGTAGACATCATCATTATCGGCTTCATATATTACATCACGTTCACTTTCAACATAATCCTCATCCATGTTCTCTAAAACAGCTGAAGAAAGAGGGGCAGGAAGGTCTTCTCCATGTGGAACTGGCCTAATGGCTGAAGGAATGCTTGGATACACAATTTGTTTCCTATTTTTTGAATTGCACCCCTGAACATTAACCAAACAGAAGTAACAGTCATTAAGGTGGTATTTAGGCTCCCTCCACACCATAGGAAATGCAAACGACATGCACGTTTTCTTAACTTTTGCCCATAACCTTAACCTCTCAACACAATAGTGGCAAACTGTCTGTCGCCCATTCCTTATCCTGATCACCAAGCTTCACTTAAAATAAACATAGTAAGCTTTCTTCACAAAGTCTGTTATGTCTGTTCTTTGCTTAAGCACTACATACTTTCCACAAATGTAACAAAAAACATTTGGATTGTTCACACACTTTCGTGTAGACATTGAAAGACTACAACTATAACTGCAATCACAATAGTGAAATTCAATAAGACAACTCCAGAAATGCAAGCGTCTGAGAGTCACAACACTTCCAAGGTCAGACAAGGATACCTAGCAGCATGAGTTGTGCCAACTTAAAGGCTTACAGGTCTGTAGTGCGAAATTTCCTTCCAACAATATGCATTACCTACTGGCACTTATAATGCTTTCAGCGATAAATGTTGGAAGTCACCTAGGTCCATTGTGAAAAAACTGTCAATAATAGAAGAAAATTAAGAACAGTTTTGAAATCAGCATCAAAAAGTGATCCCAAAACACATATTATTTTTTAATCATCTGATATCATGCAGACTAGTGTTATTCTTACTGTGCCAGTTTTTAGCCACTGATCCACAGTTAATACACAAATCGAACAATCACTAACTTTGAACTAAGTAGAGACAACTACAATAAATTGTACAAACAGATGATCCACCAATGACAATAGCCAAACTGGTTCATCATTCGTCAATCCCCTGGACGAGGTGTAGTGGGTGAGTCCACTGAGTGCTGTGAAGGGGGGGGGGGGGGGGGGGGTGAACACAAAGAGGTAAGTCTCTTGGTGGTGCACGACCTTTAAATACTACACAATATTGCTCTTTTGTCTATGCTTCCGCTAAGCAATATAATCAGCTCGGTCTTTTTAAAGATAAAATTAAGATTCCTGTAATAAGCCACCATTGATTTCATATGACAGAAGCGTTATTTCAGCATAATTTGAGTTTTCTGTACGACAATGTTTTGTTAGTGTTTATATAGGTACTGTGTAAGTTTCCACCACTATTCTATTAGTTTGTGCATCCTGGTTGTCATTCAACCTTGCATGTCCTGATTCATTTGATCACTCTTCGCTCCAACAGTTCTTTGACTCAGTAATATATCATGGCTGGTTTGTATCGCCACCACAGATTTGTGACTAACTGTTCTGCTCTAATAATGTTCCCCCTCCTTAAGGTAATCCATGCTCCCTTGTATTCTGTTGAACCTGCTTGATTTGTGTCTGCTAAGAAGTTGGTTTAATGTATTTCTGGTTCGTTGGTGCCCCAGACTTTCCTTGGGGGTTTAACCTTTGTTTAACCTTTCATCATTGGCCTTAGTAGTCCTTCTAAAGTAGAGCTTGAGTTGTTTGTTGGTAACCTAACTCCTCTAGAGGTTCCATTGCTCACTCACTGGCATTATAATCTTTTCTTCCTCCCAACCCTTGTCTTCACTCACATAATCATCAAACTCTAGCCGGTTGTAGGGTCGTTCATCTTCACTAAATTCTGCTTCCTCCGGGTTTTGGGCAATTCCTATGTCTATGCCGACGTCAATTCCAATTGGTCTACCTTATTGAATAGTCGCATTGCCACTTCTTCCTTCATATTCGCAAATATACTATGGTCGCCACTAGGTGGTGCTAAGCTCTGGATTGTTGTCATCTTGAAATTCCTCGCAATCCCGCTAGTTTGGTTGAGACCCAATATCCTTCCACTCTCCAAAGGAGACATAATTGTCTACCCAATATCCCAGGCCGAATTTTGCTTAGTTGCTAGAGTACAAATAAATACAAGGCTTACTTACTGTTTCCTGCGTCTTAGTCCTATAAATAATGTTGAGCTTAATATTCAGACTAACTCCCCCAGCTTCAGTAACAATCTACCATCCTTCATCGCTGTAGAGTCCTATTTTCCCGCACTGCCATCCTGTCTCTATGTCACCGTCCTAGCCATCCCGCCCTTGCACAGCCGTTTGATAGCCAAGTGGTTCAATTGCGTTGTGCCACCCTCGTCCTGTTGTGTATTCTGTAACATCCTTCTAGATGTCACCGGTTTCCTCTCCCCTGGTTCCAGTTCAAAGGCACTTAATTAGTAGCCAGCCACTTCCTCCAGTCCTTTTCCAGACCATTTCATATCCTTTTTATGATCAGCTGATCTGGGTCACTTGCACTTTATTTATTACGTTCAAAATGTGTATCTAACAATATTGGTGTAACTATCATTGATTGTGATTAAATGACTTGGATGTTGATTTATAACTCTCCTTTATTATTATTCACATGTTGTGCTTGTTAATTAAACAGTTAGTTAGCCTCTATGGTTTAATTGTTGGTTACAACAGTGATGACACAATATCGTGACTGACACTTCCACTTGCCAACGTTACCCGATATGGTCTTTTTAGAACTGGCTGAGCTTTCCTGATCCAGGTACTATAAACCTAACTAAAAACAATCATTCTGAAAGTGGTTACCCCCCACTAACCAGTTATTTTCCAACAATATCTTTCTTTGGGGTTGTCATGTAAATGAGCTGGCAGCTTGGGGCTACCAACCCTAACCGTACAAGCCTGACTCTCAGTAAATCAGTCCTGCCGCTGAACAAAGCAATTATTCTGGTGGTTAGCAACCCACGCATTCCTTCCCCGCCAACAGGCACTATCTTCCCCAGAGTGAGCTTATGTAATGGATATGATCAAGATAAAATACACTTTTTATTTTTTAATGATTGTAAAATCAGGACTCTAAATTTCACTATAAATAAATAAACTTGTAGTCAGATGGGACAAATACATCAAAAAAGTTCTAATAGAGATAAAATTGCTACATTTTTAAATATTTCTTTTTATTGCCCAGGTAACATTAGTTTCTAATTGTTTTTCATGGATACAGTAAAACTGTGGCTGGCTTAAACTATGTACTTATATGTGAGGTGTAAATGAGGCTGTGTTTGTTGGGCAGGCAATATGGACCGGGCAGCCCAAGGTACGAGGTGAGATGGGCCATACCTGAAGAGTACACCGAACTTCAAGTGTTACCACGTATGATTCTAGACCACTTACCAGAAAATGTGGACCACGCAATAGCTACATTACTGCAAGAGCAAGATATGCCCACACACATTTCTCCCTGACTTTACTTTACATCCATTACTGTTTCCCAAATAACTCATTGTTGAACCAAGCAAGACTCAATTCTCTTACAGAAGTTACAAGACCCACCACTGGAGGAATTAAAATAAAACTATTTACTTGCACTTTCATATCTTCATATTTTATAACTTTTTAACAAGGAATTGTGTGACTGCTCTAAAGAATAATTCCACTCTTTAATTGTTTAGTAAAAAAAGAGCATTTAATACAATGATGAATGAAACTAACTAAACATCAGTAATCATTAAGTTGACAAAATACACAATCTTCTTGAAAATTAATTTATTAGATATCATTTTACTTCTAAAACAAATTGAGAGATTTCTGAATGTACAATAAATAAACAGGTATTTATGTTGTTGATTACTTAAGAATTCAACAGTATCAAACATGCTCTGCTATTGTAAGATTTCCAATTACAAATTAATAGAGTCATATGTCATTAGAGATTAGTAATAATTCATGTTTAAAACATTTCATAATGAAATAAGAGAGTAAAATATTTTTCCTTTTTCTCATAATTTATCATTAGCAATGAGCTACAGTAATGAAAATAAATGTTTTGGAGATAGATATCCATCTATAAAACTTGCTGAGCTTTAAACATCTGTAATAATGACCTATTAATAGTATATTAAAGTGTTATACATTTTGTGTTGGGTTTGGTTAGATCCATATGTTTCCTATTAATAATTACAAAGAGTATTAATATGCACTGGCAATTTAACACACACTGGTGTCCAGTTTGATGAGGACAGGCAAATTGAACAATTTGCTTGGTATTCTCTGTAAATTCACTATTGGTCATGTCATTGATCATGGAGGACTAAGACACGGGACAACAATACAATCTGATGGACAGCTTTCACCACATAAAGTAAGTTTGAGATTATGATGAAACTAGAACTGAATCATTAAAATACAACAATCAAATATAAAATAAACATTTCTCACACATTACTTATACACAGATAACAAGACATTTTGAGAGTAATGTGATTTAAATTAGTTTTATATTGAATAAACCAAGGACCATAACAACACCTTACATTATTACATAATAACTAAATCATCTCGGCTTTCCTCGCTTATTTCCCACTTCATCTCCTGCCCAGATGTCTGAGTGCATGGTAAGACATTTAGCTACACTCAGAGCTCTTTCACTGGCCACATAGTCCAAGGCAGTGGTTCTTAACCTTTTCAGTCATGTCACCCCTATGACCTATCCGAGAACCTCTCTTTACAGATAGAATATTAGTGAGAAGGGTGGTATTGTTTTTTATGTACAAGTCTTTTTATATTTGGTTTAGTCTCCAATAGAGCGCATCTTAAGTCGTTCTCTACATTGAGTCAGTTTCTGGCCTTTGTTTTTATTGATACCAAAGTCGAGAAGCCACTCTCACATCTATATTTAGTAGCAAATGAAATTAAAATTCTTAGAGCCCTGTCAGCTATAATAGGATATTCGGCTCCCACTTTTCGCCAAAATATAGGGAGGTCATAGCTTTGAAATTCCACTTTCAATATGTTATCATCGCATAGACCAAGGACTTGGACTTTAGCAGAAACATTTTGACTTTAAAGATTCCATCATCTGTGGAAAATTGGCTTGACGGTCATTTATGTTAGGTAAATATAGTGGTTCAATGAATTGATCAGGGCAGATAAATGTTGAATGGTGGAACAGGTAAATAAGCATTTCTCTTTGTTGATCTCAGACAATTGTGTGAACATTGATATGTCACCAACTTCAACTCTCCATCGGTAAAGTTCTAGCTTGCGCAGAAAACTAGCAACTTTATCCTGTGCTGTTAAGATATTGGTCATATTTTCTTGCAACAAAAGGTTCAAACTTTTAATCTCACTAAAAAATCTGCAAGATATACCAGCTTCTCGATAAACACTTTAGCTTTTATTTTTAGTAAAAATCTTTCTCTTTCTCTGTACGGGAATTTTCAAAAAACAAAGCTATTTCTTTGCGTACAAATACCCTGCTCAAAACTTTTCCCCTTGATAACCATTGTACCTCTGTGTGAAACAAAAGAACATCAAATTTGGCACCAACTTCATTACATAAAACTTTAAAAATTCTAGAATTTGTAGAACTTCCACGAATATGATTAACAATCTTGACAATGTCATTGAATACACTTAGCAAATCTGGAGAAAGTGTCTTATCAGCCAGAGCATAGTGATGTATCAAGCAGTGATAAAATAAAGTTTGAGGGGCAACTTGTTTCACAAATGCTTGAAATCCAGAACAAATTCCCATCATGGAAGGCGTCAGTACAAACACCAGCTAACTTTGACCACTCCAGTTTATTTTCATCAATAAACTGTTTCAGCGTGTTAAATAAATCTTCTCCGCTGGTTGTAGTGGGTAAAAATTTAGAAAACAGTATTCCTCTTTCACAGAGTCATCTTTTATGTAGCGAGTAAATACAAGTAATTGTGAACAAGACAGCACATCAGTTGAGTCATCCAATTGCAGTGCAAACATAGGACTTTATTTCACCAATTACTGTTGCCAACATAATGTTACTCATCTCTTCGATACGAGTTTGAACTGTGTTGTTGGAAAGAGATATTTGATTCATCTTAGCCGCCTGCTGCTAACGAATAACAAGCTTCACTTCTTCCACTAAACAAGGTTTGATAAGATCCTCTCCTATTGTGTGCGACCTTTTATTCATAGCAATGCAATACGCAATTTGGTACGAAGCTTTGAGGCATGATTTGTTTGCCTTTTGTAAATTACCTGTAGAATCCAATCGAGAAGACTTCTGAACACACTCTTTCCTCTTGAAGAATTCTATATCTTTTCCTACAAACTCCTTATGCATTTTCTCAAAATGATCTTTCAAGTTGCTGGGTTTCATGATCTCTGCAGTAAGAACATTATTACAAAGAATGCACTGAGGTTTTTCTAAAATTTTGTCAATAAGTTTGGTGAATCCCCATTGTAAAAGTGCTTCTTTCCATATGAAGATGCCATGACACCTAAAAAAATTGTACTGAAATAGTTTGTTTTCATTTGTTAAAAAAAACTAAAATTTTAGCACATATTGATTGAATATGATAAACATAAAACTTATAGGTACTTACATAAGTTTGATTAAATAAAACACGTAATAATAATTCCATACATAACACAGAAAAAAGTATTACAGTTGGTGAGGGTGGATGCGTTTGACTGACTGGAGTGAAGTACCAACCCGTCCAGCAGCACAGAACGATCCATGTGCACTTAGGAGGGTGGAGGGGAAGGAGACCAGGCTCGTCTTGTAAGACATGTATGGCAGGGCGGGAATGGAGACGACACAATAGCGAGAAGAGCGGGAAATACGCGATGTTTGAATTGCTAGTTCTAGTCTAGAAGCATAACTGTCTTGTTTCACCCCTATTGGATAGCCACTTTACCCAAAAGAGGGTAGTGAGACTAATTACCCCCAGGTTAAGAACCACTAGTCTACGGTGTCACTCTCGTGTTAAACTAGACTGCCAATGACAAGGATATCATGGTCAGGTGTACTGAGGGTGGTTTTAAACTCTCCCTCCATACAAGTGTGGGTACACTTCAAAATTCAACCTTCCTCATCCCTAGCTCATTAGTGTGATTTGTACATATGCGTATAACCTGAGCAGGTAGTAAAAAACAAAAAACAAAACATACATAAACTTGTCCCAAGCTGATAGCTCGAGTGTACATGACATTTAAAGACCAATATTACAAGGTCAAGTTATTGTGAAGTGTGTTCCATAGCCCATTTATAAAACCATAACTTATTGTGTTTATATTTCATTTTGTGCCCATCCCTCTTCTCTACTTCTTCTATATATATATATAAATATTGAGTCACGTGAACAACTAATGTACTTATTCAAAAAGCTGAATTTCATCTTTTTAAACATATACAGTGTAGGAATTTTGTTTGGGCTGTGAAGTGATTTCTTAACATACATTAAGCCAATAGTAAATTTTAAAGATATATGTATAATTTTTTCCATTTTTTTCAAGACTACAAATAAATTAAATTAATATTATCACTTTAATTAAATCATCTTTGTTGAAATAATAGAATGGCACATAATGTTTCAATACCAGAGGGAATTGGTTATTTTTCCTGTTTCAGTTTGGTGCCGGTAAATTGTGAATGTAATCAACATGACCTTTATGTTTGAGTGACCTTGTGTTTTAATGTTTTTTTAAATAAATTATAGTACTGTGCTGAAATAAAATTTAATATAAAAATAAAGATTGAAATTATAAATATTGATCAAGAAAATAAAAAATTAAGTTTAAAATTTAAAATTCAGAATCAAGAAAACCAGTAATGGTGACGTATTTTACTATAGGTGCCAACATGCCAAATCCACTTTGACTGTGTAAATCCTAAATGAGTTTAGAAACCTTGTTATAAAACGTGTTTAGTACAATAATAGAATGATCCTGTATATTATGGAAAACCACATCCCAAAGATGTGGAATCTCATTTTGTTATAAACATGTTAAGATAAATCTTGTTAGATTTACCAGTTCAATGTTAAACTTGTACTTTTTTTTACTGTATTTTTTGTTTTTATGAATTTTTATTGAATTGTGTGTAATTTTTTCCGTCCTTAAGGTGATTTATATAAAATGACTAGTCTGAAAACATGATAATGTAAATTGTAGTAATGTTTTTCATAACATAAAACACAAATTTGTATTTAAATTGTAACACATTCCTTTGAATTTAAGGTTTTGTACAATAAAATAAGTTTTTCTAAGGATATTATATGAAATTTAATTGAAATTGCCTTCCCATCACAAAGCCCACATATGAATTTTATTTGCCATGTTGAGTAACATATTTGTAGTTTAACTCCTTTCAATAAATAATTGAAATAATGTATAGTAAAATGTTGCTAAGTAAGAGAGACAATAGTTACAAGATTGGTTCAACAGGTTCTCATTCATGTATTATATTACAAAATAAATAATTGGGACAGAACAGTTCTCTATATTTCAAATAAAAAGGAATTTGTATTACTAAAACATGATTTCATTTAAATTTTGATTAATAATAAATACTGTTTAAATTGTACAAAGAAAAAGAAGAGAGTTCAAGCCTTGATCTATTTTTGAATAAATTAACAATTGACATCTGGATACGGGAATCAAACCCGGGACCTTTGCTTAGCGCACCAATCCTCTACTACCACTGAGCTAACCACTCATTAAGGCAGTATTTGTGATGGACTGTGAATATCATCACCTACTAGCTATTGTTGATATGACAACCACTGGTGACTCATTTATGGCTTTTATGCTGCCAATAGTACAAATATATTGTTGCTTTCTTCCTTCTTGATCTATGTTTTTGGTTAATCACTTCATTAACATAAATAATCAAAATTTGTTTTCCCCATACAAATCAGAACTATTTCTATTTCATTTATCATAGCTAGAATATAGTAATAATAATAATAATAATCAACTTTAATGGCAACGTTAAGGTTAACACCTTTTCTTACACTTAACCAATACAATTAAAATGAAGTTTAACAAAATAATATATATATAAAAACACACAAAAAAGTATAAAAACTAGAGCTAAAATACACAAGGCTTAAGTAATATGAAAACGCGCATGCCCGCACACACACGCACACACACACACACACACACACCACGAAAGAAGGTGTTATTACATCTCACATTCCTTAATCTCACGAATGAGCTTCCACATGCAGATTATTTGCGATTTTTCACTTGAAACCATTCAATTCTAATTTCTTTACATCGTTGGTTAAGGTATTCCATGAACGAGAAGATGAAACAGTGAAAGAATTTGAGTAATGATTGGTACTATGGAGAGGAATGAATAAAGTTGAGTTTTCTTGTGATCAAATGTTAAAATTATTATTAGAGTTGAGTGAGCAAATACGTGAATAAAGGTATTGTGGGAAGTTGGGAAATCCTAATAGAAATGTTTGAAACAATAATATAGTACCCACAAGAATGGGGTAGTGAAACTTTTGCTGTAGGTAAAGGGTTTGTCCACTTTCTAGAAGATGTCTAGAGCATATATTTGCTAATTCTATTCACCCAGATTTTTAACCACACTGAGCATCTTTTCAAAATTTAGCAAACCAGTTAAATGGTCATCGCTTTCTCTAAAACTGAGGTTGAAGAAACTAAAAACAGCTTGTCAAATCTTAGGCTAGTATCCAAGGTCGTAGCCAGCCAATAATTTATTCCAGAATACCAAAGCTCTCTAAAGTGTTTTTTTATGGCAACATAACCACCTAGCCGGCGAGAGTAAGGAACAATTATCATTATTAAACACCTCTGAAGTGCTTTTTATGGCAACATAACCACCATGGTCGCTTCATAGCACGTCTCCATGGTGTCGTGGGGGCTGCTTTTGATAGTGGTGGTCCTATCAAGATAACAGAGAGGGCACCCGTGCCAATAACAGCCCCAGAACTGGAAGCGGTAGTGGTATCTCCAGCTTTAACAACATCGTCTACACGTCGCCCTAACACATATTCCTCACGGCGTTACCCGCATGAAGGATAGAGACACCGCGTTTGTGGGCCTCCCAGCAGAGCCATTGTACGGTGACGTGCGACTGTTGGTCTGCGCACCGATAGCCACCATTAGGGACTTCGGTGGTAAACCAACATGGCTGCTCCTGCGATCGTACACGCCTCTCTGAAGGAAACCATCTTTGCTTTTTCCATTAGCATGTTTTTAAACTTTAGGCAGGCCTTACTTAGGATCTCTACATCTTTCACACAATACAGTTCCAACTCACGGTTAAAATCAAAGACATAACTTTCTTTGACTAGTTCTCCTTTACCTCAACTGACATCTCACCGAAGACGTAGTCCTTCTTTGGCAGCAAGGGACCCCTATACCCCGCGTTTTCTTTTTTATTGAAAAATTGGGGGGAATGTCCCTTGGCCAAAGATTCGTCCAAGCTGAATGTTTTGGGAATCTTGGGCAACGACATCGGGAGAAAGTTCACTGAGTCAATAAAATGGAGCGGGCCGTAACGTATGGACATGATTTTACCACCGTTCATTATGAGCTCTGGAGTCCATTTTTTTACCTCCATCATATATTTTAAAATAAAATGTCCATCTTAGCCCCTGGCATTATTGGCTAGGAGGATGATGTCCTTAAATTTTGTTGATTTAATTTGATATAGAAATCCGAAAAATTGGGCCACTGTGGCATCACCCTTGAATAAGTGAATCCTATAGCCCCCACATTCGGTGTAATGGTGGTCATTTACATCGATATGAAGGCAGGCCTTGAAACACGTCTGCATGATGCAGAGGTTAGGTTCGTGCATATACGTGCTGACCGCGATTTGAAGAAGCATTGCTTGCCGGCATTCAAAATATTAGATTACGAACATGAAATTGCTCTTTTCCCGGGACGGCTTGGCAGTGAACGGCTTCATTTACAGAAATGACCAAAAGGACGATGGGTCTCGCATACTCTATTAAAAGTATCATAACATCTGTGGGAATAAATTGATCTTTCCAAACTGAAAATTTGCTCACAGTACTCACAAACCTTTCTAGCATCAAAGACCGACATGTGACCTCTGCAAACACTAGGATGTTTATAGTTATAAAAACATGTTTGGTTTGTGAACCAGTGCCCACAGACCTTACAGACTACAGATCAACCTCCACTACAAACCGATTTTGCGTAGCACTTTTTTTCACGCGGATTACCATTTTTGTTCGTTCTTTATGTGTAATGGCACACGACACTCATGGCAAAAGTACGAGCACTTAAATGTGGCTATCAAGGATGTTATGACATCAAAATGGTTTTGTTTGTCGTCGTGAAAATACAAATCAAGGTAGTCCTTAAAGGAATGTTCGGGAGGGGTAGGCCCCTCATATAGGACCTGCCTCCCCCCACGTTCCTTGAACACGGTGATTTTGTATTTGGAGAGGTATGTTTGAAATTGTTTCATATCAGTGATCCCACCAACTTTCAAAAGATTCACACGGGCATCACGGCATGGTTCCTCTGCTTTGAGTTTTTGAAAATGACGATCCATTTTGATTTGTTTAACGGTGTTCACGTCCGTGCATCCTGGTTCTCTTTTAACGTCACACACAAGGCCGTAGTCAAGGGGGGGTTTTGGGGGTTCAAACCCCCCCGAAATGTTATGAACAAAACATATATGGCTTTATTTATGGTTCAAACAATGTCAAAATTAAGGTACAAATACAAATTAGGGGCTGTGTTACCATAAAAAGAACTTTAGAGAGCTTCTAGAACGGTTTATCATTTATAATTTTTTCTAGCCTCCAGAAATTGAGGGATGTGCCCACAAAACCCCCCCTGAAATCATTGGCTGGCTACGGCCTTGGTCACACATAGCCTTGGTGACAATCAATGCACGGGCTAGGCTATGTGTATCATCGCAATTTTGAATCGATATTATTCTTTTATTTCTTCTACTGTATGCGGCAGCCGGAGAGAGTTTATCACAATGACGTATACTCCCACGAGGCTTCTTAAAATTGCTGATTTTAACGTACAGTGGTGGCGTACTCAAGAACAAATTACTACTCTGCAACACGCGACTTACGTTATTGAGCGTCTAACTGACCCGCCCTTATAAAATAGACGAATACATTATTCAAAGTCAAGTCCGTGTCGTTCAAAAGTAAGCCAACATGTTCATCGGCGCTGTCACCATGGTCCAGCAGCCGATTGAGTAAAATAGAAATTTGCTCTTCAAGCCAGCTTAATGCGTCACGATCGCTTGCTGGAGCACCAAGATATACGGTAACTTCTCTACCAGTATAAAAGAAACGCCTCAGTTGTTTTATTCTCTCCTCGACGATTCTAAGAGATATAACATTCGACGATGCTCCACCAACCTTATTTACCGGGCCACTAATTCCCGTCTGGGGTGCTGATGACAGCCCCACGCCCACCATAGTCAAGCCTTGAAGAGGGGCTGTAATTTACTCCTGCTTCACCCCTTCACCACCGGCTTGCGGGAAGACGCTTGAAGTCGGCAAAACTCCCGCCGGCTTAATGGGGGCTGTGGAGGCTGGGGTCTGGACCACGTCTTCCCCCCGACTCGGACAGGCATTTTCAGTAATCATTTGACCTAAGACATAAGAGTTTGATTACAAACACAAGTCAAACTAACTACAAAGTAAGCATTTGAAACAATATTCTTCCAAACAAAGTCAATTTAAAAAAATCATTCTTTGCACTTTTTAAATCAAACAAATTATCATATAATTTAGCAAAATAATTCCTGAAAAATGACCATTTTATTTATAGTTTGTCCTCGGAGTAGACAGTATGCATATCAAATATTAAAACGGATCCCTCAGTTGCTCTAACTACCCAATTTAAAAGACACTTGTTTATTTCACACACAATGTTTGGAACATTTTATTTATTTAAAGGTTTTATTTGAAAAGTGTTTTCACCTATTAGTGTTCTATTATAGAGGTTTACCAAGAAATCAGCTCATTATATGCTCTTTCAACTTATAATATTAATAATATATTATACATCAATTTTTATGTTATTTTAACGTAAAATAATAATCTCACCTATGGATGCATCAATTACATCCAGAGCCGAAAAAAGTCCTTTAAATAGTGGCACTAGGGGTGGTGGTGGTGGTGGTGGTGGTGGAGGTGATAATACCGGAACCACCACATACACCTGATGTGTAGAAGACATCATGCAGTGGTCTCATGCATCTAAAACAAACATAACTTTGTGTTAGAATCTTTTAACGTGAGTGATGGCTATGAATAATCAAACAGAAACTACCCAATAATTTGCATAGTCATTTTCCCTGCCAGGACTCGAGCACGGAACACCTAGATCAAAAGGTAGGCATTCTACCAACTGAGCCAAGGTGACATAAAATATTTTTGCAACAAGAACATCACCTTAAATTAATATAATAGTTACTATTTAGCATTTATAAAACAAAAACTTATAATGCCCAATTTTGTTCATGGAAAAACCCACCAATTTTGCACATTATTCATATTTCGAAACAATTTGTATGGTGCTATTTTGTTGTTTTGTTTGACTTTTAAAAGCTAATTATTCTTTCTTACAAATCTGATCTTTCATAGGCTAGCAATCACCAACCGTTTGCGGTCAATTCCTCCAGGTAAACACCGAGGGCGATCAGATCCGCGGATATCTGCGGATCTTCCCACAGCTCATTCTCTAAAAAATACAACGCAACAGCTTAGTTTGAAATTCAGTATAGCTTGAAATAAAAAATATTAAACAAAGTATCTACTTGATATAATAGTAATATAAAATAATCTCCATAATGTTAAGGGAATCTGAGGCATTTGGCAGCGTTAACTCGCCCGGGACAATGATTTATACATGTGTACTTTATGATAAAACACGCCTCACTTTGAAGCGTTAGCATGTTCTTGGTGTCGGTATTTAAAAGTTCTACAGGAATCAGGCGTCCTTGGCCATCAGCCGAGCCTTACATAATTATATTCCCCATGTACAGGATGGTGACCTTTGCAGATCTACTCGCTTTGTATAGAAATGGACAGCATTTTTATCGGTAAAAACGGGTGTTTAGATACTTTCGAATAGTACAAGAGTGCTTTTGAAGCCCAAAAATTATTTTTATATTGTTTGTTTTCTAGTGCGTTTATGTAGGACTATGCAACGTCTTTCATAAGTGCAAGGGTCACAGAAAATGATGCCATAGTTATGTTAATTATAATAAACTCTTGTTCAAAACATCTTTGAAATAAAATTTAGATTTTAGTAAACTACCCTCAAAAAATGTTATAGTTTGTAATAAATGTATTCAATAAACTATAAACTACTCTTAAATAAAACACATTATTTAATTTATTATATCCACTCTTGTTTATACTATTTTAAAATAATATTCAGCCATTAGTAAGCTATCAAAAAAAATTACCATTTAACTTTAGCTTGGAATCAAGTTTTTTCAATAAATTACCATTTATTATAATAAACATTTGTCCAGGCATAACTTTATCCAAATGTCATCCAAAAAAAGTGGCTGCTTAGACACCTTCAAATTATCTATAGTTTTAATTTTCATAAACCTATTATAAATTAATAAACTTAGACAACTCTGCCATTGTTTGTTATAATTTTGAAATAAATTATAAATGTATACACTTTGATTTAACAACAAATAAATAATGAGTGTGCCTTTTATAAATGTACATTTACTCACCCAGATCCGTCAGCGAAGCGTAATCAGTTGTCTTGGGTTGCATGTTTAATACTCGAAGACAAGTTATACAATGAAAGGATTTCAAAACAGGCGCTGATATTTATAGCTGTTACCAGCTAAGGTTACGACAGAACGATGACGTCACAAAGGAAAACCCATTGCCCCCTAGAAGGGGAGTGTTGCTACATCACAAACAATGATGACGTCACACAGATCGAGGCGACTTGTCTTGTCGAGCCGTCAAACTGGCGCAAGGTATAAGTCATCGGGAAAACTCTTTGCCACAAAGAAGGGGGAAAGGGGGAGGGTTGCCAGGTTCAATGACCAAATATATTATCTCACGGTTTCAAGGTCACGATCATTCCTGTCTCGAATTGTCTTGTCGAGCCACCAAACTGGCACCAGGTATGAGTCATCGGGAAAACCCATTGCCACATAGGAGGAAAGGGGGAGGCTGTCCAGTGTCAATGACCTTATGTACTAACTCACGGTTTCAAGATCACGATCTATTCCTGTCTCGACACGTTGAGCCGACAAACTGGCGCCAGGTATGAGTCATCACAGAAAATCCCATTGCCACATAGAAAACCAATGGAAAAACTAAATAAATAAACCTTTGTGACATTAAAGGAGCAACAGAGGACAGCAGGTCGTTAACCCCGTGTCTTCATGAAAATTACCAGAGGGTAAATGGAGAGGAAAGGGGGTCAAAGCTGGAGGGGGTGGGGGGGAAAATCACATCTCTGTACGATGAGTTTTGACTTGTCATAGGAACTGGGGTTACCAAACATCCCGCTAGCTACTCACCTCCTAACATTGCTCTGTATAAACAGACAAAAACAGTAAGAGCGAGGAAACAATGGAATGAGAAACAAAATATAATCTACCACATGTATATGGAACACAATAAGGTTCTCCCTTTGTACCAAATATATTAGAAATAAAACCTGCCTAGTTGGTGGTAGGTACCAACGTAAAATATTAATCTACATCGACAAATTCATTAATTCTTATCCTTTTTTAGTTTATATAATATTGAAACAAAACACACAGGAAGGTTTTATAAGAGAAACCATTCTAACAATAACTCTAAAATAATAACATTAATTTTTTTAGATTAATATTAATTATAAGATTAATATGAAAATGGAACAGAAATACTAGGTTCAATTTGGGAGTTAAAAAAATATTTACCTAATAGTGAATGCTCTTAGTACAAAAATAAAAGGTGGCTTAGAGTAAACGATAATCTCCCAGGTAATTAAGGGGGCCGCCTTGGTACGTGAGAAAGTATCATTCGTGTTAGACCTCATGTCTTAAAATGAAAATGCTCTGTGCTGTTATCTTGAACTACAGCGTCTGTCTCTCTCTAATCTTATCCTCTTCACACTTACCCTGCCACCCCATGTCAG
This sequence comes from Timema podura, assembly GCA_033556935.1. Taxonomy (NCBI): domain Eukaryota; kingdom Metazoa; phylum Arthropoda; class Insecta; order Phasmatodea; family Timematidae; genus Timema; species Timema podura. The sequence continues at coordinate 3,965,884 of JAVRXN010000012.1, forward strand.
AAGAAGAGAAGCAAAGAAATGGAAAACTATTTCAAGGTCAAGAGGAATAATGCGCGTGGCTGATCGCCTCCCCACTCACTACACAGTACAGCTGTCAGCCTGTGTTTATCTTGTGATATTTTGCTAACTTGAGATTCTCGTGAAGGGTTCACAAACAAGCACAATCCTCTATTGATGGTTTAACTTGTCTTGAAACCTTATAATACGAACGGGTAGTAGGACGCGATGCTAAAAAAAAAATTGTCTTGAAGAACACACACTTTTATACATGTCACTTTTTTTTTAGGAAAATGTGAATATTAACTATACAATAATTAATCACGTGTAGACTAAATTTCTATCTTACCCTTACTTAGTTGATAGCAGAGCGTCGGAACCGAGGAGTATAAGGAGCTCTAACACACGGCCCTATACCCCCAACCCGTCTTAGATTTATTCTACCTGTGTAAATACTTATAAATATGGAAGATGTAAAAAAAAAAAAAAAAGCCTTCAACTAGCTTCTAAAAGCATTCACTTTTTTTTTTTTGTGCTAAAAATCGGGAATAATCCTCCCCCCTTCCGACCTCATCGTTGTTAATCAAACCAAAGAGGTTTTTCCTTTTAGAACTGCGTCTTACAACCCGTTCGGATTACACGCTTATGTAATAATTACTCTAATGGGTGACCATGCGGCCACCGAAGCGGGTCAAATTAGTTAACTTTTACTCTCAACTAAAATGAGATAGACTACACATTGTTATATCACCTACACTGTTTACGCCTACACAAAGCTAGAGTTTACATAAATAATAGGTTAAATGGTCATGTGTAACCTATTTTCAACAATTAATTCATTTTAATTTCAGGTGCCTATTCAGGCTATCAGTAATTTCCACTGATTATTCTAGCTGATAGGGGAAGAGGAAGGAAAGTTTTGATGAAATGTACCCGTATTTGTTTAGAGAGAGGGCTACCGATAAACTACCCTTAGTAAACCTGGCCGAGAATCAAACCCCGACCTCCTTGTCACTGGCAATCTTGTTTAGCTTGATCCTTACGTTTTAAATAATTAAATCAAGTAAGAACTTATTAAAAACAATAAGAAATAAACAATATTATTAATGTTGAAACACATTGACTGTTTCATATAATACACACACACACACACACAGAGTGGCGGATCCAGAAAAAAATGACAGGGGGGCACTATGATAATTTATTATTATTATTATTATTATTATTATTATTATTATTATTATTATTATTATTATATTGCTACCTTACATCCTTTTAAAAATCTCGTATCTGTATGTGAAAATTAATATTTAAACAAGATTTACAAAGCTATGTTGGATAAAAGCCTTTTGAGTCCAATGATAAATGCTGATAAATAATTATTTATCTTTAAGAGTTTGATTTAAGTTTTCGAGTGTGTTTTCTATCAACCATGTTTAGAACCTCTTCAGGATATATTTCAATACTTTTATTTAGACTAGGCAATGAGCCTGGCCAAATTATAGAGTCTTCCCTGACCTATTGTTCTCTAGATTTATTTCCTCAAATTGCATATTACGAAGTGACGTAAATGTTTTTGGAGATCTCCTAGAAAATAATTGTTCAACGTCAATCCAAAATTTTATAGATAGTTTACATCCTTGAAAAAAAGAACGAGTTTAAAGTGGGATAGAGATTATTGTTAACTATACGTTGTGTGAAGTAGTACATTGTGCCCCCGAAGGCTTAGTTGTGCAAAAAAGATAATTTTAAGGGCAGATAGTGACAAAACAGTAACCGTAATGAGATTACAAAAGGAGGAGTTAGGGCAGTGATTCCTAACCAGGGTTCCGCGAGAATCTCCAACCTTTGTTTTTATTAATCTGACAATATTTTTTGGACAGTGTGGAGATATATAAATATAGCTCATGTACCCGAGGAAGATGAAGAGAATAGTGCCGATAGTAATATTAAAAGTGAGATTGGTAAGAATAGTGATAACCCAAGTTCAAGTACCGGAGGACAGTAATTAGTAATAGTAAATAGAAATAGGCAATAAATAATCCTGAAATATTTTATTCGAAAGTATAATAATTATATTTATTATTATTATTATTATTATTAATTATTATTATTATTATTATTACTCGTATTTAACAACCCTAATGATCTATATGTCTATTTTATAATTTACCCTTGTCGTACCTAATGTGTGTTTCCCCGAGATTTTATGAAATATTTTAAGAGTATTTCTAAAGAAAAAAGGTTGGGAATCACTGGGTTAGGGTCGCTTTCCCACGCAGGAGGCCAAAATATTATTAATATTGGATGCCTTAGCAAGCTATTTAGCGTTCAACTTGGTTTATTTTAGGGGAGACTTCAATTCGATCTACAATATATACGGATAATATAGATATATCGAGGTGAGTGCTCATAGAAATAAGAATATATAATAAGAGGGCAGGGAGAGGGGTGTTGGTTGAGGGGGGTATTGTGTTTTTTTAGAGACCAAAATCAATTATAATGTATTACTTCATCAACAAAGTGGGGTAGTTAGAGATCTTTACTTTAGTTTACTATTGGTTAGAGAGTAAACAAGACAGTGTTAAATTATTTTCCAAATTAAAACAAAATCGTAGTGAAAGATAACTCCAAATAGTTTCTGAAAGCATCCAATTTCCAAAAGTATGTCGGTGGAAGCACACTTCAAATATATTCTAGAGCAGGGGAGCACACAGAAATTATTCTAAAGGAGGATCCAAAGTATAGAAGTTACAAGTCAATAATCAATTAAATCCATTATTACTAAACAAAATACTTAACGCTATACAGACTAGACAGCGTTAAATCCAGTTGGGCATGTTCCACACTCAGGCATGGATTCAAGGGGGTGGGACTAAGGAGCTATAATCCCCCCTTTTTGAGATATTTTTCAAAAATTAAATTGACGGATTGAAGGGTGCTGTGCTTCTCTGCAGACATACGTCCAATGTGTTCGAACAACACATGTTTCACCCCGTTTACTCCGAACCCTGGCTTTCCCGCACACTCCCCTCCTATCTCACCAGTCCTTTGTGTAGTAAAGAGCGTGTTATTTACTATTGACTTATTTTCATATTTTAACTAAAATACAGTCACTTGAGTTAGGCATCTTTATTTTTAACAGTTCATTTTTATATTAATTTAAAAATTATACTCACAAACTAAATGTAAATTCTACAGTGAATATACCTAGAAATTAAAGCTGGCCATCAAATCGAAGGTAACATATATTTATAACCCATATAAGTTTAATCAGAAACAATTAGGTACAAAATATAATTAAAGGGCACCATTTTGAACCTTAGAATTACAAATTTTTCTCCAGGGGTGAAAAGCCCCAAGGGCACGGACCACCATTTTATTGGTTCCTAAAGGTGACCTGGTGGTCTAGGGGTAAGGTGTCATACTTCTGTGCTGAGGGTCCGGGGTTCAATCCTTGTACCCGGCACAGATTTATCTGATTCCCAAACCCTTCCTTCACCTCTGACAAGATGTGTATTAAACACAACTTGTGAATGTGTGGAATGCCAGGCCTCCACCGTGGTTTGGATCCCACGTTAAACTGTAGGTCCTCCATTTCATCTCACAATCACCCTACCATTACACATTAGCTAAGTGCGTATAACCCTAACGGGTAGTAAGACGCGGTGTTTATGATCTATTGGTTCCTAAAGGTATTTCTTTTGTGGTGTAGGCACTCCCCCCTCCCCCCTCATGACATAATCATGGATGCACCACTGCTCACACTGTATCAAGACATTGGGTTATTTTCAACCACTGCTTTAAGGTGATTTAACATTGCTAAATCGTCCCTTTGTATTTAATATTTTATTTATCCTTCATGTTCTCCATGGGGGGCTGGGACCCACTGGACCTCCTTTGTGTGTACGCCCCTGTTCTAGAGGAATATTATTTTTAAAATCTTCTGGGAAAGGGTCACTCCAAATATATTCCAGATACAAATCATTTAAAAAAAATCCATCTGACAACTCCAAATTTATTCTAAAAGCATCCTATTTTCAAAAATGTCCAGGTGAGGATCATTTCAAATAGCATTTAAAGATTTACATTTTTTTTTAAATTAGAGAAGACCACTTTAAATAGTTTCTAGAGACATCTATTTTTATTTTTCAATTAAAGGCGAGGACCACTCCAGATGGCTTCTAGAAGCATTTAAGTTAAAAAAAAAATTTTGTAGAAGACTTCTCCAAATAGCATTAAAATAATCTGATTTTCTAAATTTGGGGAGGAGGACATCTCCAAATAACTTTTAGGGACATCCAAGTTTCCAACATTTATTGCGAAAAGGGGCAGAGTAAGGGAGAGGTGAAGGGGGGAAGGCAACTTCTCAAAAAACTTATTTTTCGTTTGCCACCGCCGCCTCCCCCTTCCACCCTTCTACACAAATAACGTTCCGCCACCAGTGGTAGCAACCAATCCGTGCAACTGGTACAAAATTATGGTGCACCCCTGAACATTTTTTTTTAATTTACCTACTACTGTCAACAGGAGAATTTACGGCCAAGAGGTTTACAAGGGCGAAAGTTGAGAAATAGAATTTTATAGCTAAATTTTCATAAATAAGTCTTAGACTTTAATTTTTTTTAATACAGTAGTGATGAGTTTTTATTTAACTAGATATATATTTGCTATTCATAAAAATAGAGCCTAAAAAGACTTTTCTAAAATCTTACTGTGGACAGGGGTGGACTAAGGTGCAAAAGAAACAAGCGGACACTTGGGGCACCAGTGGCTGCCATGGGTGGAATTTCGTAGCTTGCAATAACTATAGCAAATACTATTTTGATTATAGTACTTATATTTATATAAAATATATTATGTGACTGTATATACAAATACATCATTGGATGCAATTCTTGTATTGTAAATTCTACGTAACCCTTTAGGGTGAAGGTTATCTAATGTACCTAATACTATTTCTTTGTTATGGTACGCAATTAATTATAACTAATGTCAAAACTTTATAGTTCGTTTCATAACTATTCATATAGCCATTTTCCAGTGTAATGGATGGTATGGTATTGTTTACAACTTGATTAAATTATTGCAGACTTCAACAAAGACCCCAAGATTGATTTCATCATCGCCACGATGCTTGAACGGTGGGGCGGGATGAGGGGTGGCAGAATTATTCTCCGCTTGTGACAATACATTTAGTCTGCCCCTGGCTATAGATATTTCCTTCACCATAATCAGCATGGTTTATGATAGTAGGCTGATAGTATTGATATAAGAAACCCATTATTAGAAATATATTAGGCCTAACAATTAGCACAGAAAAGTCAACAACCCTAAGAACTCCTCCCCCCCTCCCCACACACACTAAGACCACACAAACATAGATATTCTATATTAGTGGTTCCCATCCTTTTCCAGTTCACAGACCCCCTCAAGCCAATGATAATACATCGCGGCCCTCTAACCTCCCCAGCCATACATGCTGAGATAAAAACACTTACACATTTATGGTACTCTACGTAACCAATTATATATATAAATATTGTCGAACTGGAAAAAAGAGATTTTTGAGAAAATTGTGAATACCATATATTTTTATATGATGTGAAAATTCAAATAAAAGAAAATTTAAAAATACTAGGGCTTATATTTGTTTCGCGGGCCCCCACAGGTGCCTTCGCAGATCCCTAGGGACCTGCGAACCCAGGTTGGGAACTTCTATCACATTCAATCTCCGAGTGTGGTACATTTAGTAGACTTATGTCAAATATAACGTGTGGAGATTATTACTAAATTGGACAAGCGGCCAGGATATTATGGATCATGAAAATGAAATAAATACCGTATGTATGCTAGTAGCTATGTAGCTATGTTCACACAAAACTATTTTCTCCCGAAAATTTATAATGGATACCTATTAATTTAGTTTTCCTACCCCAGACAAAGCTGACTAATCTCCAAATTTATTGGTTCCATAGCTTTGTCTTCAAGTTGGGTTGAATCCAACGTTGTGGACATTTCAATGGGAGTGGACTGAGAAAGGTTTACTCTGTCCCGACAATCAGCTTTGTCCTCTCTGCCTGAAGAGAGAAAAACACCTTGTCTGAAATTTTTTTTTATTTAATTTATTGTTATCGATTATTAGTTTTTTATGGCCTACTGTAGGTATATCAGGACAAAACACGTTCTAATTTGAGTTAACCGTTTCTTATAGAACATTTGTGTTCACTATTATTATTATTATTATTATTATTATTATTATTATTATTATTATTATTATTATTATTATTAAAATAAATTTTATATATATATATATATATATACTTTGTTCTATCAAATATATGTTTACACGGCTTTCTTTTGTTTTTTTGCGGCGAGCACAAATTCGTAATTTTGTTTTTTCCCCTCTACGTTTGTCTTCTTTACGTGTCACGTAATCCATTTAAAAAATAAACAAGAATATGTATCACAAGCAACTAAATAAAAAATATATAATTGAAAGTATTTCAAACTTAATAGAAAACTAATTAATTACTGTGCCAAACATTGTTTGGGTCTTAATTATATTAAATGAGCAGACTATATTTTTTAACTCATCACTGATTAAATATGACGGGATTTCTGGAAGTCTGCACGGAAACTTTTCGCCTACCGAGGCGGCCCCCTTAATATTGAAAAAGCAAATTCACACTTACTCATAAATTAAATATATTGCTCAAGTTTTTTATATTGTAGAGCTGATTTTGGAACTTTTTCAGTTGAGACAACCAATCAGGCACTAAACATTGTAATAATTGCTTTAGAGTTAACCTTCACGTATCAGAACTGAATTAATATTTATTAAAATTAAATGTTATCTTGGGTGTAATAAAAATTTTGTTTTAATATATAGTTATACATATTTTAAGAAATTAAATTGTCCATTATCACTTTGTTAGTAATTAGTATACGTACAGTAAATATATACTTTTCCCTCTTATTTATCTTTATGTAATGTTTTTTTTACAGTACAAGGAATGACCAAATAAATAAATGTTTTATCCAAGCAACAGAATTCAAATTATGGTTCTTTACTTCACAGGACTAGCTTTATGAAACTTCCGGACGGGATTTTAACCCCGTCCTCCTGAATATAGGAGCAACACGGTAAAATGAAACTAACACCCAACCGTTGAACAGTGAACTAGATCCTGTTTTTATACTAATCAATCAGTATGTACTTACTTTGATCCATTAATAAAACGCTTCTTCCCCTTTTTCCATCCTAATTTTTTGCAGCGGGCAGATAGTCGAAGTCTAGTTTTTTCCCCTTTACGGTAGTCCCTTTTGCTTGTGTTATTGTTCATAGTAGTTTTAATTTATCGAAAATAACAATATTATTCTATTTTATTTATATATAATTATAATGGCTATCATAAGAAGGCAAAGCATACACAACTGTTCGGAAACACTTGTGTTATTGTTCATAGTAGTTTTAATTTATCGAAAATAACAATATTATTCTACTTTATTTATATATAATTATAATGGCTATCATAAGAAGGCAAAGCATACACAACTGTTCGGAAACACTTGTGTTATTGTTCATAGTAGTTTTAATTTATCGAAAATAACAATATTATTCTACTTTATTTATATATAATTATAATGGCTATCATAAGAAGGCAAAGCATACACAACTGTTCGGAAACACAGGACCAGTTTGTAAACACATTTCCAGTAAAAGCTACAATAAATATTATTTTTAATATTTTCTAATGAACACCTAAAACTTAAAAATGTGCCGGCTCACTGTGCGTTGTCTCAATTCTCAACAAGGCGAAGGCAGACATCCAACTAAAAGAGCGCATGCGCAAGGAGTCAACTGCCTTTCCTTCTTTCTCCGGCTATTCTTTACTTCCAAAGCGTAGATGGAGGATATGGCTGCGCCACTTGATGGCTGAAAAGCATTAGCTTTGACGCATCAAAACAGCAAAAGGAATTAGCAATTATCTTCACATTTTCTGTTGTGACCCTATCAAAAAATGACTTTATTTGTTTTTGAAAGGTTGTGTCTAGGATTATTTATAAGTTACCCTCGTCTCAGAACTGTGACAATATACTTAAGGCCATTTAAAGGTCATTGAAAATGAGCAAGTTTCGAGTTTTCATTAATTTTTTATATACATAGATTATCAAAATGTAAGGTTGATAATAATAAATAAGCATGTTCCCCACCTTTATCTTCCTTTTGGCTTAAGTCAAGTTTGTAAAAAATTAAACACTACCTAACCATCGCGTATTTCCTGAACGTCTGCAACGCATTCCAACTCTCTGGTAGGCGGCCCCTTAATCATTAATTTAAATTTGGTTTAGATAGTCCAATCGTGACATACAAAAAATTAGTATCTCTCGGGTTGTTAATTTATAGAGTTCATAATAGAGATCAAATTAAAATATGTAAATTTCTTGGTAATTTATATTTCCAGTTAAATTTGCAGTAATCTTGAGTAAAAATAAATATTATTTTTAAGTTTATAAAGTCTTGGATGTAATGGATGATTCCGGATAAAGATGTGATTGTTTGGTGATGATTGTAGAAATGTCCAGAATTGATGCTTAGTGTGTACCTGGCTTTTACTATATGGATATTTACATTATCTCTTGAAATTCTTTTAAACCATTTATCCCATATCAGAGATTGAACCTGGGACTTTCTATTGAGGTATAGTTAAACTTTGGATGGCCGAAAATATTTAGAGATTTTTCCTTTTACTGGATTAAGAAAATTCACTTTCTTATCATTTTTGACGAAATTAATGGAGACCTTAATATTTAATTTTAAAAATCCTTTCAATTGTTCTAAATTTGGTTTTTCACCGAGAGGCATGGAAAAATAAAGAACGGACAAAAGTTTGAAAATGGCATAGACGTATCATAAAGAGACACAAAGATAAACCACTAAACATAGAACATACTTAATAAATTAAGGGTGCTACATGGGCAGCTAAAATCGCTCTTCATCGTTTGGGATGAAAAATATATTTCAGCTCTTCTTTTTACTTATCTTGGTTCTCTGTTCATAAGAGATAAGTTAAAGAGTCTACACCCCTCACAATGAGGGATGACACATTCATTGCTTGGAATGACTGGTTTGATACCCGACAGATCTACTTCGAAATTTAGAAATTGATCGAATTGTTTAAAACCAATACGAGAACTACTATTATAAGATGCTAGTAATGCTACTCTTTTATACTAAATAGTAATTTTAACTCTTGTATATTAAATAATTATGTACTTTATTTCTTAGTCTTGTATTAAAATATTGCATATTATTTTTGTGCTGTGTCTCACTACCTGTTCGAGTTATATGCCTATGTACTCATTACGCTGATGTGGAGTGATGAGAGTGGAAAACCATTTAGGAAAAAAAATAAGATCAGGGCATCTTGCCGAGAATTGAACCCCGATCTCCCCATAATCGGCAATCAAATCTATTGCGAGAGTGAAACCTTAGAACAGGGATAATAATAATAATAATAATAATAATAATAATAATAATAATATTTAGCACCGCGTCTTACTACCCGTTCGGGTTATACGCTTAAGTACTAATTACTCGAATGGATTAGGAATTAGGAGGGTTGAATTTAGAGGAAGTGAACCCGCATTTGCGTGGAGGGAGAGTGGAAAACCATTTAGGAAAAAACCCAGTTCACCCGACCGAGATTCGAACCTCGATCTCCCCGTCCTCGGCGGTCGAGCTCAATACGACTAGCGCGTTAGCCAACAACGCCACCGAGGCGGGTTAAGAACAGGCAGTTATCAATAAGAGCCACTCCAAAAAATAATAATATTTGGTGGGTCAAACAAATAATAATAATAGCCCACTATGGTGGACACACGTCTGTCTCATATAGCCTTATTTTCCAGTGGTGGTGAGTAGTTCGGTGTTGTGATCCCGGCTGAGCGTTCTCAGAGCTCTTACACTCTCTTCACACAAATATGGGTATATTACTTCAAAACTATAATTTCTGCATCCCTATCCCTTAGTGTAGTTTCTCTAATAATATAATTTAAATTTCCTTTAGCAGTCACAAGACCTATAATAGGCCAGCACTGAAAAAGATACATAATATGAATATGAATATAACATGTAAAATAAATTATAAGAGAACAATAAAAATGGACAAAAAGTGTAATGAGGTAATGAAGGTACAAAGTTAATACAGTGAAGTACAGTTATCAAAAACAAAACTCATGGAAACTACTTCATAAAACAATTAAAAAAGCAAAATATTAAAATATTTTACTGTATAGCATAGAAACTATTAATGTCATTAATTACAAAACTAACAATTTTAATCAAAATAAATGATACGGTGAATCACACAGACTTTCTATTGATTTTATCTTAAAATAGACATTTACTAAAAACTCGTAAGATTTGTGAAACGAAATAATAGGTCTATACATTGTTGTAAAAACCCTACACCAAAGATAATAAATTAAATAATATACATTGTTATTCCTCTATGGCATTAGGAACTAGTAACATTGTTACAGAAACACCAAGAAAAGAGAAACATCTTTGTCTACCAAAGAGCATAAGAATCAAATTCATTTAAAAATACCTCAATTAAAAAGTATATATATTAGATTATAGCTCAAAAATTATTAGTTTTATAAAAAAAAAAGTTGTTATCTCTGATAGTATTACAATTTTACAATGATAGGAGTAGTCTGGTACAACCTACCACTCCAATTTGACATTTGACCCTGATCTGGAGAGAGTTTATTGACCTACTTTTCACATCCGGTTGATTTACAGCTATTCTCCCACCCCAACCCCGGATTGTGTCACCCCCCCAGACCCCGGCATCGTTAGATAGGTGGGAGGGCCCCCACAGTATCCTACCCACTAGCCAGGGCTGATGGGTAAACCCATTTGATTTTTATGTGTGTTCATTAAATTAGACATAAAAATCTATTTGGCTAAACCCATTAGCCCTGGCTAGTGGGTAGGATACTGTGGTGGCCCTCCCACCTATCTAACGATGCCGGGGTCTGGGGGGGTGACACAATCCGGGGTTGGGGGTGGGAGAATAGCTGTAAATCAACCGATGTGAAAAGTAGGTCAATAAACTCTCTCCAGATTGGGGTCAAAGGTCAAATTGGAGTGGCAGGTCGTACTAGACTACTGATAGGTTAGTTCATATCTTAAATAGTTGCGGAGAAATGATGAAAAATGTAAATTTTCCTCCCATGTTAAGTTCCTTCAAAGTCATTTTCATGAGAAAATGAGAGTTGCCATCTTGTTTATAATGGTAAACAATGTCTAAATATAAAATTTAATCAAAATAATTAAAGCTAATTTTGAGAAAATATGATTTTTTCTTTTTTTGCCCTTACACGGAACTACCATTAATTTTAGGGTTGGATATCTAATTCCAATAACTCCTCAGGAAAACTTAATGAAAACTACAGATACCAAGTTTGAGCCCAATCGGTAACATATTTTCGGCTCTATCCCGAGGTAAAACAGACGACATTGCAAAAACAATTTTTTTAGTTTCAAGAGGTAGGCCCTAATGAAATCTCGACATTTAAAAAAATCTAGATTTTGATTTTTAACGATCACAATACTTTCTCTCTGAGGTGTCGAGAAAAAGTAAAAAATTAATAATATTAATAGAAAATGAAGACACTCAGTCATTAAAAGCTAGGTATAGTTACCAAAATCGATAGACACAGAAACAATTATTTTATACAAACAATGGAATAAGTTAAAATTGAACATTTAATAAGGAGCGTAATAACCAAGTAATTAGTTATATGAGATTTAATTAAATATTTCTCTGAGTTTGGCTCTTATTTTATGATAAAAGTAAAAATAATAATAATAATTTTAAATATTAATAAGAGAAACAAAAATAGGTTATGTTGGATTAAAATTATTTAATAATACTCTTATAATAAATCTGCGTCAGAAAGCTCCAATTTTAAAGTTTAGTGGTGGGGAAATCTTTTATTATATACAATGTTTACCTATTGGTAGTACAATATTTGATGTGGTGAAAACTAATTAACAACATTTATACAACTTGTCTTTATCAGTAATTATTAGATAAGATAAGTGTTACATTTAAAAGGATTTGAACCCTCCTTAACACTAAATAAAAAAAATTAGGAGGTCCAAAACACAACAAATAAGACAGGGCAAAAACAAGGGGGCAATAGGAGAGAGTGCTAGGAGTTCTAAGCTTTGGTTATGTTTCAGTAACATTCAAAGTCCAGAATCCGCTGTTCTCACCTAGTTGCGGATATGAATACTGGAGCGGTCTATCTCTTGATATGTAATTAAATGAAATTCATAACTATTGATGATACTTCCTAAATCAAAACAAATAACGAATAACATATATATATTTGATAACATTACCTAGGGCATGGTTGCTTATAATTACGAATAATATTTTGACTAGTTTCAATAGGTATTTATTTATCCATGATATAATAATATGACAAATATAAATATATGACAATATTGAAGAAGCCAAGAATTAGAGATATTCAATAGAATATATAAACAAAAAATTAGAGGAATCCTCGTATGTTTAAAATATTACCTAAATGGCTCAAGAATCGCCGTTATCCTATAAAAATGACAAGAAGTAAATAGGCGTTGACACGCACCTAAAGGTTCTTAAAAAAAATTAAGTTATACAATACTCAAAAGAGATTAAAAATTTAATAATAACTTCCTAAGTTAATCTGAACTGTATGTTTCCTTAATAATCGAGACATTTACCAAACCCGCAATGAAATAAAAGAAACCCCAAGATTAAGTAATATAAACAATATCCATAACAGATCATCAATATTAAATTCTGACATAGTTAAAGAAAAAACTTAAGTCCCCAAGTAAATATTACATTCAATGCCCACAAGGCTGAAAATCACAATGTTTAACAGATTTAGTTCCCTTATATCGATACTATCATGATAATCGATCTAACTCGTTTACATCACGAACCATTGATCTATATAGTATAACTGGATGGACATACACATGCACATTCCAAGGACAAAAGCGTGACGCTCAAGTGTATCGTCTGCTACACTGAGGGGGGGAAAGATTTAACGGTTTCTTTAAATGTTCTTATGCGAAAACATGTCTCTGATGAATAAAAGTGTTATTGTTTGAAAATAGTGAAGTATTATACCATACTTTCCTGAAGAAACATTTACATTAAAGGATATACAATCCAGTTTTACAGGTAATTCTGTACAAATACGAATAAAACCTTAGATATTTCAATTTTTATGTAGTTATCATCAATGTTGTTTACAGTCTGCCACGACAACACTTATATTTAAAGTTGGTTATTAGCTTGTATATTGGTTTCAGAAACCATATTTTATTGAAAGTTCGATAAATATAATGAACAAGGTATCTTAAAAATTGTTTACTTTGTTTGAATGACAAACTTTGAATAGTTGCCATGCATTCAAACTATCACTTAGGTTATAGGCTTGTAGAAAGTATTATTATAATAATACCTGTTTATTTAAGTTGGCTCATATCTTTCAGAAACCATATTTGTTTACATTTCGATAACTATAATGAAACAAGTTAGCTAAAAACTGTATTACATTTGTTTGAATGATACACTTTGTGTAGAAGTCTTACGTTCAAATGATAGTTTAGGTTATTGGCTTGTAGAAAGTACAGTATATACTAAACCCTGATTTTAGTAATAATCCCAATGTGTAAGGCTTTATTTCGTACCAGAATACTATCATATATATAATATTTTGGTTTGATGAACGGCAATTTAGAACAGAAGTAGAAATTTCCTTCTGTAAGGTCTTTTATCCTAACTAAACACAAATATATGGTAGGATTCTGGTACGAGATAAAGCCTTAAAAGTAAGCTTCCTTCAAAAATCATCGTACATAAAAGGCTACATCAACTTATTTAAATAAAACACTAACCAGTTTTGAACTTTTATATGCTCTTCAAAGCTTTAACTAACATATTGATTTAATTTAACCACTCTCACATTGATGTATCTCATATATTCAATCAAATTAATGAACGATGTCAAAATGCCACATTGCATTGTATGGGTGAAAGAGAGAAAGAGATACCCGAAAGTTTCTTTCTCTCTTACCCAATGGTATGCAGACGACAGCTCGAAAATTTCAGCCACATATGTCCATCCAGTTATAGTATAGAGATCAATGTCACGAACTAACCAAAAGATCGATCTTTAACGAAGACAATATCGATCATGCAAAAAAATATTCTTAGGCCTACTGTTTCAATATCGAATTAATCCACTAGTTAACTAAGCTGTGGTTTAATATAACCCCGAGTTAAAACTTCGGGTTAACGTAGTTTACTGTTTGAATAGCTTTTTATGTGGAGGTTAGTTGACTTGGAGTTAATTTGTTGAATGCAGAGGTTGGTAGTATATTTTTACTCAAAAGTAACTTGACAAAAAAAAATTGTTAGTATAAATGGGAATAAATGAATGCTGAAATACATTTATAATCATTATCTAATTTATTTTTAAATACATTTGCGAGTCTTTTGCATGTTTAATACACATTTTACTAATATATTGTGTAATAATATTCCCTCCAAAACTATTACATTATTTTAAAATCAACTTAATAGATTTAATTATTTATTTTATCCTGCTTAAGAATAAACTAGAGTGTTTAAAAAAGGGGGTGGATGGTGCGCAAAAATCAGTACATATAAGACACTTTTTTATATGAACTAGTCAATAAATTATAATTTAACGTCATCCTTCTACTCAAAAGGATATGGAGAATCGATTTAAGCTAAAACCAAAATTAATAAAGTTATTTGTTATGATAAACAACTAAATCAAAACTCACCTAAGTCACGGGGTATTGCCATATCGCTGAGCAGGATCCTGATATTTCAAGAAAAACGTATCAATAATGCTTGAAATATTGGGTTTTGACAGTTTGGAATAGTTTATGATAGTAAAAAGGATTACTAATTGCATATTATAATACTTTAATAAGCCGTAGTTACCATAACTTAAACCTAGATAACTCAAATTAAAATTTCGAACATCAGTTTAATATCTACGTTTCTATATGGTTTTGGTGCATTGTTTAAATGTTGCAAACACAAAAAGGCTTTCGAATAATTATAATATGAGTAAGGTATCATTTGATTCCCCGTATCCTTGGGAGGGAAATTATTGTATACAATAATTTATTACTTGCTATTATGTATGAATAAAAGTGGGTTATATATACCGGATTTTACGCACCATCACGATATAGGTTTCCACAGCGGTTTGTGAATATTATTTTTTCAACGACAGGGTTCAGGTTTTAAGTGAAACTTAAACTAGTGTAGGCTATGTAATACAATTGGACCTTGGTATTTATGAGGTGTTAAAAAAAGGAATAAAAAATTCAAGTAAAATTTGTTTTTCTACTGAATCATTATTTTATGTGTTAATGTTGATTTGTTTAAACCACTAGGCCTACTTTATTTATATTTAAATAAGCACCAGTTGGGCGTGAAATTTTTTTCCTCAATAACTGGGTTCAGGCCTCAAGTGAAAATTAATTATGATACTACAGTATAGTTACTTAATACAACTAGGCCTAGGCCTTCATGGAAAACATTGACCATTCTCTCCCAAAACTAATACACTAATAAGTACCTAGGCACCCTAGAGTAAAACTAGTACAGAAAAAAGGGAAATATTTTACACCACAGCGCATTGGCGTGACAATTAGTTGTAAGGTCCTACATAGCCACTAAGATTTTAGTTTTTAAACACTAGGCTACCACAGCTGTGCGTGAATAATTTTTTCTCAACGAAAATGTTCATGTTTCAAGTGAAACTTTAATAACTGTATGGTAATGGACTTATCACAAATATGCCTAGACCTTTATGAAGTGCTCGAAAATGGAATTAAATATGCGAGTAAAAGTTGTTTTTCCACATAACTATGCGATATTTAAATAAATAAAGCATTGTAAAGGCCCACTTTTCAATTGATATGACTGGCGGCCAAAATATAGGTTAGGCCTACTTATATTCTTTTGGCCAAACTATTCAATCATCAAAGAATCTCGCATTAATATTTGGTTTAGTACTAACGATCACATAAGTCTATATATTTTTCATTTAGGTATTAATTTTATAACTCCAATAGCTAGGCACTAATTTTTATCTTTCAAAACTATCTCCAATAATCTCTTAACAAATCAGTGGCAATAGTTTTCATAAGTCTAAAACTTTTTTTAATCTAGCTCAACAAATTCTTCAAAATAATTATTAGTTCTTGTTCAAAATGTAGGATATTTACGCTGGTTAAAACACGCTAGCATATCATAAATATCTTAATCGGAATCAAATAGCATTATTAAACTTTATCTTAACTAAATCCAACAACACGTATTGTAATGTTTTGAACAGTCAGCTGACAAAGTGGTGGCCATGTTGTTCTCTACCGTAATTAACTTGAGGTTTACTCCCTAATGCCGGGATCACGATCAACTTAGCGTTAACTTAACGTAAATTAACGTAACGTTAACTTAAAGTTAACTTAACGTATGTGTGATCACGATTCACGTAACTTAACGTAACAACTCGAGCCAAACATCTTCATTCTCGAGTATGATCTGTGATTTGTACAAGTTTTACAGTGATGATCTGTGAATGATTACAGTTTTTAATCGATATAATAAATATCTATTACAATTTTTTTTTTATAAATGTAGCTTTCCTATTTTAGTGTAATTATTTTGTTTCAATGTCTGATCTTTAGAACTTACGCTTAAGAGTAAACATTAGTCATAAAACCAACAAATGAGTTACTACATAGCCTTGTTGACGTCACTCGAGTAATGATAGGCTGGCTAGATCACGTGATACCCTTCAAGTAACGTAAAGTAAAGTTAAAGACCTCCCAGGACATCTCTTACGTTAAGTTAACTGCAAGTCAACGTTAAGTTAAGTGCATCATGATCGCTTCCATTTAAACACACAAGGAGGTTCTTTACATTAAGTTACGTTAAGTTAAGTTTAAGTTGATCGTGATCCCGGCATAACCTCTACACCTTCTTCGAGTTAGTGAAACCTAAAGTTTAAGCTCAGGTTATGTGATAACCTAAGATTGAAACAGATAATATACATACTAAGCTGAGGTTATAATTTAACCTCGACAAAACCTGATATTGAAACAGTGGCCCTTAAAGTAAAAAAAAGTCATTTTTTATTATCTTGAAGTTTTATAAATTATATTGCCGAAAAAGGAATTTAGAATAATAAAGTTTACATGATTGAAAATCGAGAAATAATAAATTAAGCCTAAAAGTGAATTTTTATCTCACATTATGAATGAAGCTAGAGCTCCTCCTGTTCTTAATTTGTCCAAGCCCAATAGTGATCATACATAGCACACACACCTCTATATATACGATACGACCCAGAAGACGGAGCGACGGAAGAAAAGGGGAGGGGTGGACATCTGGATATTCGGGAAAGATCATGCGCATGAAATTACTGTTCTGGAACCATCGGAACTGTTCCAGTGTGTTCCGTAATTAAGGGGCGAGCAGCACCTCTTCAGCACCGAAGTTTCTAGTCTCTATGTTCTTTGGCCTGTCAGTATCAACAATCGAGGCTCAGTATTGAGTTTAACATGTGTCCGGGTGGTTGTGGTCAGCCGCGCTGTTTATTAGTGTTCCCATTTGATGCGGCCGGCAGTACGGTGGGGTAAGTTTCATCACTTTTATGTTGACTATTTTAGCTAAATGCTACAGATTTTTCAGATTTTCACCTACAAAATAATTTCTAAAGATTATGATTATGTTTAAATTTATTTCGGCATTTACACTTACATCTATATTTCTATATTTAATTTTTACTTTTTACGTTTTCAAAATAGTTCTAAACCAACAAAAATACATTACATTAGGTATCAATAATATTGTGTACATTTAGTTTATACACAAGCTATACAAAATATGAGTGTAATTTGTTGCTGTGTGGATAAAATCACTTTCATTCTTTTAACATCGAGGGAAATTTATTATTTTCAATCCCTTTGTAGAAACCTAAACAAGGGAAGTCGTGCTCAACGTATTTGCACAGCCAAATGAAGGGAAGTCAAACATATTTTTTTAATAAGTGTATATTATTATTATTATTACAAATCATTATGTATTCTGTCTTATGGCAAGTCCATTGCCTTGTTCAAATTGATTCCTCCAGAGTGTCCCATTAGAAGCTCCCTTTTTTAGATCCTGAAACTTCATATTCTTTCCTTGTTTGAGGTCATCCATCAGTCATTTGCAATCGTGGTATCCCTGGTCCCCTTTTATCTTCCACTTTGCCTTCTACGACATCACTCAATAAGCCCTTTATTCTCATAATATGACCCATTCAATTAGCCTTTCTTCTTAGAATCACTTGAGTAATGGCTCTCTTTTCGTTTACTCTTCTTAAAACCCCTTGATTAGTCCTCTCAGCTAGCCTCCAACAACACATCTCAAAACTTTCCAAAAAACGTCTTATCCTTTTTCCTTATGGTCTATATTTCAGATCCATACAGTTTCTTCCTCATCTTCAGGAACAGTTTGCAAGTCAGTAGGCGAGCCATTCTCCATACAGGTTGAAACTAATTGGTGATAATCAACACCCCTGCCTCACCCATCCTCCTATCTACACACTATTGGTGTAACCTATATCCAGTCCAGGGAGGTTCCTTCCAGGTCATAGGCATCCGATAAGAAGGGGTTTTGTGAAATTCAATCCACAAGAAGGTTAAATGGAGGTTGGGATATTGGGGTTGTCAAAAAAATTAAATATATGAGCTAGAAAGACGAGATTTGGCAATAATATAGAGTGATTGACTCATATAACCAGAAAAAATAAATTGGGATTAGAAAATAACTTTTTATATGAGGTAGAAAATTAAAATTTGGTAGACAGGTAGAGAGAAAACGCCATACAACTAAATGAATCTTATAGTTTAAAATTAATAGTGTGGAGAAGGAGTTATAACAAATATTTTAGGTGTAGTAGAAAATTTAATTTTTTCTGGCAAGTAGGCCTACAACTCAAAATCAACAAAATAAATCTTAAAATTTGATAGTTCTACGTGGGAGTTAAATAAATGGTGATGGGG
This sequence comes from Timema podura, assembly GCA_033556935.1. Lineage (NCBI taxonomy): Eukaryota > Metazoa > Arthropoda > Insecta > Phasmatodea > Timematidae > Timema > Timema podura. Next base: position 3,985,064 of record JAVRXN010000012.1, read on the forward strand.
GTATGGAGGGTGAAGTCCTGGGGTCAAATTTCTAATAGAATAAGAACTACTTTTCTGTGTGGCATAAAACAGAAATTCGGCAAGCAGGTATAGGGACCATTCCAAATAACGATAAAAATCTTAACCTATTAAATTTCGAAATGGGACTTCAAAAATTGGAGAAGAAATGGGTGGGGGTGGGGTAGTGTACTATTTTAAACAAGCCTTTTTAGATGAGAAGCAAAATTTAAGTTTTTCAAAAATGTAGAGTAGGCTAATCACTTATAATAAAAAAATAAATGTCAAACCTGGTTACTAATAAAAGGGGGCTGGTGAAATTACGAGTCTGAAAATGGTCAAAACTAAAAGAATTAACTACTTCTCACAGTGATATGGATCATTCTCAAATTGAGAGACAAATAAGAAATCCAAAAATTAAGAAATAAAAATTTCAGTAAAAGTAATTTTTTTTTGCCTGATTACACAAAATGTATTAAATAATTAAGTAATAATACCAGCAGAGCTTGATTTTACAATTTTTTCGTGTTTTTTTAGTTTTACCAAAGTGGCTACCCATAGTCCATCACTTCGCTAAAGCTGTTTCAGATGCACATACATATATTATAATCTCTAAAATCCAAATTAAATATTTATTTTTATTAAGTATACCATATTTCTTAACAAAGGGGTTTGGAAAAACAAAGAGAAATCATTCTATTTCATTGTAAGAGTCATATATTTGTAAAGCAAAGTAATTTGAATAAACAAAGAGGAATAATTATATTTTATTGTAAGAGTCATATATAACTATTACAAAAAGTAAGCTGCACATGTATTTTCAAGAATCAAATACTCAATGAAAGGGCATTTTAATTATATTAAATTATATGTCCATCTTTTCAGAAAAGAACAAAGAATTTTTTTAATATAAAAATATGTGATTTTTATTACCTATCTGGCGACCTTCTTAGTTTCTCATCTCCAGATTTCATCATCATTCTGTTCACAGCTTGACTTCATTTCTTCCGTATTTTAATATGCATAGCCTCATTTGGAGATAGCTATAACGATATTCCCTGCATATTACCGGTGAATTGAAGCACCAACAAACTGTCTTACTTCTTGAAATTACATCGTGATTAGTAATAAATAGTTTCACCTGCATAGTAGACCTTCAACTAGAGATGGTCTAAACAGTGATTTTACGATATTAGTGACTACAGTGACTGTGATTTTAAAATATCGGTGATTTATTCCAGTGATTTTTCACTGCGACTGGCATTACCAGTGTCTTGATGGACCGATATTTTTCACTTTGTCAAAGCTAGTATTTAGCTGCTGTCCGAGTAGGCGAATACAACCGAGTATCGAGTATTTCTGAGTACTGGGTATTTACTTGAATAGTCTCATGACAATCGGTTGGAAGGAAAACTAGTTACTCGGGAGTTTGGTGACTTGCCATGGAATTCGACACTTAAAGGCCTAACTTAAGCTCTTCCTGTCGGCAGTGACATTGACAATTGACATACTACCTAATCTTCAGGTTTCATCTGAGTTTCATGTTGCCTGACTAATGTAGTCAATACAAAAGTATGCGTTTTAAGAAGTTGCATACAATTGAAAACAAGAGAAAGCAATAAATGTTATTTAATATCTTTTAGTGAAATATTATGTAATTTGGGCAAAATTAGTGGTCCAACAAACATTCTGTTTAACTTGAGTACCAATGTTAAAACATATTTGACGTACTATGAGAAACTCTTGTAATTGTGTAGTTTATTTAGTGATCTGTTTAACTACAATCAAGATTTATGTGACATTAAAAATGAACATAACATAATGGCGATTGGTTTAGAAAATGTTGTTTGAAATACAGGTCATATATTATATTATTGTAGTGTTGTTTTATTTTAAATACCGTACATATAATAGTAGATGAACTATACATCTATTAAAAGCAAATAAACCAATTTAAATATAAAGTAATAAAACTCATAACCACAGCACTGAGACTTAGTATTGTTATACCCACAAATGGCCTAGTTATTTTACACTTGGTGATCCAACATAACTTGTGCTACGCACATGTACGAACACAACCCCTTTTCACGACCTTAACTCGCACACGCCTTATTCACGTCTACCCACCGCCATCTCACGCACTGACTGTCCTGTAGTCACCAGTCTCGCCAACCTCACGCAATAAGTTTCAGTGAGTCTCTAACACTCGGCCATCCTGTAGCACTCATCGTCCTCGATGAAGTCTGTTCACACATGTAATTTACAAATACACTGTCAATTAATCCTTAAACTATCTTATGACTAGATGATGATATACAATGTATAGACATTGGCACACAATGTCATACTAATCACAACACTCCGGTGACAAAATCCTTTAGGTACTTGGGCCGACGCCTTTCTCGAATAGGTCGAGTCCGTGGGTTGTCATGGTCTCTTCCAGTTTCATCAACATCAGAACTGTCTGAAGATGTCACAGGACTGCTATCAGGTTTGGTTGTCTTCAGCTCCGCTCCATTTGACCTATCATCTTCTGACTCATCACTCACAGGTTCACCATCATCAATCTTGTCCTTGTTACCCCATGACTTGAGTTGAGAAACGTGCGCAGTGGTGGCATAGTGCTTCTGTTTAACATCTCCTGTCAATTGACTAACTCGATAAGTGTTGCCATCTGGGAACACTTTCAACACCACAAGAGGACCTCTGTACTTTGACTGCCCCTTTGTTGGTTCGCCAGTATACACTGGTGAACGTCGCATCATCACCACTTCTCCAATGTCAAAACTTGGATGAGTATACCTTCTCTTATCAAAATATGCCTTCTGGTGGAGCTGTTCTGCCATGATTTTGTTGCGTACTGTTTCCTGTATTTCTGCGGGCGGTTGGTACGTGCTGTTTCCAGGTACGTCGGTGAGACTCCTAAGTGCCCCATCGTGGTGCCGAGGTCGATACCCGTGAAGTGCCTCAAAGGGTGATATCCCCGTCGTCTTGTTGATAGCAGTGTTGAGGTCACGTTGAATCTTCTTCAAATTCTTATCCCAGTCCTTTAAGTCTGCTCGCTGGGATGACACCGATATCATTGGTGTCAAGGTTCGGTTCACTCGTTCTACCTGCCCATTGGCTTGGGGGTGCCTGGCAGAGTTTAGTACATGATATATTCCACGTGAAACACAAAATTCTTCAAATATATGTGAAGTGAAACACGTTCCTCGGTCACTGATTATTTTCTCAGGTAGACCACGCTCATCAAAAAAAAGATCAAGGCACTTCAATACACTTTTGGTGGATGTATCACGCACTGCATAGAGATGCACAGATTTTGTCAGGTTATCCACGATTACAAGTAATTCACAATTACCCTTTGAGCTTCGTGGAAAAGTTCCTAAATGATCGATGTGCACTATTTGAAAAGGACGAGTGCCTGGAGGTATTGGGTTAAGCAGCCCAGCTTTTCGTCCCCCTGGGACCTTACTCAAGAGGCACTCAAAGCAGTGAGCTATATGATGCTTAACATATCGTTTCATGCCAGGAAACCAATAGTTTTCTTTTATCTTAGCAACAGTACGGTCAACTGCGAAGTGTCCAGACAAGTCATGAAATTTAACAGTAAGACTTTTTCTCATCACTTTAGGGATAACAAAAAGTTTGGATGTCTGCTGATTATGTTTCTCAATTTTGCACACTTTCCCATTTACAAGTTCCAAATCAACTACCTTGTTATGCTCAGCTTTATTTCTGTGTTGTTGGGGCAATTTAAGTATGCGCATAATATCCCTTAATTCTGGATCACTATATTGCATTGCTAGTACTTGATCCTCAACAGATAGGGTTAAAAACACCTCACACCTATCACTAATCACTTCTGCCATAGTATCTTGTTCACAGCTCACTGGTGCACGGCTCATGGCATCCACGTGGGCCATCTTCTCAGCTGGTCTATGTTTTACCTCAAAGTCATATTCCTGTATCAAATTGTACCACCTAGCAATCTGTGGGTTGGTCGTTCGCTTTCCATTCATGTAAACTAATGCTTGACAATCAGTCACCACTGTAAATTTAATGCCTAGCAAGAATTGTCTCAAGCGGTCCATGGACCACACTATAGCCATTAATTCAAGTTTGCTTGAATGGTAATTAGCTTCCACATCCGTAGTTTTCTTGCTCACACAGTATGTTAAGTGCATACGAGCATCTACACCTTCTTGTAGGAGCATTCCAGCCAACCCCTGAGCACTTGCATCTGTGTGTAGTTCAGTGACTGCATTAGGATCGTAAAGCTTAAGCACAGGCTCCTGGATGAGAGTAGTCCTGAGGTCTTCAAATGCCTTATTCTGCTCTTCGTCCCACATATACTGACAATCTTTCCTTAATAAGCGACTGAGTGGTTCAGCTCTTTCGGCATAGCGAGGTGTGAACCGTCTGAAGAATCCAGTGAGCCCTAGAAACCTTCTTACCTCATGGACAGAATTGGGCTTGGGAAACTCGCTGATTGCCAATAACTTACGTGCCCCGGGTTGTATGGTGCCTTCTCTAATCACAAACCCCAAGTACTCAATGGTCTTCTTCCCAAACTCGCATTTGCTTAGCTTGCATGTAAGGTGAGCCCGTCTCAAGGCTTCGAGGACCAGTCTTAATCTATCTAGCATTTCTGGCCAATGTTTTGCGGGGATTAGGATGTCGTCCAAGTAGCACATCGCTATTGTATTTCGTAATCCACCTAATGCACGGTTCATCACACGCTGGAACTCGGCTGGTCCGTTAGTCAAACCAAATACCATTCTTTCAAATTGACCTGTTTCCTCTGGTGTAACGAATGCAGTCTTCTCCTTCGCCTCCTCAGTCAAAGGAATTTGTAAATATCCGTATATCAAGTACTGTGAACACCTTGCTACCAGAAAGTTGTTCAAATTGGTCGTCAATGTGGGGTAATGGATATCTATCCCTTATGGTTTGTTGGTTTAGCCGTCGATAATCAACAACCAGTCTATTTTCTCCGGTTTTCTTTCTTACCAGTAGCACCGGACTCGCATACGGCGACTTAGTTTCCGTCACAATGCCGTGATCCTTCCATTCCTTGACTATTTCTCTGATAGCTTCCTTTTCTTGTATGTTCGTTCGATACGGTTTGCATGCAACCGGTTTGCTGCCAGGGGCCTCAACTATGTTCATTTTGGTCAAGTCAGTACATCCTAACTCTGACAGGTTGGAAGCAAAACAATCACTAAACTCATTCACCAAATTCACTAATGAAATTATGTCTTGTTCGTTAGCACAATCATCAATAAGGAGGTCTTCTCTCCCGATAATCTTACGTGTTGAGCCATTGTCATTGATATGTTGTGTAGGCCTATATAGGTCAACATCCACTATGTTCACTAATTCACCACGACCCACACTGACATTTTTCTTCATGTACCTCTCTTCAGTACTTGTATTTATGATTTGTATGGAGAACTCCCCGTTCTCATCTGGCTTATAAACAGCGCCACCAAACATTAGCTGGCCGTCTCGAGGTACATTTGACACGACTTGAACAAAATTAATGCTATTCCCTTGCAATTTGTTGGCTGATAGTGTCCGCAGTTTTATTGGTTTATCCTTTGTCAATATTGGTAGATTTAATTTCTTGAAGGGATCTTCGTCGGCATTTCCGACAACTAAATGTTCTCCTAACTTAACAAATGCCACACTTGGCAGTTCTGTCCAAGTCCTTCCGATGATGACCTCAATACTTTGTGCATTGTCTGGGACAACCAGCATCTCCACATCACCCCCTACTGCACTATCCATAGATATATCCGAAACTATTCTACCCAATGAAGTGATCACATTTTCTGTGTTCCCAAACCCATGTAAACTCTTTTTACAAGGTTGAATTGGCAATCCAGACTTTATGGCTGCTGTGGCTTGTATTGTGCAACATGAACTGCCTGTGTCTATCAACGACATAAATGATACAGGTCCTATCTTAACTTCTTTCAGGTATTTCTCCAAATCTGCAGTTATGTTCTTCTCGGTGCTAGTGATTTGAATATGTTCTTCCACTTGCCTGTTTCGATTAGTACAGAAACACCTGGTATGGCCCTCTTGGCCACAAGCTAAACATTTTATAGGTCTTCTTGTCTCCGAGCAGTCTCTAGAAATATGTCCATATTTTTGACAATTAAAACAACGTGGCTCCCGTTTTTCATTTTGATAATACACTGAATCTGGCCGCTCATGCTTTATTTCACTTCTAGATGGTCGGCCTCTTGCTTGACTAGTCTCTTGTGAGCTGGTCATGTCACTTCCGGTTTGTAGGCCAAGCCTAGGTTGCTCATTTGATCTCCACGAAATCTGTTTCCCAGGACGATCTGTAACACGTTTTGATCGCTGTGCATTCACTTCTTCGAAATCCCTTATGTCATGAAGGAGGTCATCCAGGTCCTCATGGTGTTTGCTCATGACGAGAGTACTTAATTCACGTGACCACAGGCCAATTGCAAGTTGTTTCTTAGTGTCTGTGAACTCTAATCCCAGGGCCTTACATAGCCGCACTTTATCGTGAAAATAAAAATGCGTGTTTTCATTTTTGTCTTGCACACGGTTCTTCATTTGATCAAATTTTTCTGGGAGGCTTAAAGTTCCCACAAAGGTCCGTCGAAATTGGCGTTCGAATTGGTCCCAACTGACTATTTCTGATAGACGGGATCGATACCAATGTTGAGCTGCACCTATGAGGTGAGTCCTAGCAGATTCTAACTTGAATGGATTCTGCCATTTATGGAGTTCTGCCGTGGTGTTGATTATTTGTAGCCACTCAGACGCGTTCATTCCTGATGACTCGCCATCAAAATAGGGGATGGTTTTCGCTAAGTCAGGCATTATATTATAAGTTGGTTCTGGTATTTGCTGTTGTTGCGATCTCATCATTTCAAAAAGAGTTTGATCACGCTGGCGGTTACTTTCCAAAATTAGGTTCAGAACATCCTGCATAGACATAACCAAGTCCGTCTGATGTTCTGCCACTACCTCCTCATGGCTTATAGCTCCTTCCTCCAAATCGTTTTGGTCTTGCTGTTGCATTTTTTTATTTGATTTTTGAAGGGCTATTGGAAATTAAATCACAATTTGTTCATTTTCAAACACTCGTAACTCAAGATACATATATATAAATTATTTAAATGTTTTCCACGCTAGCAAGATGGCGACCACGGCGTACCCACGTTTTCAAGTCTTATTTTATCGCTCATCATCCATGACAATTTGTTTATTATTATTATTATATTTTTTTTGCAATTGCAACCCGTTAATATTACTATTTAAATTCAACACATATACTTTAATGAAATTTACAATCGTTTATCACAAACTTAGATAACGCGTCAGGTGTTTTACGCCATTAAGCACAAGGGATACCGGTTACGCGTTTAACGAAGCAATTGATATATTATTTTTTTGTGTTCATCCCACTTCTGATTTGTTATACCCACAAATGGCCTAGTTATTTTACACTGGTGATCCAACATAACTTGTGCTACGCACATGTACGAACACAACCCCTTTTCACGACCTTAACTCGCACACGCCTTATTCACGTCTACCCACCGCCATCTCACGCACTGACTGTCCTGTAGTCACCAGTCTCGCCAACCTCACGCAATAAGTTTCAGTGAGTCTCTAACAGTATTAAATTAAGAGATGATTGACAACATTTAATTAATTATTATATACACACACTTTAGATTAGATTGTAGGATGATTAGGATCATCAACGCGTAGAAAATCTTAAGGTTTGTTTATATTTTTTCGATTTTGTTATTTATTTTAATTTATTATTTGCGATTTTGGGGATAGGATCACCGAAAAAAAGGATTAAATTATTTTTTCGTCGCCTACTTTTAAAAAGAATCTGAAATGTGATTCGCTTAGGCCCGATGCACACCGCACCGAACAAGATACGACAGAGCAAAACATTTTTGTGTGGTCATGTGTGGAGCTCTCTTGATTGCATGCTTTAAATTGAGCCGGCGCACACTGCACCGAACAGGACCGAACAAAACAACAAAACACGACCACACATGACCACACACGTTTACACAATTCAGCTGTCTTCCCCGTCCCATGTTCGACGGAACATACAATGTAGCATTTGCATGCACATGCGCGACTATTTGTTTATTAGTTCGTTAAGGTGTTTAGTGGCGTGTGTTGGTTGCCAAAGTGAGTTTTTTTGTGTGTTTTACCAAAATGCCTGTGCAAAAGCGTAAGGTAAAGGTTTTAGGCCTACCCATTGATGAGCTAGATGTGGAAAAACTAATAGTTTTTGTGCAGGAGAGGCCTGCATTGTACAATTTTATTTTCAAAGATTACCACAACAAGGATATTGTCGACAAGCTGTGGGAGTAAGTGGGGAAATACATGAAAGCACCTTGTAAGTACCGAAACCTACATAGTTGAATTAATTTTATAGCTTATTTGACAATTGAATTATTTATAACGCTAATTAATATGAATGTTTACCAATAGTATTTTTACTAGTTTAGCTTTAACTGTATTTTGTGATTCCCAAGTATAAAAGTGAATATAAATAATTGCAAGAAGACGTGCAAAAAATATTATTGTTTTATTTTATTTTAATTCATGTAATATTATTTCGATACTTTCTGTGGGCTCAATTTAATTAATTAGGAATTTCACTGCATGTTTGAATGAATGAAATGGATCTTGGTTAATTTTGATTTTATTGTGGAACGGGGCCCTGTACAATGTATTAGTAACATCAATATAATGATATGAATGATGATATTATTATTTGAGTTGAAGGCTACAAATATTTTATTGGTAGAAATAGTTATTTACCAATATAATTAAATATTTGTAAAACTTGAATAGTTAGTCAGACGAGGTGAAACCTCCTTCCAATATCTACAGTTTCTGTTTCTTCACCCTCGAGTAACAACAGCTCCTGAAATATGTCGGGACGATCCATTCGTTCTCTTTTTCTGATTAAATTATGTATTATAGTACATGTTTCAGTTATCGCCTGAACTTTGTCAGGGCTCAACATAATGCATGTTTTAAATACCCCAAATTTTTTGCTTAGTATGCCAAAAGCACATTCAGCAATACGGCGGGCTCTTGAGTGCCGATAATTGTATACACGCCTCTCATTTGTAAGGTATTTTCTGACAAATGGTTTCATGAGATTTACAAGAAGTGGATACGCCTCGTCACCAACAAAAACGAAAGGCATTTTGCTATTGTTTTCATAGTTGATGGGTCTAGGAGAGGGAATATTAAGCTTCTTTTCCATCAGATCCTTTGCAAAAGTACTATTATGAAATACTGAAGCGTCATTATTTCGACCGTAGTCTCCTACCTCAATTATCACAAAGCATGCATCGGCGTCTACCACTGCCCGCAAAATGATCGAGTGAATTTTTATAGTTGAAATAGGCAGATCCCTCTTTTTCCTGGACACACAAGCGGATATGTTTGCCATCAACAGAACCTATACAGTTAGGATAGTTCCAAAAGTCTTCAAATCGCTGAGCTATATGTTCCCATCTTTCAGTTGTTGGTTGAGGCATGTACACTTGCCGCAGACGTTCAATTATAGCTTGGTATGTTTCCATTACAATTAGTCCAATAGTTGTTTCCCCAACACGGAAGTAGTAGTGGTAAGATTTGAACATTTCTCCGGTAGCCAGGTCCCTGGAAAGATACGGATACCAATGTATTAGAATAAAGTTAAATGTGTGTACAATTCTAATTGAAACTTATATAATAATCTATACATTTCTATGGATAAAAAGTCGTTTATATTGGTCTAAATTAGATTTTTTTTAAAATACAAAATTAATATTTATTTTCTTAGTATTTGTTGGGCCAAATTTCATAATAAAAACATAATTCACAGATATGAACATTTTCATGTGCTCATTCCCAAACACACCACTTATACAAATATTTTTTTCAGCTGCTGATTGTCGCTGAAGTGGGCGTCTCTCAGGAATGCGTACGCTAGACACATGCGACAAGAAAAGACATGTGTCCCCAGTGGGTCAAAAGGAACTAAAAAGAAGCAATGGTATCTGGCAGAGGTACTGAGTTTTCTAACAGATTTCATGGTCAGCATAGGACGATGTCTAGTAGCCTACGTTCAAATCTACGGCAAGCAGGAGAGAACATAAATACGGAAGACAATGATAGTTTTATGGAAACGTACAAAGAAGAAGAACAGCACGATGATTCTTCTGGTTTTGTTGACCTGACAATAGCTGGAAACCTTTCAAGACCAACTACACCAATCCAGCCTCCAACGAGACCTCCAGGATTAGGGAAGAGGAGGTTTCGTCCTCAAAATCCATGTAAAATGGTGGTCAGTCCAATGATTGATTTTTTAAAATCAAGATCACAGCTACCCCCCAAACACGATTAAGATGGAGACGGAGACCTTTATTACCTTAAAGGCCTGCTTCCTGATTTAAAAAAAGCTCGACAAAAGGCGCAAACGAAAATTCAAACAGGACATTATGAGACAATTAAACGATCTTCTTGATGAACAGGACGAACAACGCAGTTCACCAATGATGGTGTCAACATCATAGTCAAACGCATCTTCGTCCACTCATTCACCCAGATCTCTTCCCCGGCAGTCTGCCTGATACAATATTCCGCTCCTGATTATAGAACCTACAGAGGGTGCTGACCTTCCTTATGGATGTGATGTAGAAGAAAGTATCCATTAATTTGAAAGCACATCAGTCTATTATAAATTCTACAAAATATGGTTTCATTTTTTAAGTATTACTTTTTACTGTATCTTGTTTATTTATAAATAGCTTGGTTTTGTAAAAAAATTACATACAATTGACTTCTAAGTTATTAGGATTCCAATAATTAACATCTCGTCTTATTAAATATTTAATGTAGGCCTTCTAAGTGTCTATTGTTCAAAGTTTTGTCTCCTAACTGTTGTAAAGTAATAATATAATAAAATTAAATACTTGTATGCATAATACCCAGCGTACGGCAACCTTTATACAAAGAAATATCAGTAAATATATAACTTTTACCTTAAAGTGATGAACAGCCTTTCCTCCGGTGTAATACTCTTCCTATAGTTGGTGTTTCTCCTCCTGATGATATCCTCTACATTACTCAGGAGGTAATGAAAAGTATCAACACTTAATCTTACAAAATTTGCGAATTTTTCCGGATAACACTTCAACTCACTAATTAGTTTGTTAAAGAGTTTTCATCCATCCTTTTTTTCAGCATAGGGTGAACCCAGATACTTCGATCGCGTTTATCTTCATGATGAATCTCCAACCATTCCCACAGCAAAAAAGCTACCTCTTCATCACTGACCTCCATCTTGGTGAATGCATATAGTAAGAAGAGAATGTCTTATCGTGTTTTGTTCCATCGTGCTCTATGGTCAAAACTACCATCACAAAAAAATTTTTTCCATGAAACAAAAACATTTTTGTTCTATCGTGTCTTGTTCGGTGCGGTGTGCATCGGGCCTAAAACATGCTGGTTGTGTTGACATGCATTTTTCACTTGTATTAGTATCGCTTCTAAAAACATGGCTGAAAATGAAGTGGTGCTAACTGATCTCTCTATTGGAGCCATTTTTTTCATCACTGCGTCTGATTTCTCGTTCGGGGTTACTAATACGCATATACTAATAATTACGCTTATGTGTTAGGGGTTAGGAAGGGTGAATTTAGAATAAGAATGGGTGGCCAAATAAATTATACTTTTTCAGTAAACGCAATGTATCATAATTAGTTGACCTATTAAAAAAATTGTTTTACATAGATAACATAAAAAGTTTGTGATTAGTATGTCTAATATTTCTTAATTCCTTAATACATTAAAATATGTTTTAGTTGATCCCAAATAATTATTTAATTATTTTGCTTAATTTGTTAACTCATGATCAATGAAATTAAACTCAAATAAAGTCAATAAATCCCAATACAACCAAACTAGGTTGGACATTTTTATAAATAGGCCTAACCCAAGTTTTTTCAACCCGGTTTTAAATCTTGGTATACTAATAACAAAAATTCTTGTTAAATAATAATAATAATAAATTAGGCCTAAAATATTCGTTAAAAATAATAATAAATTAATTTGTAGATTGGTTTAAATATAAACTATCTGGTTTGCTATGAGACAATAATATAATGTTGTGTATCTACTCTAGTTGCCAAAGCATTATTACAAAGTGTTTGAAGTGTATGGGCTGAACATAATTAATTAAAACTTATAAAGATAGTTTTAAGTGTCAAATACGGAAACTAGAAAGCGTTCCGGTGATTTCGCGTAAAAACCGCCTGCCGTTCATACCTTACTTGCCGATAACGCGAATATTATGTTGCCGGAACTAATCACGGTACTACAATGCTTTATTATATTTTGTGATTGTATGTAAAAAAAATTACACATGCCACGTTGATTGGTAGGAAATAATGGTTTGATAAAATTATTTATAACATTTGTTAACTGATATTAAATAATATCTCTCACAAGGCACATTTGCAATATTTACGTAACATTTTATTTTGGACACTTCTTGAGAATATGTACGGCTGATATCACTTTAAAATATCCTCTAGTGTAATATCCCTCGCATTCTTATCTTTATAAATCCGGTGCTTAAAATACCACAAAAACTCATTATTTTTATAACATTCCACAAATAAGTGTTTCCCGCACAACAATCTTTTAGTTGCCGCCATTTTAAATTGTCTACTTGCATTAGTAAAGTTGGAAGGTGACCAACTTTTTCACTTGCAAGTGGACTTGTTTGTTAGTAGCTTGCGTGTCTGTTTACATGGTGCAAGTTGTGTGCGCGCAGCCAAATTAGTGTACTTGCATTAGTCAACTAATACCATGTCAATGGGCCTTTAGTATTATTATTAGCACCGCGTCTTACTACCCGTTCGGGTTATACGCAGGCCTTTAGTAAGCTCGCTTTTTGATTTTGTTCTTAAAACAAACATTTTGTTTTGAAAACGCATGTGAATGAAATATTTAAATCATTAAAGTCATATTTACATAGCAATCTGATACTCTTTCTGAGAAATGAGTTATACAAGATCAAGTGTTTTAAATAGAAATAACACGTAAAAAACGCCAGTCAATAAGGTCGATTCTCAATGAGCTGGTAGAAAATAAAAGAATAACAAAGACCGTGAAGAGAGTATTTACTTGAGTATCTAGAAGAAGCAAAACTAGCTCCGTAGATCGAGTAACTGTTGTCATCTGATGCGAGTTTCTCCGATAATTGATATTTCAATCACCGATACTTTTGAGATCGAGTCACTGTGAGAAACGGTGATCAAATGGTATTGGTGGAAAAACCAGTCAGTGATTTAACGCCCATCTCTGCCTTCAACCAATTTTAAACTTGGAATAGAGCACAGCTGCCTATAATGAGCGTTTTATGAAGTCTTTATGTAGATGCTTTGATATTATTAAATTTGTGTAAAATCAAACAATTGCTTAATTTTTACCTCTCCTCAAACACCTTTACTCACTAAACTAAAATATAACACATACAAATATTTTTATTAGTTAACTGTTATGTACTTAAAAATATAGAATAAAACAAAATGGGTATGAATAAATAATCACAATCAAAATAAAACAAATAGTTGATCTATCTATATTTATTTTTATTTTAGAACGTATGCGCTCAAGTTATAACTAACAATAAAATCTTACTAGAAAATAAAGTTTTTAATCTTCAAAAGGTAGTAATTCAAGAGTTTGACAGACTTAACTCAATACGTGTTGGTGTCATACGTCAACAACATCAACATGACACGGTTCATCGTTCGTTGTTAATGGAATAAATACTAAACAGTATTGATAAATTATAAAAATGTTTGAAAAGATAAACTTAAATTAATTTTATTTAAATTGTTATTAAGTGTACAGCAACGTTGGCTTTGAATGAATTTAATTTATTTTTAAATACAAAACACTTGGCATAAGTTAATATTTTTTGTTATTAATTGCAAAAATCAATGTTTACTTTTACATAAAAGTTAATTGTTGAGGTTAGAGAATAATTTATTAATGTTAAATATTTAAAATAATTATAAGGTTTGAACCACCTAGTCAGAGATGGTTCAAGAGTTTAATTATACTTAAATTATTTCTTGTATTTAAAGTTTCAAGAACAGACATAGTAGGTAGGTATTAGGATGAAGTGGCCTTCGCTTTCATTAATTTTATCAGGAATATTTATTGCCTACATTGGTCACTCAATATGGACTCTAGCTCAATTATTTGTTCCCCCTCCATGTCAACCTCGCGAGCCTTGCATTACATCTTTTCTACACAACAAACCAAAGCTACAAGTAAGTTCAACACTCACAAACATTTATGATTAATTTATAGAAAAATAAGACCAAATAGTTACTTTAGAGTAATGTAAGATACATTTAGCTATGGAAGATGTCAATGACTTTTTCTGCATCACATTTAGGCCTACTAACTTAGGCCTATAGGTTCAGGTACATATCATAACTGGATAGGGATGAGGAAAGGTTTATTTGTGAGGAGTGTTGAGGGAGAATGTAAAATTATTTAGAAAAAAATATCAGTGCGGTACCTCTATTTGACATGGATTTGAACCTCTACCTCCCATTCACTGGCATTCGAGTTTATTGATGTAGGTTAAATACTCTCATATACACTTATCAACAATGCAAGCCATATTATCAACAATGACTCCTGGAACTGTGTTTACATGTCAAATAACAACAATGTTATTTCCAATAATGTTGGGAGAAGTGACGGAATAATTACATTTGTCACATAAGAGGAAAAACATGAAATATTAATACAATTTAAGCCAAAATTCAGAAAATAATAGCTTGACTTACCTATTTCATGGGGCATTGTTTGGCATATTTCTCAGCATTAGGCCTAGGTGCCTGAAACACTTTAACCTCCGAACCAACATGAATGTAGTACACCTGTAACATACATTATAGGCATAATATGCTTATATTAACTTTTAATTTTCTCAGATGAAAGGATTAGTTCGATGGGGTTGCTTTGTAATTCATGACATAGGCTTCTTAGGCTAAATTATTATTATTTTATGCTTTTAAACATGTAAGTTAGGCTATTTTATTTAACAATCATAGCTTTCTTAAAATTGTCATTTTTTTATTGTTATGTTTTTAATTTTCAAAGCTTTTGAGGTAAAGCTACAAGTTTATTTTTGATGATTTCAAAGATAATTTGTTAATTCTGTGGTGCCTATATTTGCATTTTTTTTGTTGGTTAGTGCCTATTGTCACTGCTGTCTTTAGTTAGAGGCTGGAATACTGAGTTTTGGCAACACTGTGTCGAACCCTGTGAACAACACAGCCATGTGCGGTATTACTGCATACTTAGTTCAGCTTATTTTACTGTATGGAATGTTTGTTTCTCGTGTAATTTACTTTATTTGATAAGTTTGGGTGGTTCATGCTTCTCTTGAATTATTGAAACATTACCTAGACCTACATATCTTTAGGACAGTGCTATGTTCTAACTCCTGGAACTTGTAAAAGCAATTAGAGTTCCGATAAGTCTTGAGGCTATGTACTGTAAATACTTTTGGTTTTCCACATAATGAAGAACTTAAACAAAAGTGGATGAAAGGTATTGATAGGGTTTACTGGTCACCATTGTTGGGACCTGTAGTTTGCATAAAACACTTTGAAGAACATCACACATGTCTATTGTTTACTATCGTGTGAGGAACGTTGGTACAACCTTCACTTTGACTAGGATAGGGGCCTACTGGCTGCTGTTAAAACATCACACGTAAAGTAAGGCACTCTGAGTCCACTGGTCCGCATCGTACCAATCATACTCATCATACGCATCAGATTTTAATCTGCCTCACAGAATTCATTCGGTATCGCCCATGTCCGGTACATTGGGGAGCAGTGGCGACTTACCTTGAAAGAGCCTGACCAGGGAAAAGAGTTGCATACAGTCCATGGTGTCAGACATTTCTTCAGGAAAACTCAGACATTCTGGTCTACACTTGGTTCTCAGACGAGGTGTGGTTTCACCTGTCAGAATACATTTATTCTCAAAATTCCCGTATTTGGGCAAGTGAATATCCCAACACAATACGTGAAAAACTCCTCCATCCAGAGAAGATTGGTGTTTGGTGTGGCGTGTGGGATGTCCCGGCGGCATGTAATTGGTCCCATATTGTTCTATACAACCATCGCAACAACTGCATTTATGGAAATCTTTAAAACCTTTGTAAATGAATTGAATGACAAAAAACTCTTTACTGGCTAATTAAAGCAGGATGGAAGACATCCCACATATCAGACACCAGCATGGCCAAAATTCAGTCCTTTTTCGGTGACCGCATCATCTCAAAGGGACTTTGAACATCGTTCTGGTTCGATCTGATGCCGACTGATTATTTTATATGGAGATATCTGAAAGAGAGAGTTTACCGAAACAAACCACAAACCATAAACACCTTGAAAGCAAACATCAGTGAAGAAATTCAAGTAGTGACAGTGGACGTACATAATATGGTGCGTCTGGTTCAATCCTGTCTGGACGCAAATGGTGGACACTTCCAACACATGTTATGATGTCATCACAGTTCTAACAAAATGAGGCAAGTCCACTTTAAATTTTGTTGCAATATCTTCATTAGTGTTAAAATTATTAAAGAAAGCCTGGATCTGGTAGCGAGGGGGACACCCTGTATAACGGGGTCAAACTCGGCCTCGTGAGGACAAATGAGGAGCTACTTGAATAAGGAAGTAGCAGTTCCGATCTAGAAAATTGAGACAAACACCCAGAGGGTTCATTGTGCTGACTACATGACACCCTCAACCCACAAATGTTAACACTATAATCATCATAAACGGCAGTGGCCGCTCAGTCGGGATATCTCACTTGCGAGATCATGCCACAGGTTTTTTTACTCTCATTTGTTCAAACTATCCTCTACTTGTCATATATTTTATATGGTTAGTAGTAAGTCTATAAATAGTTAGTAAAAATTATCTGGAATAGTAATGATCTCTTGAATAAACATCAAACACTTGTTGAAAATGAGTGTGCAACTTCTAATGCTAGTAGTGTCCAACCCAGTGGCTCTCAAACCCTGTTCCGCTGTGGCACCAATGGGAGTAAATACATATTCTGGGAAATAGCTGTCTTTTATAGCTTAGTAAAGAAGTGAGAGTGGGAAATTATCTACCCTCAGCACATCCAGCCGGGATTCGAGTCTTGACCTCCCCGTCAGGGACAAACCAGACTAGATTAGCTTGATGTTTAGTTCGTGTGCCTATCGATGGGAGTTGAATAATATTGCTGATAAGTGTGTCTAAAAGAACATTCTTTATTTATATAATAATGTTTGAATACATGAACGAGATCCACCATAAATTAAAGCAGAATGAAGTCTGTCTTCCGCTTCGGTGGTTGATTGGTCCAGACCAGGGCATCACTCTCGCAATAGACTAGTACAACCCAGATGGGTGGTAAGACTCAGTAGCAAAAAAAAGTAATGTACGCAGGTTATTGTAGTACTAGAAAAATAGAAACACAAACTTTGCATATACTCTTTAAAAGTGAAATAACATTTGATTTCAACCCGAACAAAACTAATCAATAGTTGTTTTGTGAGTGGTCTGTCAAAGAGACCGCAGGCTCCTTCTCCCCTCTCCCCTACCCCGGGTCTCCTCTAAAGTGTGGTATCTGGTCTGCAGCGACAACATTTTTACATGTTAGTGAATATTCATTGAAATAAACACTGTGAAACTCATGTCCCTCACGTCTTTTTATCAGCACAAACTCGTCAAATGTGGTAGCACTGCTAATTATAGACTAGATCTAACTCATCACTCCACATAGTTTGGGAGTGGCGTTGACATGTCCTGTAGTTTCTCATATTTTACAAGCTGTCCATACACTTAAAATTAAACACTGTCATAGTAATTAACATCCATGTAATACTGAAATTAATTACATCACCAGTTTATAATATATAGATTATTTATTTAGGCTTCACGTAGTGGCTGTCCAGAATTCTCTTGGGAAGCTATTGCAACTTGAAGATGAACATTTTCACTCACAGCAGAAATTTTCATCAATTTCCTACACAAACACAAGTTCAACAGTAATATAATACTTTGGAAAATTTTCCAAAAATATTTCCTCACAAAAATATATAAAACAGCAAAACATAATTTATTTAAAAAGTATATAAGCTCTTATTGATATTTTACCTGGTTGTTAAAATCATTGAATGAGGAATTAATTAAACCTCATTGGTAGAACATTGGCGTGCATTACCAAAGTACAGGGTTCAGTATCTATGTCCAGATTTTAATCTATTTAAAAAAATGTATTTTTATACTAATGTACAACTCTTTTATTAGTGTTACTTGTCATAAAATTGATAATTAGATCAGTCCTTCTATGACTAAAAGTGTAACCTCTGGTAGGTTTGAATCCTGGAAGACCTCAACCACGGCAAAAGCTCCTGCCTGCGCTAATGGCAGTCATGTTGACAATATATTAAAATACATAATTATTAATATATCTATAGTACCTCTTTTCTTGGTAGGCAACAAGTGCAGTAGCTTTTATTTTTATTCTTTCTGCACCAAAAAACAAGTGTTTTTCCTTCTTATATTACAATTTTGTGGTATCCAGACTAAAAATCGCTTACTATTGATAAGTGATTGGGTGATTCTCTAGTAAACAAAAGTTGTGAGTCGCTGAAATATGCGGGTGACTACTGACTAGTAAACATTTGTCTCCCTTTACTTCATCTTGGAGTTGGCTGCAGCCCTGAAAGTTGTTTTACTTCTGTTGGACACACTGCCTCCCCACTCTCACATGATGAACGTGTGCTCGGTCAGACAACACTCGGCAGCAGCACTGGCTGGGCCCAAATATAGATTCTAATTTAGCTAATATCTAAAGTTTTTGTGTCCTGACCACATGATTTTAGCACAGAATTTTTATCGCACAGCTCATAACCAGGATCCAATAGCTTTAATTTAGTTTAGTTCTTCATATTTCTCTTGTAAAATGAAGATGATTTTTGACAATCGAATATTTTTTTTTCTCATTGCTGAAATAAACAAAAAAATAAAACCATAAAATCCAAGAGACACTCTTAAATCTGTTGGAGCTTTTTTCTTCAATGTACTCTTATTAATTGCTGATAAATTAGGTTAGTAAGACGTTCATGTTTTAGTATAAAAATTATCTTTCAGGTATTATGGTGGCCTCTTTAAGTCTAGTACGCACTAGGAAACCTTTCCATGGAAACATTGTTTGCCAACATGTTGCCCTTGTTTCTGAAACAGTTGGGCAACATTTTTTCATGTTTCCTTTGTGTTTCCCAGCAAGTAAAACATGTTTCCCATGATCCATTTCAAATGGGTTACAAGAAACAATGTTTGCTAGTCTAGACGATCTGGCCAACATTTCCGACAACAAGCAACTTGGGCTAGTAGGTGGGATTGCTGATCTAAATCGTGTCTCTTTTCATTATGCTGGGACCAACCATTTGTAAAATAACCCCGAAATGTGCAGGAAATATGCCAGTGATGTTCCTATAACCACTGCTGTCTTCGATCTTCAGTTCTTCCAGAAGCTTGATTGCATAGTACAAACCATTTTGAGGCACTTAACGAATCCACCATAGTTTTCCTTTTCACAGTCTTCTAAAACAGCTCATAGCTACATACATAGCAGCATGCTTCCCAACAAACATCTTTCATTCCAGTGGCGGAGAACAGACCCCGGCAGGCCTGCTCGTGTAGGGAGGGATTGATTGTAAAAGTACCTCTGCATTGCAGGAGTTGAGGAAAATAGTCATGACTTTTACATTCTTACTTAAGTTATCATAAATACAAAATTTATCCATAATTACCTTTAGATTAAATGGGGACATAGATTTGCTGAACAGCAATGATTTTTAATTAATTACAAACAAAATCTAAAAGCCTTTTCTGTCGTCATTTTCCTTGCACTTCTAGTTGTTTCCCAAAAGCGATTTAAAGTTTGACTTTTTATTGAGTGGTTTGGAATGAAGTCTAAAGTATGAAGTTAAAAGTACCTAATTAGTTGAAAGTTCTTTGAAAAAGTTGTAGTCTATTAAACATGTTTTTTAAGAGGATGTTTAGAACAATTTTTTTTTGAGCCAAGGCTAGGCTTACTTTTTATATTTTTAATATTAGTGACTAGTTTAAAAAATGCTAAGTTCAAGTCCACAATTAACATTCAAAAAACCTTCGAAATAGCTTATAGAGGTATATATAGTTTGAAACCTTTCTTGCCTACGGTGGTTGGGGGGTATGCCCCCCAATCCCCAAAGTTTTAGGTGGAGGGGTTGGGTAAATCATAAATCTCGGCCCCTGTTTCACTCAACTGAACTCTGTATGGGAAACAAATGTTTCATCATTGTAGTGTTGACACGAAACAATGTTTCTTTAATGTTTGCCAACATTTTGTTTCCCATGTTGGTCATCATTGTTTACAAGTGTGTACTAAGCTTTAATATCACTATGAAACATTGACATGTCCTGAAGGTGAGAATGGTGAGAACTCTAGATGGTGCTCTATTGGTATGATCACATCACCGCCTGGATTACATCGTCTAGGATAACACTGTGTTCCTTCTATGTTACAACACCTCCATCACTCACACAACATAGGATAACACTGTGTTCCTTCTATGTTACAACACCTCCATCACTCACATAACGTAGGATAACACTGTGTTCCTTCTATGTTACAACACCTCCATCACTCACAAAACATAGGATAACACTGTGTTCCTTCTATGTTACAACACCTCCATCACTCACACAACATAGGATAACACTCAGTGTTCCTTCTCTGTTACAACACCTGCATCACTCACACAACATAGGATAACACTCAGTGTTCCTTCTCTGTTACAACACTTCCATCACTCACATAATGTAGGATAACACTCAGTGTTCCTTCTATGTTACAACACTTCCATCACTCACATAATGTAGGATAACACTAAGTGTTCCTCCTCTGTTACAACACCTGCATCACTCACATAATGTAGGATAACACTCAGTGTTCCTTCTCTGTTACAACACTTCCATCACTCACATAACATAGGATAACACTCAGTGTTCCTTCTCTGTTACAACACCTGCATCACTCACATAACGTAGGATAACACTCAGTGTTCCTTCTATGTTACAACACTTCCATCACTCACATAATGTTGGATAACACTCAGTGTTCCTTCTCTGTTACAACACCTGCATCACTTACATAATGTAGGATAACACTCAGTGTTCCTTCTCTGTTACAACACTTCCATCACTCACATAATGTAGGATAACACTCAGTGTTCCTTCTCTGTTACAACACTTCCATCACTCACATAATGTAGGATAACACTCAGTGTTCCTCCTCTGTTACAACACCTGCATCACTTACATAATGTAGGATAACACTCAGTGTTCCTTCTCTGTTACAACACTTCCATCACTCACATAATGTAGGATAACACTCAGTGTTCCTTCTCTGTTACAACACTTCCATCACTCACATAATGTAGGATAACACTGAGTGTTCCTTCTCTGTTACAACACTTCCATCACTCACATAACGTAGGATAACACTCGGTGTTCCTTCTATGTTACAACACTTCCATCACTCACATAATTTAGGATAACACTCAGTGTTCCCTCTCTGTTACAACACTTCCATCACTCACATAATGTAGGATAACACTGAGTGTTCCTTCTCTGTTACAACACTTCCATTACTCACATAATGTAGGATAACACTCGGTGTTCCTTCTATGTTACAACACCTGCATCAATCACATAATGTAGGATAACACTCAGTGTTCCTCCTCTGTTACAACACCTCCATCACTCACATAATGTAGGATAACACTCAGTGTTCCTTCTCTGTTACAACACCTGCATCACTCACATAATGTAGGATAACACTCAGTGTTCCTTCTCTGTTACAACACCTCCATCACTCACATGATGTAGGATAACACTAAGTGTTCCTTCTCTGTTACAACACCTGCATCACTTACATAACGTAGGATAACACTCAGTGTTCCTTCTCTGTTACAACACTTCCATCACTCACATAATGTAGGATAACACTCAGTGTTCCTTCTCTGTTACAACACCTCCATCACTCACATAATGTAGGATAACACTCAGTGTTCCTTCTCTGTTACAACACTTCCATCACTCACATAATGTAGGATAACAATCAGTGTTCCTCCTCTGTTACAACACCTGCATCACTTACATAACGTAGGATAACACTCAGTGTTCCTTCTATGTTACAACACTTCCATCACTCACATAATGTAGGATAACACTCAGTGTTCTCTTCTATGTTACAACACCTCCATCACTCACATAATGTAGGATAACACTCAGTGTTCTTTCTCTGTTACAACACTTCCATCACTCACATAATGTAGGATAACACTCAGTGTTCCTTCTCTGTTACAACACTTCCATCACTCACATAATGTAGGATAACACTCAGTGTTCCTCTCTTGTTACAACACCTCCATCACTTACATAACGTAGGATAACACTCAGTGTTCCTTCTATGTTACAAACACTTCCATCACTCATAATTGTAGGATAACACTCAGTGTTCCTTCTATGTTACAACACTCCATCACTCACATAATGTAGGATAACACTCAGTGTTCTTTCTCTGTTACAACACTTCCATCACTCACATAATGTAGGATAACACTCAGTGTTCCTTCTCTGTTACAACACTTCCATCACTCACATAATGTAGGATAACACTGTGTTCCTTCTCTGTTGTTACAACACTTCCATCACTCACATAATGTAGGATAACACTCAGTGTTCCTTCTCTGTTACAACACTTCCAATACTCACATAACGTAGGATAACACTCAGTGTTCCTTCTCTGTTACAACACCTGCATCACTCACATAACATATGATAACACTCAGTGTTCCTTCTCTGTTACAACACCTCCATCACTCACATAATGTAGGATAACACTCGGTGTTCCTTCTCTGTTACAACACTTCCATCACTCACATAACGTAGGATAACACTCAGTGTTCCTCCTCTGTTACAACACCTGCATCACTTACATAATGTAGGATAACACTCAGTGTTCCTCCTCTGTTACAACACCTGAATCACTTACATAATGTAGGATAACACTCAGTGTTCCTTCTCTGTTACAACACTTCCATCACTCACATAATGTAGGATAACACTCAGTGTTCCTTCTATGTTACAACACCTGCATCACTCACATAATGTAGGATAACACTCAGTGTTCCTTCTCTGTTACAACACTTCCATCACTCACATAATGTAGGATAACACTCAGTGTTCCTCCTCTGTTACAACACTTCCATCACTCACATAATGTAGGATAACACTCAGTGTTCCTTCTATGTTACAACACTTCCATCACTCACATAATGTAGGATAACACTCAGTGTTCCTCCTCTGTTACAACACCTGCATCACTCACATAATGTAGGATAACACTCAGTGTTCCTTCTCTGTTCCAACACTTCCATCACTTACATAACGTAGGATAACACTCAGTGTTCCTTCTCCGTTACAACACTTCCATCACTCACATAATGTAGGATAACACTCAGTGTTCCTCTCTGTTACAACACCTGCATCACTCACATAAAGTAGGATAACACATCAGTGTTCCTCCTCTCTTACAACACCTGCATCACTTACATAACGTAGGATAAACACTCAGTGTTCCTTCTATGTTACAACACTTCCATCACTCACATAATGTAGGATAACACTGTGTTCCTTCTCTGTTGTTACAACACCTCCATCACTCACATAATGTAGGATAACACTCAGTGTTCTTTCTCTGTTACAACACTTACATCACTCACATAATGTAGGATAACACTCAGTGTTCCTTCTCTGTTACAACACTTACATCACTCACATAATGTAGGATAACACTCAGTGTTCCTTCTCTGTTACAACACTTCCATCACTCACATAATGTAGGATAACACTGTGTTCCTTCTCTGTTGTTACAACACTTCCATCACTCACATAATGTAGGATAACACTCAGTGTTCCTTCTCTGTTACAACACTTCCATCACTCACATAATGTAGGATAACACTCAGTGTTCCTTCTATGTTACAACACCTTCATCACTCACATAACGTATGATAACACTCGGTGTTCCTTCTCTGTTACAACACCTCCATCACTCATATAATGTAGGATAACACTCGGTGTTCCTTCTCTTTTACAACACTTCCATCACTCACATAATGTAGGATAACACTCAGTGTTCCTTCTCTGTTCCAACACTTCCATCACTCACATAATGTAGGATAACACTCAGTGTTCCTCCTCTGTTACAACACCTCCATCACTCACATAATGTAGGATAACACTCAGTGTTCCTTCTTTGTTACAACACCTCCATCACTCACATAATGTAGGATAACACTCAGTGTTCCTTCTCTGTTACAACACCTGCATCACTCACATAATGTAGGATAACACTCAGTGTTCCTTCTCTGTTACAACACCTCCATCACTCACATAATGTAGGATAACACTCAGTGTTCCTTCTCTGTTACAACACTTCCATCACTCACATAATGTAGGATAACACTCAGTGTTCCTCCTCTGTTACAACACCTGCATCACTTACATAATGTAGGATAACACTCAGTGTTCATTCTCTGTTACAACACCTGCATCACTTACATAATGTAGGATAACACTCAGTGTTCCTTCTCTGTTACAACACTTCCATCACTCACATAATGTAGGATAACACTCAGTGTTCCTTCTATGTTACAACACTTCCATCATTCACATAATGTAGGATAACACTCAGTGTTCCTTCTCTGTTACAACACTTCCATCACTCACATAATGTAGGATAACACTCAGTGTTCCTCCTCTGTTACAACACTTCCATCACTCACATAATGTAGGATAACACTCAGTGTTCCTTCTATGTTACAACACTTCCATCACTCACATAATGTAGGATAACACTCAGTGTTCCTCCTCTGTTACAACACCTGCATCACTCACATAATGTAGGATAACACTCAGTGTTCCTTCTCTGTTCCAACACTTCCATCACTTACATAATGTAGGATAACACTCAGTGTTCCTTCTCTGTTACAACACTTCCATCACTCACATAATGTAGGATAACACTCAGTGTTCCTTCTCTGTTACAACACCTGCATCACTCACATAATGTAGGATAACACTCAGTGTTCCTTCTCTGTTACAACACCTCCATCACTCACATAATGTAGGATAACACTCAGTGTTCCTTCTCTGTTACAACACTTCCATCACTCACATAATGTAGGATAACACTCAGTGTTCCTTCTATGTTACAACACTTCCATCACTCACATAATGTAGGATAACACTCAGTGTTCCTTCTCTGTTACAACACCTGCATCACTCACATAACGTAGGATAACACTCAGTGTTCCTCCTCTGTTACAACACTTCCATCACTCACATAACCTGTACTTGACATCTGAGGTACTAGGTTAGTAAGAGATTGAGTCGAACACTGGGAATGATTTCTTACATTTTACTTTACCATCTTTTTTTCATTTAAATGCAGATTGATTTTCTAAAATAACCTTCCCTAAACCCATTTAATAAATAAACAGGAGTAACATAACTCCTCTTTTACATTGTGTGAAAAATATATAACAGCGACTAAACAATGTACTTTGTAATTTTATTTAAAGTGTCAGAACGCTAGCAGCGGCAAAAATGTTGTGATTTTCCAACTGAGGTGGGATTACAATTAACATTAAATACTTATTTGCTTAGTTGTATTAGTAAGCCAACCATTATTCAGAGTAATAAACACAAATCAGAATAAAATAAGACAATTAGAAATATTGAAAGTTGAAACATCATGTGTAAATGACATTGTTACAGATTGTGGCCTATACATCGGTAAGATCAAATCCCACAACAGATAATGAGGTTACACTCATTCTTAATGAGATGGATTTTGATTACAGCTCTGCATCTGAAAGGTAACAAAATGTATCTATATTTAATATTATTCAGGGCATTTGTCCTAATTTTATAGACTAGTGATGTTTTGTTTTCTCAGGAAAAAATGACTCAATTGCACTTTCAGCCAATATTAAAGTAGGGCAGAATGTATTCCATGGTGTTTGTTGAAATTTAGAACTATTCACCCTTTCATTGGCTTTGAGGTTACATTTTGGACCTTGAAAATTCTTTTGTTTGATCCTTAGACTTTCATGTTCATATTTAAATTAAGGTTATCGGTATGTAAAGTGTCCTATATAATTATTTTAGCATAAAATTATTGATATGTTGACCATTCCTAGTATACCCTTGCGTCCATAGTTAAGTCTGCAAGAGAAACTGTTAATTAATTGTATAAATTATTGTTTTGTATTAAGTATTGTATAAATTGGCTATTTGGCAACTTGCAATCAATTATAATATAAAATACCTTCCTTATAAATTTCCATCAATAATAAAGAGTGAAGTGTAAATCACCGTGAAAAAGTTAAAGAACAGAATGATCTATGTTCCAGCAATTGCAATCTTTAAAGTTTAAAATACAAAGATTATCTTCTATCTATAACATGAATGATGTAGGGCCTAATCAGTCCTCACCTGCCCATAGAGGATTAATCCAAACAGTAAATATAATAGGCCATCTTCAGGTGAAGACGCAGAAACAAACAAAGACTTGCAATAAATAAAAAAAGGGGTCCAAATATACTTCAATTAAATAGCCAAATAGATTACAACATACAACATACTGGTCAAGATTACCTACAACAGCCTACGCTGGCATATATTACATTTTTTTTGAACATTTCCTTCTTCCAAGAGAAGGCCAAGAATATCAATAGTGCACAAGTGTTAGATATAACTAATCGCTCCCAACAAATAAATAAAATCTATCATTTGATTAAATATTTTAAATGTTTAAAAATATACCTATGTCAAACGAGACAGACATCTCGGACAACCAGAAGGGTCCCTTTAGAGCTATAGTATAAGCTAAATACTAACAAAGGGAATTTAGAAATATTAATATTTTTATGGCATGGTGGTAATTTAGAAAAAGAACGATATACCAACGCACGGCTTGCCCCTAAAACCACGCAGAACTGAGTACATCCCTCTCTCTCAAGTTACACAAATCCACAACACGTCATCACACGTATTATAGGGAAGGACCAATGGGGAGTCTTCTTATATGAACATGAGATTACTCTCCACGAAAGAGGGAGGGGGAAGAGGTTGTAAGCCTTGCCGGCAGGGGTATATTCATATAAACATGTTCGGTGTGGATCACGTCGGTCGAATGGAGCGGTGGCTAGGTAAATTGGGCAATTGTTTGTAGCCATCGTAGATAATGCTACACTCCTTTCATCGATATTAATTCTTTTATTTTACTTGCATCAGCAAACATTTGTAGCACTTGAAATTGTGTTGTCTCCTAATAAAATGGCCCAGGGCTCAGCTCAAAGGAAATAAAGAAGCCTGCAACCATAAATTATTTTGGGATATTTTATTTTGCTTTTCATCAAATTAAAACTGTCATAGCCACTTCTGTGACTTGTCATCTAGCAAAGTTACCCCTCCAAACACTGTGACTTGTCATCTAGCAAAGTTACCCCTCCAAACACTGTGACTTGTCATCTAGCAATGTTACCCCTCCAAACACTGTGACTTGTCATCTAGCAATGTTACCCCTCCAAACACTGTGACTTGTCATCTAAACAAGTTACCCCTCCAAACACTGCGACTTGTCATCTAGCAAAGTTACCCCTCCAAACACTGTGACTTGTCATCTAGCAAAGTTACCCCTCCAAACACTGTGACTTGTCATCTAGCAAAGCTACCCCTCCAAACACTGTGACTTGTCATCTAGCAAAGTTACCCCTCCAAACACTGTGACTTGTCATCTAGCAATGTTACCCCTCCAAACACTGCGACATGTCATCTAGCAAAGTTACCCCTCCAAACACTGTGACTTGTCATCTAGCAATGTTACCCCTCCAAACACTGTGACTTGTCATCTAGCAAAGTTACCCCTCCAAACACTGTGACTTGTCATCTAGCAAAGTTACCCCTCCAAACCTGCGACTTGTCATCTAGCAATGTTACCCCTCCAAACACTGCGACTTGTCATCTAGCAATGTTACCCCTCCAAACACTGCGACTTGTCATCTAGCAATGTTACCCCTCCAAACACTGCGACTTGTCATCTAGCAAAGTTACCCCTCCAAACACTGTGACTTGTCATCTAGCAATGTTACCCCTCCAAACACTGCGACTTGTCATCTAGCAATGTTACCCCTCCAAACACTGCGACTTGTCATCTAGCAATGTTACCCCTCCAAACACTGCGACTTGTCATCTAGCAAAGTTACCCCTCCAAACACTGTGACTTGTCATCTAGCAAAGTTACCCCTCCAAACACTGTGACTTGTCATCTAGCAAAGTTACCCCTCCAAACACTGTGACTTGTCATCTAGCAAAGTTACCCCTCCAAACACTGTGACTTGTCATCTAGCAAAGTTACCCCTCCAAACACTGTGACTTGTCATCTAGCAATGTTACCCCTCCAAACACTGCGACTTGTCATCTAGCAATGTTACCCCTCCAAACACTGCGACATGTCATCTAGCAATGTTACCCCTCCAAACACTGTGACATAATGACATCATGACATCACATCATAAGAAAGTTACTCTGCTCCAGGGTTTAGCCTCTGGAACACTCAGTCTAGATTTCAACTAAAATATGATGTTTTAGAATGTTTTGTGCCATTACAAAGTGACATAATGTTGGTGTGATAATGAGAAGAAATGGTTGTTTGTGTCCAGGAAACTTGACCTGGCTTTACCTGTTCAAACTCGACAAAATGGCAGCCTATACTTGCACTTGTTCCTTCAATCTCGTCGCTTACCTCATTGGAAGTTCTGGGAGCTGCTGCATGAGCCCACGACTGCTTACTTGCGAACAAAACTCACACAGTTCCAAGTCCCTATAGCTCCCACCTTTCAACTGCTTGGAAAGGAGGTAATGTATGCAGTAGAACAGGGTTAAAACTATTTTAATAATTTCATGGCAAGCACTTTGTAACTAATGCAAAATACTAAATGATATACTTTGTAGGGTTATTGTACAATTATTCAACACCTTAGCTCAGTCGGTGGCATGACTGTCTGCTGAGCTAAAGGTCCCGGGTTCGATTCCCGGCATAGCCGAAAACTTTATCATTGGTGAAATGTGGGTTTACCCTTTCACAGTGATGAATTAACGATTGGGCGGGGACAGGGTATTGTGCCCATCCTAGTCTTAAGATCGATTATAAGGCACATGACACTACAACAGGTCTAGCAAGCCGGTAGTGGAAAATATATGGCTTGAATATAAACCTGACCAGCCCACAGGCTGGAAACAGTAATGGATGTAAAGTAATGTTTTGGTTAGTAGATCATTGCTATCACTAGCCTACTGTGTGTTCTGTTCTCATCTGGAAACTATCGGCACCAAGTATAGCTCTATTTCTAAATAGGTACAGTCTAAATAAACTATCAGGTATGTGAAACGATGAAGGATAGACTTGTTTACACACAACATGATTATTAAGAATTATGTTTTTATTTTATTTAAGATTGGTTACAATACTGTTTTTAGTATTAATTTTTCTTATTCTATGGGTGATTTACGAGCAGATAAATTATTAAGTTTGATAAATATGAATGAATATGGGTTTAAAATGATGTATTCCTGGTATGTTGTTTAGTGATAATATGAGCTTCATGCCATGTCACTGTTTGAAAGTAGAAAGATCTGTGTTTCTACTTGAGCTATAGAGAAAAACATATAATATTGTCTCGGCCACAATACCATTAACAAATGAATCAATGGCAACACACAAGCTGCAAATCATTGTAATTACACCACTGTCCAATTAATATTAATTGTATTTCACAAGATATTTTCTATGTGTATTAGGAATTATCTTAAAATGTTCAAGGGGCAATCCACACTATTGATGGACATCACTTGCCAATTTTTTATTTTTTATTTATTTTCATGCAAAAATCACCTATTAAAGTTAAAAGTCTGTACTTTTATGTGACATTATCTTTCTAAGACAATGATTAAATCTACTTTTTCTTTTAAATTGTGTTGATTCTGATAGTTGGAGAGACCTTTCAAATTTTCCTCTTCTAAGACCAAACACAACTCTCCATAAAGCAAAATTAAAAAAATCTATAAAGAAAGTAAATTTGAACATCTAAAAAACTGTCATTTTAGTCACAGAATTTCAATTACTTGATAGTTGTATGTATTGAATATTTCTGTCTATAGAGCTTAGTTTCCCAATTCAAACCTTCATTGACCAGGCTGCTATTATTAATTACATAAATAACTTTCACTAGTTAGTTAATTAGTTATTGTTAGTTATTAGTTAATAATAATTAGTTATGTGGGTATGAATGTATTATTTTTAAAAATAACTTTATTTTTTCCTAAGATTTTATAGATTACGGTAGCTAATTAAAACAAACCTTTTTATTTGCAATTTGATTTCCCTCTAATTTACTTGTAGATATTGGCAGCAATGATGGTGAAAGTGGTCAGATGTTTTCCACACCATCACTTATCATTATTTGGTTGAATCTTCTTAGTTTATAGATAATAAACTTTTGTTTATTTAAACCTAATTTTGACAATTTTATTGTTGTATATACTTATCCTCAGTGCTGTAACTTAGTCCTCTGGGACCCCGGGGCGGATCATGGAAGTGGGGCCCCCTATAAGAGAATATTTCATATAGGGCTAGCACTCGGCAATACCTTAAATATTAGTTTCTTACACTGAGAAACTATATTGTTAAATCTACGATCAGATTGTACGATCTAGATCGTTAATTAGTAGCTAGTTGATTTTATGTTATAAATCATAAAACTGATGATCTAGATCATAAGATTTAGGATCTAAATGGTTAAATATGTTTACGATCTAGAATAGAGCGATTTAAATTTATGATCATAGATGAACAAAATAATAATATAGATAGTTTTTCTAATGACCTATTTTTTTCAGTGCATGCGTAATAAACTCAAGAAAATTAAAAAAAAAATATTTTATTTACAGTAGGTATTCTAATAAATTCTTCAGGTGACTAAAATTTGAACCTTTTATTCCTTGGTTTTACTGATGCAAAATCATCTCTTGTATTTCTAAAATGTTTGTTTTTAGCTCTTTCATTATTGATAGACAGCAAAAGCAAAGCCAAGCCACATAATCGCTCCTGTCCTATTGAGCTACATAGATAGTTTTTGATTACCGTCGATTTTGAGAACAATTGTTCCCCTTGGCTACAGTCACTGGAACTGTTAAATACATTAAACATGCTGTGCATACATCAGGATAGCTTGAAGTTTGTGAAGCATTGTTGATTATTAACAAATCAGCCATTTAAGAATCAAATAACCAAAGCTATTATTTATGCTTTTTAGTGAGGAATTCTCCCTCAATATATCATATTCTGAAAATTTAAAAATGACACCTGAACACGGGCATTGAACCCGGGGCCTTTGGCTTAGTACACCAATGCTCTAACTACTGAGCTATCCAGGAATCGTCCCATGCCCAGGGTCATTCTTCACTCATATTTTGAGGAAGATTCTTCATTTTTTCAATCTTTTCTTCAAACAATGTTCTAACGAAAAACACTTGAAATGGAAAAATGCAAAATCTTCGGCTCTCTTCCAAATTTCTCTTTCTATGGACTTTGACAAAAATTGTGGTTCTAAGACTTGGTATGTCTCTACAACAGTTTTCATGCCTTGGAAACGGCTCTTGAGCTGTAATGAAAGAGTATCTATCATTAGATAAAACACAGTTGCACGGAAATGGTGGTCTAGATCATACATTCTTTCACCTTGAGACATTTCATTGAAGTAAGTTTTAACTTTTCGAACTCTATTATCAACAAATTGGCTTGAAATTCCCCATTTTGAACTTATTTCTGAGGCTTCCATCAATAATTCTTCAAATCTACCCCTCATGTCATTAATTTGTTTGCAAGTTTTTGGACTGAAGAACCAGCAGAACAGAGTCGAAGTTGTCTAATGTTTTCATGAGATGGGCAGATCCACAGCCTGATTCATCTCATTCGGTTTTTTACTTGTGAGAATTATGCGACTCAGAAATTTCATCACTTCGTAAAATCTTTCTTTTAACGCAGAAACTTTATATTGCTTTCCATTCCACTGCATTGGATTTAAAATCTTTAGTGTAGGCTTTGCAGGGTTATCATTATATAAGCTTTGTAGTTCTGGCCATTGAATTATAGTATGATTAAAAACTGCATAAACACTCTCGGTGATTCGTGATCACACACAGACACACTGAATTGGATATGCATATGTCTTTTTTAATGTCACATGTCAAATAGACACAGACATACTTAATTCAGTAAAGGGATTGACACTTCCACCAAAAATAGCTTTATACATTTGACTTGTATAAAATAAATTAACTTTTTGGGTCTTAAGTTAGTGGTCGGGGGCCCCCCTCAAGTGCAAATTATTGGGGGCCTCGAGGCACTGCCTTGGTTGCCCTGGCCTAATTACAGCACTGCTTATCCTTTTAATTAGAATGTCTATAATTTAACTTGTGGGAATATTTAAGCTAACTTACGAGACAACAATCTTAAGAGAAAGCTAGAACCCAGTCTATGATCAATATATTGTATGTTTAAAAGGGCTTACTCTGTAGCGTTGCAAACATTTCTCATTTTTTAGAATAAACTGTCCAGTTTCAATCAGAAAAAATACTACTTAAAACCAGCATGATAAAAAAACAACAATAATATCATTCAAAGCATATAACCTGAATGGGTAGTAAAAAAACAAAAATACATTCAAACTACCGCTTGTACAAAATATTATCTATTCCACCCTAAATTAGAATCTGCTTGGTACCTTTCAATATAGGTATCTTCTAGGGGGTACTAGGTCTGGTTGGTTTTCCCAGCGCGATTGGGGGACTATAACAGACACTATCAATGTCTTTGACAGGCCTGTTAGAACCTGTTACCTTAATATCAATACCCTGCAGCCCGGATCTTGGGAGGATGTTCCGAGATATATAGTCTGCTGATTATAATGTGTTCATGCCAATTTACCTAATAGTGTCATCTAACATTTTAAACAAAAGGACTAAATTTAAAGGTTATTTGAGCTGGGACACATTTAATATTACAGTTAACTCCCAATTGTTCGCGATAATGGAGGGGACTAGTGCCGTTGATAACCCAAAACCGCAAATAATACACATATCTAGAAAACAAGAGATTGTAGCACATTCATTTCAAACTAGTACTCACCGATCATGATTGCATCTCTGAACAAATCATTTTTCATGCACTAAGATAGTACACTTTAAATCAATGTTCAGTACACTCAAAATGGACACATCACTTAAAAACTTTGTATTAGTCTTCTGCTTCAATGCAGCTGCTTCTTTTTTTCTTATCCCACTATATATTCTCCGTAACATCAGCTTATCAGACAGGAGCGTTTCCTCTTTCTGCTACAAATAATTAAGCAGGCTATGAGTCCAATCCAGTGCAGTCCCCCTTGCATAAACCTTTTACCTCTCTGGCTTCTCTTGCTTAGGGATTTACTGAGTAAAACAATTGGTAGCCCTGTATTCTCCATCAATGTGGTGTGTATATATATATATGTACACACACACACCCAATAGATTGATTTAAAGTTGTGTTTAGGAAAAACGTTGTTGAATTGTATCTCAAAGCAAATGAACGGTGAAGCGATTAAAATAGTTGCATTAGTTTCAAATGTTTTACTATCCGGAACAGATATTATTTTCCTACTAAGCTTGGATTAAGAAGAAATAATGTGGTCTTCACTGGGTATTTAAACATAACCTCCACAGGGGACACTTTGGTAACGATGCTTGGTACAGAATAAATTGTGAAAAGTGACTTATTCGTCCTGCTAGATTGTATACTGGTGGACTGGAAAAGAGGACCATTGTCCATTACTAGGATCTCAGGGCGGCCAAAATGGTTAAAACAATTGTCCACCTTTTCAATTACATCTGAGGCCCGAATGGTACACATTACTCATGCCTCCACCCAGTTACTATAGTTATCCATTAACAGGAGTATTTTTATCCCTTGACAAATATTTTCTTTTCATTATTTCAAGTAGATTGACAATTTAGGCAAGAAGGTAATTTCGCCTCTAGACTATTGTCCATCCCTATCCAATAAACATAAGAACGGGCTAAAAGTTTACTCCTTACCACCCCTGGAGGATCCTGATGGAGTAGATCCAGCAACTCATCTACCAAGCTTGTACGGATAACAACCCTACACCCATCCAATATACAATCATCAGAGTAAGAAGTACTAAGTCCATCCTGTAAGTGATAATACTCTTTAACTAACGGATTAGTGATTTTATTTGGCCACTTCCCTCTCAAGTACTGCTAGATAAATGATAAAACAGGGTCCTCTGTTGTGTGCAATCCTATTTCTCTGTCATTTAACTGTACTTCACTATCAACCATATCAACATAATTATCATCTTCTATAAAATCCGGCATGGACAGCTGTTACATTCCATCAGCATTACTGACCATTGAACACTTCTTATATTCAATGTCATATTGGTATGTAAACGTACAGCAGATTGAACAGGGACATTCTTGGTCGAGCTAAAGATATACTTGAGATGTTGGTGGTCAGTGATCAGCATTTTGTGGAACTTATTCAACCCAACACGAGTCTAGCCATGCCCTCCTGGTCTAGCTGCTGTCACAGACAGAGTTGATAGACCTCTCTACACGGTTTACTTAGTGGATAATTACGGCACCGACACGGACACAGTATGCATTTCAGTCTGGCCAACAATATAAATTAACAGTTCTCTTACAAACTCACTTAACAGGTAAGCCAACATAACAGCTGTGACAAAGGTATTAAATAACACCCCCTAACCCCCCTTCCTTACACTCCTTTTCACATTCCACTATCAATCATACTATGTGCTACCAAACAAGAACTTCAACAAGTTCAAACAACCAAAAAGTTTTAGGGGATTATGATGTTATTATTTCTTATTAAAAGTTTAATTTTTATCTTCACTAAAACCGAAGTTGAGGGTTCATTATAAATAAAAATTTTAGCACACATTGAAATGTGTGTGGGCTGAGATTGAGAATTGGGTTCACTACAACCGAATGTTAATTGCCGGTACTACCAGAGTTGACTGTATTATAAATAATCATATTACTCTAATTTTAATATATAGCTTGTAACAACTTTAACATGTTATAGGATTACAATTTACCTTATTTAGATCATCATCATCATCAACTGTTTCCAGCCTGTGGAAGGGTCTGTTTAGTAAAATGCCTCTATCTTCCTCTGTCCTTCCATCATTCTTCCTCCTGCACTCTCTTCCACTCCCCTGTGGTCTCTTCCCTACATACTTCATATCTATTAATCTTCTTGGAATCCTCTCCCCTTCCATCCTCATTACATGTCCATACCATCTCATCCTAACTTCCTCTACTATCTCATGTACCTCAACTCTTGACCTTACATCTTCATTCCTAATCCTATCTCTTCTAGTGACAGCTAGCATGCTCCTCAAAAACTTCTGTCCCATGGCCTCATGGTTCATAAAATCTTTTTCATCCAATTTATTAATACGCTACTTTCAAATTTAACCTGAATTCTCATATACAAATAATTTTTCTACTAAAGTGTCACAATATAAAATTGTTCAGTTAAAAATAGTATGAATTTACATATTTCACTAGGTTAAGACTTTAACCAGTTAAGACTAAAACCAGTTTATAATATTGGTTTGTATTACACGTCATATAAAATTTCACTGACCGTTTGTTACAGCTCATTGTTTGACAAACTAATTTAAATTATCATTTTAATTCATTATTAATTAACTTAATAGTCATTTCTCAGAACAAGCTGATGATGTGTTTGCATGTATAAAGTTTATTAAGATCCTTTAAAACATACATACACGATCATCAAATTGGTAGTTTTCTTACAAAATCAGCGAGCGTGGTTTTCTTGCTGAACTACACTATTAATAAAGGTATGGCCATGTTATAGACAGATGACAAAGTCAAGAGTAAAGGACGGCATCTGACACTTCCAGTCACTCACATCAAGTCTAGACTCACCTTCAATGTCATGACAGAAAATGTAAAACTGCCGCAGTATCGCTTGCCACCAGAGCTTGTGAGACTCATTACGTAAGTCATAGCTTGACATTTTGTGATGTATAATGAATACTAATACATTTAAAGGGAATAAACCAAGAATCAGGAAAACAATAATAGTAAAATATACTGTTATTAAATTGTATCAATAACTTTTCATATGACTAAAATAATGTTGTAAATATCATATAATGACCATTAAAATGATTGTCTAGTTTTGGAACAAAACTCAAATCTAACCATCTTTGAGTGTCTAGTGAGATTATGTTAAACCCAAATGATAGTCATCATAATCATCATC
Organism: Timema podura; assembly: GCA_033556935.1. NCBI lineage: Eukaryota > Metazoa > Arthropoda > Insecta > Phasmatodea > Timematidae > Timema > Timema podura. The sequence continues at coordinate 4,021,751 of JAVRXN010000012.1, forward strand.
AACTGTTTCCACCTTTGGCAGGCTCACTTTAGTAAAATAACTCCATCTTTCTCTATCTTTCCACCATTCTTCTCCTCTCACTTGTACACTTTCTATAATTTGCTTGCCTATAATCTGAACAGGTAGTAAGGCGTGGTGATAAAAATTTTATTATTTGCTCCTTGCTTTCTTCATCTCCATCATTTTATTCAGTGTTCTCTCTTTTTCCATCCTCGTTACATGCCCATACCATCTCAGCCTTGCTCTCTCTGCTATCTCATGTACTCCAACATCCTCGTTACATGCCCATACCATCTCAGCCTTGCTCTCTCTGCTATCTCATGTACTCCAACATCCTCGTTACATGACCATACCATCTCAGCCTTGCTCTCTCTGCTATCTCATGTACTCCAACATCCTCGTTACATGACCATACCATCTCAGCCTTGCTCTCTCTGCTATCTCATGTACTCCAACATCCTCGTTACATGACCATACCATCTCAGCCTTGCTCTCTCTACTATCTCATGTACTCCAACATCCTCATTACATGCCCATACCATCTCAGCCTTGCTCTCTCTACTATCTCATGTACTCCAACATCCTCATTACATGACCATACCATCTCAGTCTTGCTCTCTCTGCTATCTCATGTACTCCAACATCCTCGTTACATGACCATACCATCTCAGCCTTGCTCTCTCTACTATCTCATGTACTCCCTATACCCCCACTTGTTTCCGGATAACTTCATTACTAATCTTGTTTCTTGCTGCATATGTGACAATAGAAACAAAGTACGCCCTGTACAACACTTCCTTACAATTCAAGGTCACTTCTCTCTCCATAGCATGTGTCTCACACACCTATAGAACAACTCTCCCTGCTGTCCTCTTCTCATTACATCCTCTCTACTTCCACCTTTCTCCTCAATCACACTTCCAAGATATTTTACATTCTGTACTTTTCTCAGCTCTACTCCATCCATCCTTATAGCTTTACTAGGCCTTATCCTCTTCCTTGTCATTACCATCACTTCACACTTTACCATACTTAATTTCACTCCAAACTCTCTCACTTCCTCATTCCATTCCTATAGCTGTTCCTGTACTTCCTCTTCCTACTCCCCCCATACTATCAAGTCATCAGCAAACAACATGGCTCTCATTCTTTCCTCCCCGAGTTTTCCTGCCACTTTGTTCACGAATATTTCCATTACTTTTACAAATAGTAATGGTGAGAGGGCACTCACCTGCTTCACTCTCATTACAAATAGTAATGGTGAGAGGGCACTCACCTGCTTCACTCTCATTACAAATAGTAATGGTGAAAGGGCACTCACCTGCTTCACTCTCATTACAAATAGTAATGGTGAAAGGGCACTCACCTGCTTCACTCTCATTACAAATAGTAATGGTGAAAGGGCACTCACCTGCTTCACTCTCATTACAAATAGTAATGGTGAAAGGGCACTCACCTGCTTCACTCTCATTACAACTCCTCTTTCCACTACAATCTTTTCCATCACTTTCCAAATTTAATTTCTATCCACATTATTGTATGCCTTCTCCATATTTTTTCATCAGCTGTTATATAGTGAAGATCATGTCTATTGTAGAATTCTGTTCCCTAAATATGTGCTGTTCCTCTCTCCACTTTCCTTCCATTTTCTTCTTTTTCTTGTTTCCATTATCTTCTCATATATTTCCATACTGTGGCACATCAGGTTATTCCCCTATAATTCATAAATCTCTTCCTGTCTACTTTCTTAAAAATATGTTTTATAATTCCCTTTTCCCAATACCCTGTTCTTCCAAATCACACTCAGCAACCTGTATAACTACTGTAGTCCCGCATCTCCTGCAGTTCTTATCATTTCCACAGTTAAGTAATCCACACTTCTCCCTGTTTCATCCTCTTTAATGCATCCTTCACCTCTTTTCATGTAGACCCACTCCTTTATTTCTAATTCTTCATTCTCTTCTGCTTAATACCCACCTTCTCATCCGGGTTGAACATCTTCTCAAAATATCCTCTACATGAATCCTTTTCTTCTGTTTTTCATTGTTCTTCCTTCTTCATCCATCATTCTAACTTCTCTAAGACAAGTAAAGCATAGAGAGAAGCATACAAACGAATGATTGCTGTTAAGAGTGAAACAGAACATAAGAGGTTGTGGAACATAAACAGAGAGAAAAAGATTAATGCAAAGAAAGTAGTAAAGGAGAGTAAAGAACAAATAAGATTAAAAGGAGAAAGAATGCAGAATGATGTTGAAGGCAATAAGACACTGTTCTGGAAGTGGGTAAAGAGAACGAAACAAGGAGTGCAAGCAGGCGGGTAGCCAGAATTTCCTCAAGGGGGGCTAGTACAAACTAAGGGGGACAATACACTTCCAAATTTATATTTACATTTTTATTTCAAAATTTGTCTCACATTATTTGTAAAATTTACCATTTTTAGGAACCTGTAAACATGATCATAGAAAAATATTAGTTCATATTTTAATACAAATTATATACCTTGCAGTTTTTATGAATATGTTTTGTTTAATAAGATTTATATTTCTGCATGGCTACATATTTTATTCTCATATAAAGAACACCAATCATAAATCATATATTATAAACACAATATGTTACGTTCTTACAAAAAAAGTACAAATATTGCATGCCACACTTCTCTTCATTTGGCTCACTGAGATTGACGCTAGCTGTGCTGCGCTTGCGTGGTCAGTATTGTAGCACAGGGTGTGGTCAAGTTGGGAGAGTCGAATTTGAGTGGCTGAGGGTGTGGGAGCTATCAGACCAACTTACTACACCTATTTCAATGCATTTAAATATGTCGAATATGTTTGTAACTTTGTGTCAGTGTATTGGATATACCATTTACTGACATGCTATAAACTACGAAAATGACTGAAGACCAAATATTTTTATTTCAAACTGTTGAATGAAGTTTTATCTAGTGTATGCTGTGGTTCAATGGGGGGGGGGGGGAATAAAGCCTGCTCAGCCCCCTCGTGGCTACGCGCCTGAGTGCAAAGAAAGACATGGCATTCAGAATGAACGTGGTGAGATAATTTGGGATGGAGAACAGTTTAAGAGAATGATGGATAAAGTATTTTGAGCAATTTATTGATGGTGAAAATGTGGAGAAAGCAGAAAATAAGGAACATGTTATGAGAAGTGAAAGAATTAACGAGGCTGAGGTGTTGAAAGCTATGAAAATGTTAAAGAAAGCAGGCAGAAATTGTGAGCGTAGGTGGGATCACACGTGAAATGCTTATGTGTGGGGGCACGATATTACTTGCCAGATTGTGTGAGTTGTTCATTGTGTGTGCTGAGATTGCGAATATTCCTAATGACTGGAAGAATGCCGTCATTGTTCCTTTGTATAAAGGAAAAGGTAGTAAGAGTGAATGTAAGAATTATAGGGCAATTAGTTTGTTGAGTATTCCAGGCAAAGTTTTCAGAAGTTTTAATTGAGAGAGTGCGTGAAAGAAATGGGGCCAGATTTGGGGTGTACAATGTAGTTTCAAGCCAGGTAGAGGTTGCATGGACCAGATATTTGCATTGCAACAAGAGCTTGAGAAATGTATTGCAGTAAAATATAAACTTTATTGTGCATTCGCTGATCTGGAGAGTGTGTATTACCGTGTGAATATAAGTATGTTATGGAATGTTCTTTGAGAGTATGGTGTAGATACATAGTTAGTGAATGGAATTATGGTGGTGTATGATGGAAGTAAAGTATGCTATTGAAACCACAGACTTAACTGGACTTTCAGAATCGTTACCGTGATTGCAACGTTAACAAAACTTTGTGGACTGTATTGTTTTCTATTAATATGGTGCGAACTAGCAAACAAAACACCACAAACCACTGCAATAAAATATAACAACCTTGTCAACCATCTTATCTGTTGGTCTCTACAAGGCACAGAGCCTTTCACAGGCGTGGCAATTTCAACCCTCCACAGTTGGTACCCCAATCTTAGTTGTGGCGTTCAACACCAGAGGCACTCCTTCAGCCTGACACTTTTGGAACGTATGCATTAGGGTGGATGGAGCTTTGAGCGAATGGGTTGACATTGAACACGGTGTTAGACATGGTTGTGTTATGTTCCCATGGTTGTTTAATGTATTCATGGATAAATGTGTGAGGATCTGGTTGGTGTACAAATGTACAATGTGAATGTAAGAGTGCTGTTATAAACAGATGATGCTGTGTTAGTGGCTAAGAAGGAAATTGACTTGCAGAATGTATTAAATCGTTCTGAGTGTGGCTACAGACAGAATGGATCTTCGTATGAATTCCAAAACTAAGGTATTGGTTTTAGATAAGGACTGATCAGAAAATGATTGTCAACTTACTCTAAATGGAAAACTGTTGGAACAAGTGAATGATTTTGGGTATCTGGCAGAATGTTCTGTAAAAATGGAAGGATAGATGGTGAAATCGACAGACAGGTGAATGTATCTCAGAGAGTAGTCGAATGTATCTGCAATAAAGCATAGAATGAGGTAGTATCAAAAGAGGCAAAGATGGCAGTATATAAAAGTGTGTAAATGTCAACCATGTTTTACTGATGTGAAGTGTGGGTTTGTCAGGAGAAACACAAGAGCAAGGTGAATGTGGTTGGAATGAGATATACAAGAAATGTTTGTGGATAAACTCAAAGGACAGAGTCAGTAATGGATGGATGTTGTTTTGGGCACCGGCTTACTAAACCTGTTGTGGCCTACACCTGAGTAGCGGGGCTGCTGCTTGTAGGTCCTCAGGTCCACCTTCTGTTGGTAGTAACTTTCCTAACCGAGGCTATGGGTGCTGATGATGACATAGCTCATCATCACCAACCTTCACTCTCCCAGCCGACTGGCCAGACCCTGTTCCAAGCTTGTTGACCAGTCTCCTGTCTCTCGTCTGCACCTGACCTGGTTTCCGCTGGGGTTAGACCCAACCTCCACCAGATTATTCAGATCCCGGGGTACACCACTTGGCGGTGCAGACACGATTGTGTAGGAGAGATTAAGCCGGAACCCCTGGGTCGACTCCTTAGCCTTCAATACCCCATTTGTACCTGTCTTTCTGATAGGGTGTCATGTTATTGTTTGTAGTACAAGTGTGTCTTATCATTAGTTTTTGTTATGCTAGTATTACATTTTTAACTATGTTTATTTTAGTTATTCTTACCACCCCTGTATTACATAACTGATTGTTACCCTGGTTCATAAAATAGAGATATTATTGAGGTATTACTCCAATTCATGTTACACCCAAATGCTAATCCAGCATGTTTTATAAGGAGTTTAAAATATACATATAAAAGTGTATTGTCCTTTGTTCCGTCAGAAGTTATTTTATCTAACAAATAGGACTAAGCATTGTAATATTAATATTTTCAGCCTGACTCAAAAAAAAGAGTTTCTACCAGTGGTACAGTACGACTTCCTCAACAACCGACTACGGGATCTGGTGGAAGTCACTCTGAACCATTCTTCTATGAACTTCACCATCGTGTATGCACCCATTTCCATCGGAAAACTCAGGTAGGTGTTATGTTGGATTGTCTGAAATACATTTTATGTCGAGAGAATTGTGAAGCTCATTTTATGTCGAGAGAATTGTGAAGCTAACATGTTGGCAAGACTGGCATGGCTAGTCTTGTACAGTGGTCTTGTGATTGTGTCCTGGTAGAATAAAGCGAACTATTCATTGAGATACTCGTGTTTTGTTAATGTCTTGCTTAGTTAATGTGTCCTTAACTAATTACATACATAACACTGGTGATGATGAACCTACATAATGAAACCATTGTGTCTTGAAATTAAATTATGTTGTATGTGTATTAAGCACATTTGCACCGGTCACGTCCATTGAAATTAAAAATGGCGGATAATGATGCACGTGTTACAAGAATAAATTCTGTCGGTCTTGTTTCTCGTCATGAACCACAAGTGGAACCTTTACAAAACTACGTGGAACCCACGGTTAACAGCTTTTTTCAATGTGAATAAAACTGAAGAAAGTGATAAAGTCCCTACGTTTATAGTTTTAATAGGGACATAACTGTATACGGTACTAAAAAACAGCTGTTGATCCTCTTCAAAAGTCATATGTAGAATTGGTTAATGTGTTGATTGAACATTTTTCACCTACTAAGTTTATTCCAGCAGAGCGCTTAAAGTTTAATCACAGGCGTCAACATGTGGGTGAGTCCG